>WEKY01013310.1:25365-37203 GCA_013390045.1 Picathartes gymnocephalus | reverse complement strand
CCCTTCCCTTCCCTTCCCTTCCCTTCCTCACAAACACAGCTCTCACAGCTACATGCGCTGCTCAAACAGCAATTGGCAGCCTGCCCGGGGAGGTCTCAGGCAACATTTCCCTTCTTCTCTTTGCTTACTCCTTCACTCAGCAGGTGTATTTATTAGATGACACACGTGCTATGCTGCATTTCACCATTTAGTCTGGGGAAGGTTTAATTAATTTCTGACTCACTTCTGTCTCGATCAGCAGCTGTTTGTTTAACATGGACTTGAAAGGCTGTACTCATGGCTTGCTGGACAATGAAGTTAGTCTTAAAGGATCTATTTGAAAAATATGGTACATCTGTTAATGAGAACACTTTTGTGACACTAAAATAAGCCTTGCAGGGAATATGTAAGACTGATGGATCACCGTGAGAAAAGGCATAACAGGAGTACCCCTAGCACAGCTACCTGGGTCCAGAGGTCCCAGCTATGGTGTATATCCCAGTGCATCCCCTGGACAAGGCAGGGGTGGCTGTGCATGCACTGTTAAAGCTTCCACTAGCATGTCTTAGCTCCCTGAGCCCCTCTACTGTGGCAAAACCATCACCCTGTGGTGTGAACACACATAAAGCAAGCACAGTGCTAATTGGCTCCCATGGGCTGCTTGCCAGGGTGGCTGACAGACACTAGACTCAGCACATGTACCTTGGTGAGCTGGTCACAGCCACACTGTGCAATCCTGGCACTTGGTCTGCTGGACAACTAAAAAGTGACCACGACTTCCTTAATCTAAGAACATAAAACTGATGGCAGGGTCAGGAATCTGTATCACACTCCTGAGAAGACCACTTTTTCCATACAGCGCAGATGAGCTAAGAGATCAGATCATGTCCAGATCATCAGCTCACCTCTGTGAAACCATTCAAGAGTGGGTTTGGACCAGATTTAAGTACAAAATAAACATCTGTCCAAACAGCAAAATTCACCATCCCCAAAGTCGGTATTCCCCTCCCCGCAAATGAATCTCATTGTGGGGAAAATATACAAGCAAATAAATAATTTTGGAGTCTGTGGGTGGCCTCTGAGGTGAACTGGAGCTCTGAGTTTGCATAAGCACACCCCCACACAAGCTCCGTCTTTGCTTCAGATCAGCATCAGCGAGCCCACGCACATCTCTCCCAAGGCCTTTGTGCAAGACCTTTATCCTTCTACCAACGGGGAAGCCAAACCCCTGGGGTGAAAGACAAGTTGAAAGCTAAGATCTGAATGATTTGGCAGAAATTGGAGCTATTGCAAGATTTTCCAAGATGAGCCCACTGGGGGACTGGAGAGCTCATGATGATTTAATGGCTTAAAAGAGAATGGGGCTTAATCTAGACCATGTGCTGAGAGGAGCTGCTGAGCATGGAGGTAGAGTAAGGCAAACCCACCCTGACTACAGTGACTTCACTCTCCACATCTGGGTGGCTGAGAAGTGGCATCTGTCTTCCTATGTTCCTTGTTCTTTAAATATTGAAGCACTCATCCAAGCTTTCTTTTTGTGGTCAGACCCTCCTATGTGTGTTGAGTTCTACACTCCAGGGGTATCCCAGGGTGTACTTGGAGACCTCTCTGGGGCTGTGGCATTTGTGATACAAGGTGGGGGAAGGCAAACCCTGTACTGCCCCTGAGCCAGGCCAGGCATGCAGGGTCATCCAGCTCCTGTAGATGATGCTCAGGGAAAGCAACTTGATGCATTGGTGAAATTAATTCTGTGAGACAGGGCTGTAACCAGGGCTTTGGCCCCTGCAGCTGCAGCAAAAGGAGCCTGTGTGGTGGGCTTGTTGAAGGTACACAGCAGTTCCACGGCTCTGGAGGGAAGAAACAAATGTCTGGCTGCTAACTCCAAAGGCTGGGAGAACCAAGGAAGCAGAAAAGAGGAGGAAGAAAGGGAAGAGCAGCAACAAGCAGAAAAGTAGGAACAAATCAGTATAAGAGGACTTCTGAGGGATGTGTGGCCTGGACTTCTGCTCCTCCCTGCTGGTGTTGCTATAGCTTCCCAATCTCCCCATCCCTGCTGCTGCTATGCCCGGACATAGAAGAAGCAGAAAGAAACCATTGCATGGCTTTGACCCAGAAATACCTTTTAACTACCTGAAATGGAACAAGGCTCTTCTGCTTTTTCAGCATAAACATTGTGAATTTTATCAGTGATGCTTGGTCTGAAAGAGCTGCTTGCTCAGTCTTTCTGTGTTTCAAAGTCCTTTTCTGAACCAGAACAAGTGCAAGATGTTAGAGAGAAAACAGATCCCAGCAAGGTCCCAAGCCTAGCCCAGAGGGATTTTTTGCAGGGTAGAACACAGCCTCAGAGAGTCACAATTCCTTTGTTCATACTGCTAAGATATAAGACATTCATTCAAGTTAATCTGCTCAGGTCTCAGCCCTGGCTATCACTGACCTCAGTACTGCTGAGACATGGATTCTGATGGTGGTTTACTGCGCAAGCTGGAAAGTCTCACAGCTCATAAACCATCTTCAGCATCCTCCTTAGGACATGACATTCACTTCTAGATAACAACAGGCTCTGGTTTGGTTTAGGTTTTGCAAGCCTCTGTAACAAGAAGCAGATCCATCTCATTGGCCTCAGGGCCAGTCAACAGCTGGTTAAAGGGACTGAGGCAACCCTGTGTCAGCCCCATTCACCATCAGCATGTGAGACAGGCACTTACACACACAGCCCCTTCCAGCAGAGGAGTCTAAATGAGGTGGGTGGACGATCTCTGAAGCAATCTACTAATCTTCTCTGTAACAGGAGCTGTGGCAGCTACACCTCTGACCACAGGGCAGGGTGGGATGATCCCCAAGCCTGCTTGCATGGCACAGCCTGATTCCTTTCCATCCACAACGTGCACTGCACTTGGACCAGGGTCGCTGCTTGCAAATAGTGCCTGCCACAACACACAGCCATATGTGGAAAATACCAAAACATCACCCTGGGGGCCAGAGTAAGGCCTGTGGTGAGGAGGATGTTTCTTGCCCTGCAGCATACTCATGGGGCCAGAGCATTAGTAAGGGCAGGGAGGGACAAAACCATGAAGGATAAAATTTGCAAGAATCCTAGTTTGGAGAGTCAGCACCACAAGGTGCCAAAAAAGCCACAAAGCCTCTCGCATTGCTGTGAGGGGTGCCTGGAGCTGTGTCAGGGTGACTCCTGAGGACAGAGACCATGAGAATGGTGTCTTTTGCTGCCTGGACACATTTAACTTCTGACCTGTATCAGCTGTCAGATTAGAAGGGGTTTAGTCACATCAGTCTGAGCAGGAATTAAAGCCAAGCTCCAGGGGTGAAAGGGCACAGCCTTAAAGGGATCACCTTAATTGACAGGGCCTCTTAATCCCCTGTTCTTGTACATTAATCCAAATATCTCCAGTTCTTCTTCTTAACCTGTTTTCATAAAGTAAAGAGAATTATACTTAATGTAACAAAGCTGGGTGTAGGAGTAAAGCGTGACCTTAGCCCTGCTGCAGAAGGGGTTTGAGGCTGTTGTGAATGCTGCTCTTTATCCCAGTCACTCCCCAGCCCTTCCCCAGCAGTTTGAGAGCTGGAAATGATCAGGCAGCTCCTCCTTGTCCAAGCTGTGGCAGTGACGCTGTGCAGGACAGGGCTGTTGTTTGATGTTCCATTTGCAGTTTACATTTATAATGGCAGCACCCTGATAACCTGGGTACTTGAAACAGGCCCAAGCAGAGAGGAGCTTGGAGCACACCACATCCATCACCTGACAAGCGTGGTTGGTGGGGCTCTGCTGCTCAGAGCATCCCTCTCCACTGCAGAAGCCAGCATGCAGGACCTAGAGGCCCCCCCACCTTTGGGGGAACGTGAAGGGGTGAACAAAATTAGAGGTGTCCTTTTGATTTGGAGAATTGCTGGGATTGTTTTTTTAATGCTTGATGCACAGAGGATTTCAGGCTCTTTGACTATCACCCCAGCAGCTTCTCAGGCTATCAGCTAAAAAGTAGTGTCTTTCCAAAGTTTGAATACTCACAAGGAATTATGGGCAGCAGCCATTCACATGAAATAACTTTTGGAAGCAAAGTTAATGTGCAAAATTACTCTTTTTGCAATTTTTTTTTTTACAGCGAACCCTTTTGAAGGCTGATCTTCATCTCAGAAGGTATAACTGAGACCTCAAACACCAAATGCATTATATGGACAGTAGGAAATGTAACTGGTAGTATGTCAAAACTAATTTTAAGCTGTTAAACTAAGACATTAACAGCTAAACTAAGTTGTTAAACTAGCAAGGACATGGGTTATGCCTTCCTGTGCCTTGGTAGTGCAGCTCTGCACAGTCACCAGAGGGTCTCAGTTCTACTGAGAGATAAACAGACAGAAAGTAAGAGATCCAGCTCCTGAATCACGGGGAGGAGGCAGAAATCCCATGCTTGGTTTACATGAGTGTTGTAACTCCGACATTGACAGAATTTTAGGTGTTGGGGACAACGCCAGTGATGCCAACCTTCGGGACCACACTGGCTCTGGGTGGTTTCAGTGGTCATTGCTTCTCACTGCCATGCAAAGCCAGCCTAATGGGAAAAAATATCCCTGACGCTGCCTCCTGCCATCCATGTGCATTTTGCTTTGTAGCTACACTGGCTTGTTCTGGCAGTGGGAAACTTACCCTGCAAACCACGCTCCTTTCAAGATACATGTAAGGCATCTAGTTTTTTGCTGGCATGGTGGTGAAAACCACAGAAAATTGTGGAAAGAATGAAGTTTCCAGAGGCAAATTTATTTTGCCCTATTCTCAGCCTGCTTAAAGTTCAATTAAGATGTTTCAGGAACCTGAGCTGTATCAAAGGGAAGCAGTCTAAGAAACAGTTGTGGATAAAAGAAATATGAAAGCTATTCAAAAATAAGGAGGAAAAAAAAGCCTTTGAGTGGGCTGAAGGAAAACAAACACAGATCCCAAGAGGAGAAGGAGAGAAGAAAAACTCCAATGAAACAAAAAAGTAGCTGATGAAAACTCGGTCTTACAGAGGGCAATAATATTTTGCTGCTAACTTCACTGGGCCAGGATTTTATCCACATTTTCTAATCATGGTGATAGGTTTTTCATTCCAAAGTTTTCTTCCATCTTGTGCTTCATTACATCTCCTGTCCAGTCATGCAGTAGCACAGAACTCCCATTTAGTTTGGAAAATACTCTTTTAATGGAACTAATCACTCTTGGAAAAAAACCCTAGTTTCAAATGACAGGAGGAGGAGGAGAGGAAAGGTTCATGACCTCGATCAAATTTTTGAACCTCATCAGCACACAAAAATAATTTGAAAAGTTCCTAAAACCTCAATTTTCAGCAGATTTGCCCATCCAAGTTTAGGCTTGTCAGGCCAGAAGCCCAGATTCCTCCTCAGATCCAGCCTTGTGAACACAGTGACACTGATGCATTTTATGAAAAGCCTGGCCAAAATCAGAGCCCTGGAAAAGGAGCTATTTGGGCAGCTGAAGGAAGAGAAGGGAGAGCCAGTCCCTTTGAAGTTATCAGCCAGGGGAGGTGTTGGATAAGCCCAGGCCGTTTGTAATCAGATGTCATGAGAGGGCTGTCAAAGAAATCTCCCCACACTTGCCTTGTCACTGATGGTATCTCAGTGCAGATAAAATAAGAGCAGCAGTAAAAGGGAAGTCCAAGCCATTATCTGCCCACACCTGGGCTGCGAAGGTGCCACACAGAGACAGGGCCCAGAGTGTCTGAGGGCACAGGAGGGGGAGGATGCTGCTGTGCTGAGCTGCAGGGGGACATTGTCCTGCAGCGCCAGGGAGCACAGCCTGCGCCATCAGCTCCTGACCATGCACTGTGGCTGGATCTATTGTGAAGAATTTGTATTCGCAGCCTTAACTTTCATCTCCCTGTGAAAGCTGGATTGAAAAGGTGTTTTCCTCACAGATTCATGGGAAAATTTCATTACAGCTTTTTAGGAGAATTTGCAGGCTTCTCGCTACTGCTCTCCGTGGTCTCCAGTGTTCTTTCATGGGAAGTAGATCCACAAGCCACTGAACCAATCAAAGTCTCGGTTTTGGTGTACTTTCCTTGTGCATTTCCTGGAGTTGAGTAAGTTGAGGTTATGTAGCAGCTTTTATTTTGTGGAGGTATTTCTAGGCTGTCTGTACCCCACACACTTAAGTCAGCTTGCAGGAATGTGATGCCTTGAAGTGTCTTCTACTGACAAAACCTAATAGGATTTGAAGGGACAGATGGATAGACAAACACATAAACAAACAGTGCTGTCATACTTACTCTGTTTTTCTTGGGAAGCTGAACTAGAAGGCCCAGTAACCCAATCAGAGATCTGGGGTAATACCATGTAACTTCAGCAACCCTCTTGGCCCTGGTCTGTGAGACATGAGTTGTGCACGGGCACTGTACGAGCCCGAGAACCCTGCAGCAACCTCAGATGTGCCCAGAGTCACTGCAACAGGGGCATGCTTTGAAATGACCCTTGGAAATTCTGGCTTTGTCTCCATTCCTGTTTTGAGACAATGGCATGAAGTGCCCAGTGAGTCTCCAAGCAAGGAGACTCCGTATTATGACCTGGTAAATTGTAGTCCTTGAATGTTTTGGTGTGGGTTTTGGTTTTTTTTCTCAGCGGTGGGGATGCCCTAATGCTGCTGTCTTGGAAGTCCTCTGCAGATAGGGGAAGGTCTGCTTGAAGTTGGAATTTAGGATTGAGCCAGTGCTGCCAAGTACACCTTTTAGGGATTTTTTTCTGTTTTCTCTTTGGGCTTAGTGGTGCTTTGTGCTGATGTCCTACCTACACAGAAACTCTGTGGGCAGATCCCTCTATGGGAACTTTGCCAAGTTTTTATTACATCCTAAATTTCTTTGCTCTAAGAAATCCAGTATCATCCAAATTCTAGACACCATGCACAGACCAAGGGGGTCCATACAACTGAAGTGGTGTGAAAAGAGATCTTGACCCTTTCACTACATGTAAAATAAATCAAATGTCACAACGGGGCTGAAAGTCCATATGTATTAACCATCTTCCCATACTTATTAAACTACAGTAACTATCACCCTGCCCTTCCCCCTCTTTCTAATAGTAGTATAAATAATCCAAAGGTCTCTTGTCAACACAGCTCCCAGACTTCTAGCTCTTTGAGGGCAAATGTACTTTTTTTTATTACTTGTATAGCATTCCTCAAAGAAGGGGACTTTGACCTTCTTAAATTCTTCCTAGAGATTAAATACCAAAACCAGCAGTCCACAAGGGAATTAATAGACAGCTTCAATACACACAGCAGGACCTTTGGAGGGGGTCAAGTTATTAACACACTGGGAAATGTAGATTGTATCTTCCAATGCAGGATATATCTTGCATTCTAAATCAGATAATGACAATGGGGCCTAGAGAGCTGCATTTCTGAGATGAGTTCTGCAGCTCTCAGCAGATCTTCCAATTCTGGGTATTGTACCAAGAATACAAACTTTGCTGACTTTAGAAATCTTCACATAAAAAGGAATGCATAACAAACTTTTCTTTTTTTGAAAAATTATGCCTTCTGAATTAACAGTGGGCCCATGTGGCTTTATTTTGCACTAGACAAGGAATCTAACCTGGGGGCTTAATACTTATTCAACCTCCTACTGCCTCAAAACAGACAACCCTACAAAAATATTTGGTTAATATTTACATATATAAGGAAATTAATGTCAGGCATTGAAAACCCTTTAAAGGTACTTTTTGGTACAGTTTTGAACAACTGAAGCTTGCAGAAGCAGAATTTAAGCCTGATGAGAGCTAAGTGGTAATGGAAAACCCATTTCAGATTTCTTGTCATGCATATTTGCACTGGAAACATGGTTAAAATATTCACTTAAGGTAGATATCCAAGAAACAAGGATAAGTGATAGAATCAATAAAGGCTTTAGATTAAGTCACCATTTCTGTAAGAGTTTGATACTTGAAAATGTGACAGTTTAACATCCTTCCCTTATTTTTGAACTGCTGTGCACCAGTCTCAGATTTTACCTTTGAAATTATCAAGAAATGGATTGCATCTAACAAATTCACCTTTTTTTTTTCCTCACCTCCTTTTACATTATGTATTTGGCCACTGTTGAACAACACAAACTTTTGAAACAAAAACCCTACAGTAAGTAAAAATCATGAATCAAGAATGAATAGGCTGAAATATATTACTTGTTATGAAATATTCCTTTGGCATGAATCACAATAAACAAACCAACATCCATTCCAAAATAGCAGTAAACAAATCTTTACTACTCCCTGATTGCCAAAAATCTCACACTATTCAAGTTGACATGGAAAAAAGCATTAATGTTAGTGAGGGGTGAATTTCAGGAAGGCTGGGTTTGGTCTGGATAAGTATATCTGACATGTGCAAGCCTTCTGGGAGCCTATAAAAACAAACTTTCTTGGGATATTTCCTGTACTTCTGGTTAGGTTGGAAATGTCATGACAGCTGGCTTTGCCACAGCCCTTGGGCACTCCAGGTTGTGTTTCTGGCCAGAAATCAGGCAAACAAAGATGCTTCAAGAGAGAAGAAACCACAGAACAATGCTTAGAGCTTCTAAAACCATTCCAGCCAATGCGCTCAGTGTGCTGTTACATGCGCTTGGACATGACAGCTATGTGGAAGATCAGCTCTTCTCCCTCTGTGCAGAAAAAAATGAAGAATTAATGCTTGAAAAATGTTTTCTACCTCTTTTCTAACTGCATGCAGGATGTACAGATATGCAGGCCAACCCTTACTGCTCTAACCTCTGGGCACATGAAAAGTGCAAAGGCAAATGCTGTCACAAATCCATTATACATGCTCCCATTGCTGCATAACTTAACACCTCTTCCACCTTCTGCTCTCCTCCCATAAATTTGATCCATAAAATCCCAATAACAATGTAAAAAATGTAGTCCTGCTATATGGAAGCCAAATTTTAAACGCAAGTGATGTTAGATGTTTGAATCCTAACCTTAGTGGACCTTCTAGGAAAGGCAAATAGACTTTGCCTTTGTCCTGGTGATAATATTAGGGCACATTATCATTTGTGCACCAGTATCATCTCATGCATACAATAAAGTGTAGTGAAACTGTGAAACCCCTTGCCAGAAGAATTTCTGCATGCTAAAGTTGCATGAGTTCCAAAAGGCAAATTAAGAGAACAAAAATCTAGCCATGGCAGCAAAAAAACTTGTATCATGGTCAGAAGCACCTTTGCTATGAATTTCAGGATGTCAGGGGAGTGTCCAGAGGCTGTGTCCATCTGTTCTTGCTGGTTCTGTGCTCACCCTGTTCCCTGGGCACTCTGTGAGCACCAGGTTCTTCAGGACAGCAGGGTGGAGATCTCACCACAGGTGATGGGCTGCTGCCCTGAACCAGTGCAGAAGAAATGCCCCTTCTCTGCCCTTTCCACGAGCATCAGATTTGCTCTTCTTGTCGTGTTATGTTTCATTCATTTTAAGAGAAAAAGCAGTGCTGCTGTACACAAATCCTTCTCCAATAAGACTCCTAGATATGCTCCAGATAGTTTATTGCTCCTGAACGAGCGTCTCCAGCTCAAGATGTGCTCTTTCCAAAACATATTCCCAGTAAGGCCCCCAAGCTGAAGCCTCCCTGGGCTAAGCCTCACAGGACAGTGTGCCAGCCATGAATCATCATCTGGACTGTCACAAACATCTCCTGGAAATACCTTCTGGGTACTCTTGAAGAGGACTTACCATCCCTTCAGGTGACTGGAAATGGAGCCAGATTGGCTGCCTTCTGCTGTTTTCACAGACAATCCAGAGCAAAAAAAGAGATTATTTTTCCAAGGCAAACATTTATAGAAATACAGTTTCCCAGGAATATACAGGAATGATGAAATGCAGTGTGGGGGAAGGATACGTCTGTATTTCTTAACAGTTCCTCAACCCAGCAGCTGGGCACTGCACTTTCCATTGGGAGCCTTCTCTGCCGTTTTATCCCCCTTTGGTTTCATTTGGCTGAAGGACTGAGGAATTTATGCTGTGCCTGCTTTGCACAGTTATGCACTGAGCAGGGTTTCTGGTGTCGGGCTTCCTCACAACATTTGTGCCAGGAGCCCTTGCGTGTGCTTGTCCCCTCTCAAGTGACAGGAGGGGTTAACCTGCCATGAATCTCAGAGGGGACAAGGCACACCTTTCTCTGCCTCTGTGACTTGTACCTGTAAAACACAATGAAGTGTTAAAATACATGCCTGGCCTTTGATCCTGGGGCCAAATGTACCTCTGGTGTAACCTCAGAGTCTTTCCTAGTGAAAGAAACTTTCATTTCCTCCAGGAGGCTGCTGCAGGATTTGCGCACAGAGTGGGCAGTGCTTTTGGCTTCCAGCCTAATTCCTTAATATCCCCTGCTCCTCCATACGTATCCTGGGAAAGAGAGGTGTTACCAATCTGGGAGCCCTTGGGCAGGAGGGAGGTGGCAAAACGAGTCTGTCTGCACAAGGCTTAAATGCTGTTGTTCTTCTCATGAAGCGCCAGTTTAGGTTTATGAACACAAAGGCTTTTGATATTGTTTCTCGGCAAATGGTGCCTTAGAGATAAGAGATGGTTTCATGGGCTGAGCCCTGGGCTAGGGCTTGGCAGCAAATGCCGAGCGAGCCATGCTCCGGGCAGAGATTTCCTCAGGGTGTACAAGCTCTCCTGAGGACAGCCATGAGAGCGCTCCAACCTCTCCCAGCCGTCGGGAGAGGGGGAGATAGCCGCCTCCCTCACAGGGTCTTGCAGAGCTGTGCTGAGGTTTGCACGGTTCTTTAAGGATAACTTACTTACCAGCTAACATTGGCTAACTCGTTCCATCCCCGCGGGTAGAATTACATGTGGGCAGCGCAGGCAGCTCCAGCCTGATGTAAAACCTGTGCCAGCAGGAGCTGCCCTCCCCTCGGCCCCTTGGCCCTGCTGCTCGGAGGCACACCTCTGGCTCAGGGCTTCAGTGCGACTCGGCAGTGACCTGATTCCAGCGAGGAGTTCTGACACCGCTTCTTCCTGTCAGCCAGTGCCTAGCCGTGAACAGTGGGTGTATGTGAAACCTGCTCGGGGGCTGCCGTGTCAGCTCCTTTCGGGGGCACAAGACCTTTCTCGGGGCTCTGCACTCCCCCAGGCACACTCTGGAGTTTCCTTGTCCTTCTCCTGCAGATCACCTCCCTCTGGCATGGTGGGGATCTCTGCCACACGCCCCACTTCCACCCTCCCGGACCGACCTCCGGGGATTTGTGTCCTCTCTTGTTCCCTTCTGGCCCCTGGGAACCACTGGCTGAGGAAGACGATAATTTTGGAGGTGAGCTTGGTACAGCCACTGAAGAGGGTGCCAATCCCATGAGGGAGACGAACGTTTTTTAACAAGGAGAAGGCATAAATCCCTGGCTTTACGGAGCTTTAATCCTCTCCCTGAGGTGCCGGTTTATGCTGCCGCCCCTCCCGTGCTCCTGCCCTGTGTAGTGACTGGGTTGATTCCCCTGGGAGGGAAGCGGGGAGCGTCTGAGGGTGTGTGAGTGTGGCTCTGTGTGTGTGTGAGAGCGTGTGTGTGCTTCAAACCGTGTAACAGGAGATGAATTCAAAGTGCCTCCTCAGGACATTGTCGCTGCAGACGGACACTTTGTTCATCCATGCCGTGGAGCCATCAGGCGCTCCAAGTCCCGCTCAGCATCCCAACCCGAAGCGAGTCCCGTTTCAGTGGCGCTCCCCCTCCCCATCCAGCACATAATGTTTCTATTGTGCCGATGCTGTTTTTCTGGGGAAGCGGCAGGGATTTAAATATCATAAAGGCAGAAGCTGGGCTTTGATATACTGTCACCAAAAGCTGAATACTGTAATTTTCAGCAATTTTCTCCGAACTCCCCTTCAACC
>WEKY01013310.1:0-25309 GCA_013390045.1 Picathartes gymnocephalus | reverse complement strand
TTTCCGGACCAGCCGCTCCTCTGCTTCTCCCGCATGATCCTCACTTGGCAAATTAATGTGCTGCTGCTGATGAGAGACAGTAGGTTACTGTGAGCGCGGGCTCTCTCGTCTCTTCTCGCTATTACACCCTGGCAACATCAAAGGTCGTCATCCTGTTCCCATCTTCCCGTGGGTCCGCAGGGCCTGACTCAATCGCTCGGTTCAAAAGTGCAGGCTGGCTGGGACGGGGACAGCCCCTGCCCCACAGCTGCCATCGATGCGCCCATCGCACATCTTCTTCCCCTTCTCCTCCTGGGATTAATTGCTGAATTGGGAGGGTAATCCACCTTCTGTTGCTTCACTCCTTTTAATTTCCATCTGAGGCAGACTTCTGTAAAAAGTGGCTCTTTCCCTTTTTTTTTCCCCCCCCAGACAACTACTTAATTTTTCATGACCTGCCTTTCTGGGAGCTGGCAGTTCCCCTGGTGGTAACTACGCTGTTTGTTTTAGCCAGTAACAAGATACTGTTCTGAAAAGTAATTCTGATTACTCTGTGAATTTAGACTTGATTTCATTTATGCTCTTTCTATGGCAGAGAGAGATCTCAGTGATTTCTCCCTTCATAATCTTGCATATTGGTGAAGGAAAGGTAAAAGGGAAAAGTGCTGAAGATCTGCCTGTTACTTGCCTGTCTCCTGTTCTCAAAAATGTGGTGTACTGGTGAGAAATATTCCTTCATTTTAACCATTTCTGGGCCTTTGTAGTGCTGTGAATGGTGTGTGGTGAGATGAGGAAAGCAGCTGTCATAGCTGTGTAGGTACCCCCCCAGCTGCAGAGCTCTCTCGCAGGACAAGGCTTGGTTCCCTGGGACACACACCTCCATATCCCTACCCAGACTTTGGCTCCTATGTAAGCAAAGTGCCCAGAATCCCTGGCTGTGTGAGGCTGCAAGGGAAAGGCAGCTCCTTCCAAAATCAGAGTGCCTTGTGTCTGCAAGTCACTCCACAAACAGCACTCATACCCTATCCACAGGTTCCCTGCCCAAACAGGAGTCAGGGAGAAGCATAGAGGGTCTGTATATTCTCCATGTCATGCCCTGCCTGAATCCTTTGTGACAAGGAGCAGTAAATACTTTTCTGCTCAATTGCAAAGGTCCCAGGAGGTTGTTGGATGAGGTGGCAGTCCTTGCTGTCCACACAGGGGCCGGCCACCCTTCAGGACCAGCAATACACACCCAGAGAAGTTTCCCTGAGAAAAAGCAGAAGTCCATCCCTGCAGCTATGAAGACCCCTGCTACCATGGAGACAGCATGCCAGAGTGTTCCCACCAAAGGGGTTATATTGCAGCAAATCTGTTCCTGTTCCCTTGGTACTGTGTTTTATTCTGCTTAGGCAGTGGCTCAGTTTTTCTATCTCTGACTGCTGGAACAACTTGAGAGTGCTGGCCTCAGTCCAGAGGACTACAGTAGCTCTTCCTCTCGGGAAAAGGTGGGACAGTCTGAGGGTACAGAGCAGGAGAGGATTGTGTTTCTCCTTGTGGGATTTTAACTGGTTTAGGGATTTTATTCACCTGAGCTGCCCCAGCAGCTCCCTCAAGAGACTCAGACATCCACATCTGCTGTCTCACATGAAGTCTCAAGAGAACATAGATAAAATAAAAGAAGGAAGACAAATGTTCCAGCAGCCAGAGAGGTTTGCTGTGTGGAGCTGGGCTCATCCTTGCACTGTCACACAGAACACAGACAGCCTTGGTTCCATCTAGCATCCCTGCTCTCCAGTTCTTTCCCTGCAGTGGAGTTGAAGCAAGCACACACTAGCTGAGGTTATATGGTGTCCAAGTGTGCTCAGATTTCTTCCTAGTTGTCCAAGGTTTGCAGAATTTACAGTATTGTAGCTTGATCAGGGAAGACCTTCAGTCTGTGCCGAAGTGCTTGTGATTCCAAGCAAGAACAAACCCTTCCATTAACTACCTGCCTGAGTATATTTTCATCTAAGGCAGGCTCTACAAATTTTAGCAGTCTCCTATGGGGTTTTGGAGCATGTTACTGGAGGATCCGTTAAAATGTAAAAGTTTGCCAAGGTTACAATTGAATTAAAACAGCTCTGAAGTTCCCAACCATACCCCTCCCATTACCTTAACAGGGTTTAACTACATTAAAGAAACAAGGAGAATGACAAGCCCATACAGAGTAGTAGTGTCACAGCTGCTGGTATTAAGGAACTGAATTTCATCCTAAATGTTTCAATTTGAGTCAGTAGTTGAGACCAAGTCCCTGGATCTCAGTGACTAAAAGTCTTGCTTCAGGCATTCCTGTTGTGGTTTTTTCCACATAATGACATCGTTGCATGTAATGAGATGTTAGCAGCTCATTCACTGCTTTACATCTGTCGTGAAGGAGAAAATTGCAATTTCTTGACTTATGCACTTACTAGCATAAATGTAAGTTAGTCATGGCAAATTTTGAGAAGTCCAAACTTCAGAAATTATGGTAAGAATGATGAAGACTCAAAGGTATGTTTGGAGGGAACTACCTACTTTTGGAGAACTTGGCCTCAGATTTGATTAATTTCATGCCAGATGTACGCCTCTCACAACCCTGCATGGTTGTTTTGAAGGACATGGCATGCTGAACAGGGAACTGATTAAGCCAGTCAGAGCACCACAAGGTTCAAACCCTTACCAAAACCCTCTTCTCTATAACTTGTAGGAAAAAACCCACAGCAGAATCAAAGAGGTCATTTGGGGGACAAAAACGAAGCAATACCCAGGACCAGGTCTTTGCCTGGGGTTAAGGACAGTCACTCTTGAATTTGCAAGTGTTCTTCTCGCAAATTTGTGCTACTGACAGTATTTTTCCTGATAGTGACCCTGGAGTTCAGTGTAGGATTTAGCCACCCACATGCAGGCAGTAAATGTAGACATCTGAACACTAGATATCTACACTTTTATTACAGGCAATGGAGAACTAGCCAATGTGGCCAAGGGAGTTTGGGTCTGTTGCCTAAATATGACCAGCTAGTGCCATCAGAGGTGATGGAGGGCACTGAGGAATCTGCACTGTCTGGGTGGTACTGTGCAGGACCTATGGAGGCCATACAAACAGACCTGCAGCTGGACACCACACTGGGAAACCACATCAGGAAACCTCCTGGTCTCCATTCTCCTGGTGCCTGTGTTCATGCACTAGATTGACTCCAAGGAGCTCTGTGTATCCTACAGCTGACAGACTTCAGGTGAGCTGAACCCCATTCTGAATGTTTAACTCTGCCTAAAAGTACACTGTAATTAACATGAAAAAGTGTAAGACTGACACTAATGGCCCCACTGTTTGTCTCCTGCTCCTTGAGCTACCTCTTCTTAAGAGGCAGGCACTGTGCCCCTTTACAGCAGCCTAGATCTTAGGGCCAAAAAGGTGGCTCTGGTAAGCACTTTGAATTTGGGAGGGATATAACATAAACCATTTCTTTTCAGTCTCCTCAAAAACAAGACTTTTCGGCATGTAGTGGGATGTGTGCCTTGAGCCTGCTTGATGCTGAGGTGGGTGAAGCCACTTCCTGGAAGATCTCTTCCAATGCTCTTGCAGCCCCTCCAAGGGGAGCTTTCTGGGAGCTGTTTGGTCATGGCTCACATGCTGATGTGCACCCTGGGGAGGAGCCTGGCCCCCAGATGAGAGCTGAGGACATGAGGAACCTCAATGGTAGGTCCTAACAGCAGCAGCAACACTACAAGGGGATAAACCAAATACAGACTTTTATTTTGACAATATTGAAATAATTTGCATTGGCAATGTCAGAAAAAATGTTTTGCACAGATATTTACCAGAACTTCCTATTTCCTGAGAAACTTTAGCTATTCAAGCTTTGTGCTCCTAAGGAAAGCACACAGTCAATGACTGTTTCTCAGGGGCAGTCTGAGCTTCTGATGCCTGCCGAGCAGCAGCCCAAGTAGTATCTGCAAGCAAGGGAACAAGAGAATGTTTTTGCTCTCATGTTTTTCTCTCTCTTATGTTACACCACTCCTTGTCAGCCCTGCATTGGTGAGTACAAAGTACCTCCTGGCCATGACATCATGCCACAGAAAACAGACTAATGAGGCAAAGGGAGCGAGGCTCACTTTTCTGCAGGCAGGCTGGCTCCAATCACCTGGTTGTAGTTAAAACGGATCACACTGAGCTGTTCTGCTTTGTAAGAGCTGAATTTCATTCTCTGTTACTGGATGTTTATCTGATATCTTGTAAAAACTGTTGTCCATTTCTCCTGCCTTTAGATCTTTTGCTTTTATGAAATGCTAAATCTCCAACTCTGACCCTTCAGCAAAACCAGTTCACTTCATCAAATGAATCCTGTGACTTTGATTATGTAGGGGCTTTCATTAAAGGGTCCAAAGGAAAGCAGACAAGGAAATGTCTTAGTGATTTGCAGCAATGCATTGAGAAACAAAAGGAAATGGATGGCAGAGATAAGGAAAATAAAATAGCCACAATTTTTTAATATGGGGAATGGAATTCCCCCCAAGGGTCTGTGTTATACTGCTCTTTAGTAAAACACAAGTAAAACTGATAGTAGTGGAACTTAAACACAAAATATTGCCAACTTGGAGCAGCACAATGAAGTTTCTAATAGCCAGAAAATGCTGACCTGAAGGCATTACCAGAACATTTTAAGTTCTATAATACTGCTTCCAACAAACAGTTGGGTGTTATGGATTCAACCAAAAAACTGAAAGTGCCATGTCCACTGCTGCTAGGACATGTGCTGTAACAGCATCACATTTTGCCCTTTGCTTCATTAGTTTAATTGCAGACTTCAATTGTGACACAAACATTCTGATTTTTTTGTCCTTTTTCCACATTATATTTTGCAGTTTTAAAGAATTAAATTATCTGTGAATTATATGAATTACGTGATTGTCTTGAATTATTTGTCTTCCATGGGACTGTTACTAAACTAGTACCAGTGTGCACTGCAAGGCCAGTATGTTTACAAAGGGAACTGGTTAGCTCGTGGTACTAGCATAGACTCTACAGATCAGAGCAAAAAATCATCCAGGTTTTCTGACAAATTCACCGATAAATTCTGTTTACTGTTGTCCGCATGGATTTTCTTGTAGCTTAACATTAAGTGATTGAGAGAATGAGGTCGATGCTTGGGATTTTGAATCTTTTTTGTGGTTTGGACATTCTTGTAGAGGTGTGTTTGACCGTTATTCCATTTACAAACTCCTTCATGAAAATGATCCAAACAGTCATCACACAGATGCTGTCTTATGTGAAATGCAGTAAAACTACAGCAATGCCACTTATGAGTTGAACTTCTTTGTCTTAAAGGTTAGAGCAGATCCCAGGACATGGTAGATCTCATGTGGTTAGTTTTTTAATTCCTTCAACCAAATAGAGTACAATTCCTCCTCTCCCCCACCCTGCCCCCAAAATGCGATGTTACTGCTAATTTTTCAACATCATTTTCTTGTATCATTGCCAAAAGAAGTGATTATACTTTTAGCAATTATAAAAGTCTATTTTACCACTCTCCCATTTGAAAGATGCTAAGGGGATTTTGTTCAAAGTTTCCATGAAGATTACTCCTCTAGCTGAGACCAGCATGGATGACATCAGCCCAGAGCAGTCTAAAAAAGAACAGCATGTGGAAAGAAGGAGTTCAGGAAAAAAAGTATCCTGTGGCCTTGAGGGAGAAATGAATTTGGCACAAATCTGAAATAATTTTCCTGATATGGTTTGCAGCAATCCCACTTGCACTAGAATTGCACTAGACCCACTTGGACCAGGATGGGTGTCAGCAGGAGGCAGCCAGGACAGGGCCCAGCCAGGTGGGAATCAGCCCCTGGGGCAGGAGAGAGGGCTGGACTGCAGGACAGGGCTGATGCTCCTTGCAGGAACTGCAGCCCCTGCCCCACTGCTGCTGCAGGACTGTCATGAGCAAACACACTGAGTGTCCTGGGGAACTGTGAAAGGATTCATAGATGTCAGGCCAAGAAGAGTCCATTAGATCATCTTTTCCTCACTGAAGGCCAAATGTGACTTTCAAATACCTTTTAAGAGCCACATGGTGGCACATCCCTTACTATTAGTAAGTCTTCATTTTCAGCAAGGCACTGACACCCAGGAAAGAAGGCCAGGTTCAGGCTTTTGCAGTAAACCCCCACTCACCCTTTATCTAATAACCTTGGAAATCCAATTACAATGTCTGGGATCTAAAACATGAAGGCTACTTCCCACTGCCCTGCAAGTTAGCTAACAATACTGAACCATGGGGCCCTTGAGACTTCCCTCATTCCAGCTGTTAGGTATCCAGGATGGCCTTCTCCTCTCCCTCCCACTCCTGCCTTCCTCTTAGGAGTCCATGGAACCCTGTCAGCATCAGCAGAACTGACCACCTCTCCCTTTCCCAGTGGAGGGTGCATACAGGGATCATGGGGAGCAGCAAGAGGCAAAGGGACAGACCTGTGCCCTTGGAATGGCACTCAGCCCTACTTCATGGACACAGCACATGCAGCAGGTACTGGGGATGGGACAGCAAGCTGTAGACCAGAGCTGGTGATGGCAAGCTCTCTCATCCAGAATGGCATGGTGAATGTTGCAAAGCCAGTCCAGGGCAGGGTAAAATGTGATCCTGGTCCAGCCTGAGGGGGAGCAAGTTGCCATTGCTGATGTCTCAATGCAGGGTTTCACCCATGTCCACTTTGGCAGAGCCCCAGGAGTTGGCTTCTACCTTTGCACACCCAGAAAAGCATCTGGACTGTTGAAAGGTATCAGGAGCTGGAGAAGCCACCATTTCTTCTGCTTGTTTATTCTGGTTGTTAATCTCCTGTCACTGATTAGAAGTTTAGAACTAATTGCTCAGTTTAATTTGCCTGGAGTTAAGCCTTAGTTATTGGTTCTTGTTATGCTTTTCTCCCCTGCATTAAAGAGCTCTGCTGTGCCTAGGATTTCTGCACATGATGGTATTTATGCTTTGTAATCACATCATCTTCTGATCTTTTTGATGAGGCCACCAGGCTGAACTCCCAGTCCCAGAGAGGTATCTCAGAGATAGCAGTGCTGAACAGAAATGCTAATTTTGTGCTAGACTGGCTCCACACACAGCTGAGTGCATGGGACCAGGTTCTCCTGTTTAACATTACTGATACAGGAGCACAGACCATGAATATGGGTGATGGTTTGGAGACCAAACTCTTTGAAAGGATTAAACAGATTCCCCAACCTCTGTAACAATATTTTTTTTCAGTGAAGATGGTCAAACTGTAAAACGTTGTGCTTTTTCAGTATTTCCTCTCCTTGTGAATTACACAGGTGTTTCTTTCCTTAGCATCTTCTGCTTTACTCACCCTCCTTCATCCTTGTGAAAACACAACAATATTTACTGTCTTATTCTGGTTTAGATTAAATTACAATGAAGCTGCCAGGCGCTCCCTTGGGATCTGTGTATAAACAATTGTGCTTCTTTATGTAAGCCCCAGGATCACTAGCTGTAACAGCAGGACTCCAGTGGGCAGGGAGCACAGCCTGGAGAGGAGCTGCTCCACAGCTGATGGCAAGTACCTGACCCTGCACATGCAGGGGACCAGTAATGGTGGGTGTGTGTCTGGGTGTGTGAAAGAGGGATGCAGGGAGCCCAGGAGCAGATGCAGAGAAGGGACAGGCTAGCAGCTGGCATGCCAGACCACACAGGGTGACTTTGACACAAGGAACAGTCTGGGAGGGCACCACAGAAATTTCATTTTGAATTGGGAGCAAATGATTGTCCCTGGTAGCATAAGCCATCCTGTGCCCAGTACACTCTCTGTAAGACTGTAAAGAAAGGGGATTGCACTGAGGAAATAACTGTATTAATTTTCAGTTTCTTCTTCTAACAAATATAATCTGCAGGATCCAAAAATCTGGCTACATATTCAGGTTGGAAAAAGGTAGTGGCATTTTGCAAGTAGCAAAATAAACTGAGAAACTGAGTTTGCAGTGGTACCTTTGGTGGGGATGTATTGGTGCTCTGGGGTATCTCCTGCATTCACTGTGCAGATGGATCTGGCATCCCAGCTTTGTTCACTGGAGCTGGGAGTGTGGGGCTGGAGATCATGGGCCAGAGGACCTCCAGCAGCTCTCCTCTCACCTGATAGATGTCATACCAACACTTCTAAATCCCTGTAGCAGATACACAGATAATTTGGTGTCAAACATCTTTTCAGAAAATTACAGCTCCACTGTAGGGATGGCTGGATGAACACACAGCTGGGTTTTGGGACGGTGCATAACACTGATTCCAGCTGCTCCAGCTACCAGTCCTGGCATCAGCCAGCAGCTCTGAACACAAACAGCCCTGCTCCTAGTGGTGTGAGCCAAGGCCTGATGGCTCCCAAGCTCCCATGGGCCACAAGCCACACATCAGCCAAGTGACTATTCCTGTTTTAGCAGCAGTTTTCTCACATTGGCTGAACCCCTGGTATCACTTACCCACCTTGCAGCTGAAAATAGTAATTGCAACATCAATTAATTAATTTATTTTTCCTTTTTTTTAACCTCTGAGAATGAATGAATTCATTTTTTAAGGTAGGGTAGTGCAAAGATGATCAGTGTTACTGCGTAGCAACAGTAACTTAAAAACATCCCAAAAGAATCATTTCTTTGTCTCTCTCTTTTCTTTGTGACTGGAAAAAATGTTAAAAACAAACCTCCTAATTTACTTGTAGCTTGAGACTTCTGCCAAGCGTATGTTTACGTCCAGTTTGAAAGATTGGGCGTACAATGGAAGTGTTGAAGTTTTCTCAAGCAGTCCAGAGCTGTTTGATGACGTACACTACAAGGTCAGTCCTGTTTGCTGTTAAAAATCTGTGGCAACATTTCCTTTAAATTCATGGGGAAAGAGGATCAGGCCCTCTATTTAATTTGCATCTATCTTGGTAGGAGGTTTCTTGTTTCCTCTAAAATGTACCTGTAGATGATCTCATGATCCCTGTTGTCCATGTGTGCTGGAAAGGCCCTCAAGCCCTTACAGTGCTCACACGTGACAGCGTGACAGATCACCTGCAGTCCTCGTGTCACCAGAGGGGCTGCAGGTTGGGATACAGTCTTTTTTCATAAGGATTATCAAATTTCTTCTGCAACACTGCCATGTAGAAATAAATGGAAAAACTGCTCTCATCAAGAAAACAAAGGAAACATACTTTATGCCTTCCTTGGGATTTCAGATGGATGTGGTTGAAAGGAAGTTCCTTACTCTGCTTCCAAATAAAAGTTAAACAGGACACTTAGATTTTTGCCCGAAGCAAAAGGGAAGAGACAGGCTTTCTGTCACACCTTACACAAGGCAGCTGCCCTTTGTACTCAGAACTCTGCTATGAGTCAACTACATGTTTTGCTGAGGAAGTTACCAGAGATTTTATGGGACATGGCTAATCACATCTAGAAGTGAACACAGTTCCCCTGTGTTTCCATACTTGCTGCAGGACTCCTACAATTTCATTATTTGACATATCCAGCATGTCCAAAATGCACACAAAATCTGCAACTAAGTCACAGATGAAAATTTTGGACTTAATTCCTGGTATTGTATAGAAGCTGTCCCAGATTTTCCTTAGAACAGGAACAAATAGAATCTTCCAAAGATTAAAGCATATTTTCTGTTAGGAACTGGCATTTTAATCTGAATGAAATGTTTTTGGTGAAGATTTAAAATGTCTGTTCTTGGCATACATCTCTACGCCTAGTCTTGGATTTCAAAGGTCGGCAGTGTTAGAAGGTAAGATTTTGATTCAGACCCCATCTACTGACAACAAATATGTTGCTCTGATTTTTTTCTCTTTTCTCCTTTTAAATAGAAGAACAGCCACCACAGCATAATCAAAAATACTCCTTTGTAATTTTGTACTTTCCCAAGCATTCAAAGAAAACAACAGACAGAGCTAATGCTCATCTGTGGTGACAGCCACTTCCACCATCCTTTCTCTCTTTAACCCTCTCTGTCCCTGCCTTGAATTCTCCAAGCTGTGAGTTACAGACATTTCCACATCTTCTTCCACGGCACTGTAACCTTTCCATGCAGGAGAAAAATTTTGTGTTTGTGCAGCACCTTAAACTTCCACAGGGACAGCTTACACTACTGACCAGATACAAGTTTTATCTGGCAAGATTCTGGGCTGTGTTTTGTTGTGTTTTTATTACAAATACATAAATAAGAGGTATTGGAAAGCTTGCAGATTTTAATGTTTTTGAGATCTTCCCTTTTTCAGAGTCTTTGAAAATTCAAGATAAATCAGTTGTGTCCAAGGGCATTGCTATCTACCCAGCTCCTGACCCTCACCCCTGTGCCCCATTCCAACACACACAAAAGAGACCCTGGGGAAAATCTTTTGAAGCTGAACCCTAAATCACATGTGAAAATGGAAAATCAAGTTCATTAAAAAAACCCCAAACTATATAGTTAAAGTTATTTTAGACCTTGTGGAATGCTTTGGGTTTGCAAACACTGACTGAGAATCATTTTGCAGCGCAGGGGAAGCTCTCCCCTTGCAGCAGAGGAGAGGCAGCCCCTGTCAGTGCAGCAGAACTGAGACTTTCTCCCAGGCCAGTCCTTCTGCCTGCTCAGACAGGTCTCCCTTGCAGCGCACTGTCCAGCCTTCCCTGAGGACAGAAGAAGCAAAGAGAGACTACTCAGGTACTAAACTGATACAATTCATATCCATTACAAGCAGGCTGTTTTTTATAGGGGCCCACTCCCAGTGGGGGACCTCCTGTCACTAGTCCAGGAGAAGGACATGCAGACCCTCCAACACTCCCTGAACGTCAATGACAGCAGTCGTGTCCCCTGACACCACCTGAGCTCTCTCTAGGTTCTGGCCAGGAACAATGAATTGACATGGCAGGCCCTGCCACTGCAAGGGTCCCTGCTTTGCAGGGACATCAGAGCTGACCCATGTGCTGAGTGTGCAGAGGGCTGTGCAGTGCTCACCACGGCGGCCCTGAGCCCGCTGGCCACGTGTGCTGACAAACTACTCACCTCACCTCAGCACAGCAACCAGGCTGCTCTTACAGTGAGCCAGCCTCCCCAGCCCCACCACGGGATGTAAACCTGCTGATGAGTCCAACTGCAGTGGTGGGGAGGGGGAATCTGAAAGCGGAATCTTGTCCCTCAACTTGGAATGTGTTCACGTTTCAGTGGATAACGCCACTGTTCTTCCACAAAATGCCTCGGGATTTCAGATAACCACCTTTATATATTCATTGGAATTGCCTTCTCCCTGGACTTCCATTCTCTCAGCCTGTTGGTTACTGTGCCTTCACAGTCTTCCTAGGTTACAGCAGCCCAGAGCCCCAGGGATGGTTCAGATCAGAACCAAACAAGTCCTGTTATGTAGAATCATTGGGATGTTTAATTGATTAAAGGTCTCAGAGGTTCTGGGAAGAATTGCTTCCATACAAGGTGCTTCTAGCTAAGAAAAGAGACTGGAAAAAGTTTGCAAAGGAGCTCTTTGAAAACATAAGACAGAGAAAAATCTTCAAGGGCTAGCCTATTAGCTGATGTGCTGTTTACTGGACGTTTATTTTTCACCCGAGATACCTTTCTGTAACAGTTTTTCTCTCTACCTTCTTCCCTAGTCTCTCCTGTGAGATGTTTTGCAAAGACTGAAGCAGTGGAAGTTTGTCTGCTCATTCCCACCCATTTACAAAGCCCTGCAGTTGTGGTTCCTTCTCTCCAGGGTGGCTGTGCTGCCTTTGTGTGACAGTTTGGCAAAGGGCAGCAATGCTCCCTCAGGAACACACGTGAGCCCTGCCAAATGAACCATCCCTGAAACCTCTCAGCAGGCATTCAGTCCTTGTGGGTTTCTTACAATTCTTTTGACACAGATAATGTCTTCAGTTATTCAAGAGCAGATCTGCATGGAGAGAAGCACAGCCCATGAGCATGACACCAGCCAGGCAGGCACCCTCATCTGGTTCTGCATGGCCAGAAACAACTATAGATGAATTATTTCCTGCAAAGGCTGATGTCTTTGCCTCTGTAATCACACATGAGAGAGAGAGATGGAAGGAGGGGAGAAAATGGGAGGCAGACCCACCTTTGCTTGTGATATTTCAATCCCTTCCTTCAAGTTCTGCAGTGGAAAAAAAAAAAAAAAAAGAAAAAAAAAAAGAAAAAGAAAAAGAAAAAGAAAAAGAAAAAGAAAAAGAAAAAGAAAAAGAGGTTTTTTGTCTATCCAGAAAAGGAGGGTTTGGTCAGAACACAAATGGGAGGTCCATTGCCAGCCCCCCAGACACTCAGTTTTCTCTTATAGCAAGATGCCTGCTGGTCAGACACAACAAAACCCTTGCCAAGCCTGCCTGGGAGGTCCGCACTGATGGCAGACCCCAAGCCAAGAGCTGGATGTGCCTGTCAGTAGTAGAGCCTTGAGTGATCACTTTCCCAACTACTAACTCCACAACCAGCAGGATGCATTTATCTCATCCAGCTGCACACCACAATGCACCCAAATCAGGACTGCTTGACTTCTACCCATAGTCAAAACACCCAGAAAGCCCTGGTTTCACTGGTATCCCAGGAGAGGAAAGAATGGATATGGGGCAAGGGAAAGCAGCTGGCCTAGAGGTTCAAGGTGAAACCCTGGAGAATATTTGTGGATAGTGATGGTGCCTGGGAGAAGTGTCTCTGGCAATGGCCATGATGTCTCACTCCCCAGCCTCAGGAGTCAGTGGGGCTACCCACATCCTGCATGGACTGAAAGAGGAAGTGGGCCAAGCCATCCATCATCCCCAGCTTCCTGTGGGCACAGACACTGAGCTGCCCCCACAGCCAGGAGGTGAAGTTAGGCAGAGTGGGAAGGCTTGGGCTGCCTGCTGCCTCTGCTGCTGGGGCTGGCTCTGGAGGAGCAGGGCTGTGCTACCCCTGCAAGTGGGGGAGAGGTGCTGTGGTACCCCTGCAAGCCATCCTGCTGCAGTTATCTGAAGTACACCACAACTGGCTGCTGAGCTGGAAGATGCCATAGTCAGCACTGCCAGCTGCCACAATGCTCTGAGCTGTCTTCTTGACAGTGCTCTTTTAAAAGGCTACGCAGAGCCCTGGACAGGAGCAGAAGGCACTCAGGCTGTGCCACGGCTGCCATCCAACTTGGGCCTGTAAGGAGAGGGTGTGGGCACACAGGACTGAACCCCAAAGCCGGTGAGGCTGGTGCCCCTGCACCTTGCAGCCTCTCTTCCTGGAGCACGTGAGCCAGCTCACACCCACTGAGCTCTGGCCAGCAGCAGCAGGGGAGACGATTCCTGCAGGGCTGCTCTGGGTGCCCACGCTCTGGGGTCCCCAGGGCAAAAGGCAAAGCCAGGTGTGAGAAGGCAGTAGCGCAGAGTCAGACAGCCAGGGCCAGCTCCCCTGGAGCAGGGAATGACACAGCTGGCTCTGCTGACCCCGGCATGCTCCTGCTGGGAGCTGGGGTGTGCACAGAGGCACGCACACACACGGGGGCTGTGCTGGACAGCCCGGGCCACAAACAGGTTTTATCAGTGCAGACGTGGAAAGCACAGAGCTTCAGGCACTGCCATTTGGCAGCTTTCTGATATCAGCAGCGAGAGGTCAGGGAACTGGAAAGCTGACAAATGGGACCCACCAAGGGAAGGGCTACATGCTTTGGCTGCTCAGACATCTCAGCCTCTTTGCTTGGTGCTGGTCAGCCCTTGAGCAGAAGCTGTGACATGCACTGAACCCATTGCTGCTGGGAAGGCACACCCAAACTCACTAACCCTTAGCCCTGGTGTGCATACACCCCTTGCCTTTTACACAATCACCTCTACACGCAGTGAGTCACACCCTACCAGTTCAGGAGGTTTGTCTGAGAGAAGGCTTCAAATCTGCACCTTACCAAACAGAGCTAAAAGAGGGGTATATTTTATATTTTATTACAGGATATTTACATTTTCCTGCTATAGGATATTTACAGATATATACAGGATATTTACATTTTCCTGCTATAGGATATTTACAGAGACAGGTATCACCTTCTCACTTAGAATAATATCAGAACAGTTTCCAATACCTCCCATGAACAAAACTCAAGTCAATTTGTGTTCAAAATGTTTTTAATTTCCACAAAGAGTTGCCTGTGAATAAGTGTCAAACCAAGAATTATCACACAGATCAATTGATGAGAAGAGGCAAGAGATGAATTACACATTGGTACTGGGTTAGATGTTGCAAAGACTATTAGCAAGAAGGTCAAGGGAGTAAAAACAAGTATGAACGTGTCCATTTTCTTCAGGTTTGTGGTGAGACCCCAAAGAGGTTTTCTGTACATCCCAGAGCAGTCAGTGCTTGCTCTTGATGTGTCACATCTCCAGCTGAGCCAGTGAAAGCCACTCTTTCTCCAACATAGCCAAACCAGGGCCTGTCCCCACAGCATGGTGGAAGTTTATTTACCCTTGTTTTACCACTCTGCTATCTCTTTGTTTTCAGCCATGAACACTAACAAACTAGATGAAAATTAGAAAACCACTAAGAAGAGGAGCAGTAAAAGGAACTTAATCTTTATGAGACCATTTGCTTTAATGTAAACTATCTAAAGATAAAAACAAGGCTCCATGATGATATTATTTGCTCATCTTCTTGTTCTCAAAGTACTTTTTACCAAGAAAAATGGGTTTCAAATACATTGGTAATATCTTCTATGGATTAAATATTAATCATTATGTCGAAGTAATAAATACAGGAATCCTGCCTAGTTATTCAGACATGCAAATCCCTAATTGTGTGGGAAGCTGCTCAGATGGGCTTTAGTTTCAGCAGGAGATAAAATGCCACAGAGCCAGTACAGTATCTGTGTCACTACAAGATTTACAGCCTGATTCCCTGCCTGGAAACAAAGGAACAAATAGCTGCATGTCACGCATTGAACTGAAACATTATGGATTATATTATTACTTGAGTTTCTACAGGACTTCTCAGTAGGGGAAAAAAAATTCTATTAACTCTCTTTTACGACTACCAGCAGGGCAATGTGAAGAGAATAATCTCCATTTATAAGGTCTAGGGGCCTTAAAACTTGAATAGCAGGCCAGGAGCTTTGTCACAAGGTCTGGCTGTTTCCTTTTCTTCATAAAATTCCTATCTCCATTAATCTGTGTTTATTTTCCTTCTGCTTTTTAATTTGCTTAATGGACTTCAGTTGAAGTCTCTCCTAGAAGTCAGAGGAAAGTAAACTCTGATAAATCCTTTGGGACTTAATAGTCACAGTTAAGCACTTCTTTGGATTATTTTGTCTGACTTTCATCTTTGCTGCTGCAGAAATGTCAGCTGCCTCCTACCGCAGCCCTAACCCTATGACTTAAGAGCCTGGGAATAAACGGACAAAAGATATCTCTCTTGCTTTCTTTCTCTTTCTGCAGGCATGGAAATAGTGCAAGACTAGATTTAAACCTGTTAAAGGCAACTAGGGCATTCTCCATGCATTTGCCCCATGCAGAAACATATCAGAGGTTCAATGCTCCCTAAGATCCCAGTCTCTGCCAGTGTCTCCCACTCCCAGAGTTTGGTTTCCAGGAGAGGAAGAAGGAAGTTCCAGCTGGGCAGGAGCTGCTGTGCATTGTACTGGACCCAGGGCGAGTGCTGGGAAGCACACCCTGCTCTGGGCAGCTCCAGCCTCAGCTCCTGAATCCAGGTACTGTACTGGAGGCACCAGCTGCTCCCACATTGTGCAGCCCTGCTCCATCTCACCTCAGCTCCCAACACAGAGGGGGTAAGGAGGGCATTTCAGACCCCAGCCTCATGTGGAATCTGAATTCTGGCAGCTTATAATGGGCATCAGAGCCCTCTTGTAGGAGACAAAACCTGTGACATTTCCTTGTTCCCAGTCCTACTGGCATCATCTGCTCAGTAATGTTTCATGTTATTAATCTATTATTTTCTTTTCAATGGGTAGGCTTTGAATGACAGCCAACATCGGTATGAGTCTCTAAATGCTGTTTTTGTTAGAAGTCCAAATCCTTTATGTTCGAAGTCATGTATTACTTTCTATGTAGCAGATTTATTTTTGCACAACATTTATTCCTGAAGGATTCGCTTACTCAGAAATTGCATTGTATAATTAGGTCCCAGCTGCCTATTTCTAATACTGAACAAAGATTTGCTTTATTGTTCACTTCAGCAATTTACTTTTCCATTTAATTTCTCCCATGTATGATAGACATAAGTAATTAGGTCCCATTCCACCAACATTTCTATTTCATTTGTCTAATGATCAGACTTTTAAAAAAAAACACTTCCATGGTTTTGCATCTTGCTGGAGCAGCTTACACTTTTCCATTCATAGTGAAACTGAGGCATGAAGCAAAGCAAACACTTAGAGCTGAGTTGTCTGACTCACAAAGTCAGGCAACTAATGGGCCCAATGGAATAATTCTAATACAGATTTTACTTATTTTTTGGCACAGTCTGACTCTAGATGGAGAGAAATTCGCTCCTAAAGAAAATTTGCAAACTCCTGGGTTTTTTTGACTCACTTGGTAAAGTTGTTCCCTGTGAATGCATAGGCTTGTCTCTCAAATGCATTAAGAAGGTGGCCATGGAGAAGGTAATTCTGGACATTTTGGTGGAAACACACCATCACATGCTAGAAGGTAAGCTGAACCATCGGCGGGCCCCATATCACAGTGTATCCAGCCTTGACTATTTAGCCTTGGATCTGTTTTTCTTTCCTTGGTTTAGAAGGGCTCAGCTCCCAACATGCTAACTATAAATCCCAACAATTCCTTCATTACAACATATATTATCTGAGTGCGCTTTCGTCTGGTACTTGGTGGTCATCCACAGCCTCAGCTTGCTCCTTTGTAGCACCATCTGTCAGCAATAATGAGAGATTAAGGGCTGGAAATCAGCACAGCCAGGGCAGGTAATGATACAACTCTGGGGTCTGAAGGCCTTACTCTAAACAGGGATTCAGCCCTTAAGGATACCAGCAAAGGGACTGTGGTAGCATCACAAGGAAATGTGCTCTTTGGAATGACTGAAGGCTTTGTCCATCTGTGGCGGCTGCCACCACTGCTACACAGAGCAGATAAACACAGGTCAGGGCACAGGAGAGCACAAAACTCTGCTGGGTGCCAAAGGCTCCCAGGAAGCCCTGTGAACATGCCTGTGGCTGGCTCTGCAGAGGGTGGTGTCACTGGTGTGCCTGCTCCTGGTGTCCTGGCTGGCCACGGGCCAGCACAGGGTGTCTGCACTGCTCCACAGGCACAGCAGGGATTAGGGGGCTGAGCAGCCAGTTGCACAAGCTGATGCATCTCTTGGTATTGGCTGGAGACAAATGGCCAGGAGCCCTGCTTTGGAGCTCTCAGAGCTGGAACAAAGGCAGAGGTCCTGCATCGGCTTCTGTGAAACTCACACCCGGCAAGGAAAAGCTGCATGGCTTGGCCCAGGACAGCAAAGCACAGACTGGACCCTGTTCAGATGAGACACTTTCCATGGGTGGACAGGAGCCCCTGTAGCTTATTAGTCTGGCTCACTGATCCATGCTCTGATGTCTGGGATCCTGCTAACAAAATTATCACATCTAGTCAAAGTCAAAGCTGCTTTGTGGGAACCATGAGTTTCCTGTCTTCTTTGCATTTGTGAAGAAAGACTTTGTCATGTTCCCAGGGTAGAAGTCACAATTTGCATTAGGAAAATATAAACAAAATGAAAAGATCGGCCCCATGACAGAGCCAGCACAACAACAGATTCAGGAAAGTACTAACTAAATTCTTCACAGTAGGCAGATTTTGATTTGTATTTATAAGCCTTTTAGGTTTCAAAATACAGTGTTTTCTCTCTTTCATCTCCAACACCCAGTCAATACAGAACAGAAACATAGCTTTTGGCAGTCTTCATCTTTCAGCTAAACTTGTTTGTGTTCTCTCTTACTGCTTGAAGCAGAGCAGTAGCAAATTACATTACTGCTTCTCAGTTTGTAACACACTTGACCATGTTTTTTCAATAAAAGTGACAGCACTTAACTTTGCTGGGTCAGTAATGAAGCAGCAAGAAAGATTTCGTTTGGCAAGAAAAAGTAGCTGAGAATCCAGAGCTTCTTACAACTAAGGCAAAATAAAGGGTTTAGGTTAATTAGACTATTTACGAACTCTGAGCTCTTCCTTTAATTTCTGGTTTACGATGAAATGTATCACTGTGGCCATTTTAAGCAGTCTTCCACACGCTATGGGAATATTTTTCCCACTGTGCCCAGCAATGGTGGTGGGCAGACACTGTGGAGCAGAGCTTGTCCTTGGGGTACCAGTGGGGGCCTTTGTGTCTGTCTAACCAAGGAACAGGTGTGTCCCTTTGACAAGGACTAGAAGCACAATTGGGCACAAAGGCCTCCCATTGGACATGGCCAGTTGGATAGATGGGGCAGGGATAGGCTGTCCATTGCTTCTAGGGCCGTGTCAGCTTGGTGAAAATATCTCAGCTATGCAACTTTTCTGAGGACTCAGATTTCAGTGTCCCTCACCACCATCCTGTTTCCAGCTGAGGGATGAGTCAGCTGAACTGGTCTTGAGGACACTGGTTAGGTTCTCTGAGAAAAACCTCCAGGGTAACAAGCAATCCAGCACTTCTGGGAAGAGAAAGCTTATTTGCATGTGTATCTTCCTTTACATAAGGAATACCTGCTTTTCTCTCTCTTGTCCATCATTTCAATCCATGACATCAGTGTCTCTAAATGTGTCATCACGCCTGGAAACAGAGAGTAGCAGATCTCACCGGCATTGAAGCTGGCTGGGTGGCATCACAGCACACCTGATGGCAGCCTAAAAATAGGAACTGTCATGAGTTTTCCAGCAGGTCTCTGAAGTCAGCCAGACTACAGCCTGCATCTGATGAGACGTCCTGAAGCATCAGCTCAGGCTTTGAAGGAGGTTCTAACTGAGCTGAAGGCACAGGGGGCTGATGGGTCCTGTGCTTGCAGGAGAGAGCCCGGTCTGGGCTGGGGGTTTGCATCCTCATGGGAGCATGGATGGTCCCGTGCAGCCTGTGCCAAGGTGCAGACGCTGTTTGTCCTTTCCCGGGGGTGTGTAGAGCTCTGTCAGGCAGCCATGTGCCATTGGGCAATCATGAGTTGGGGTTTTTGGAAGTGCCTGTCCGTGACACCTGGAGCAGAAGACGGGGACCAGGGGCTGCCATCAGCTGCTGCACCCTTTTATTTAGACCAGAGACTCCTGCTTGGCACTACTCTGCACTGGGCCAGCACCAAACCCTTGAAGAATTTGCAAGGCACCAGCACAGGCAGTGCAAAAGGCTTGCAAAAGGCTTGCAAAAGGCATAGTTGCACTTCTTGCCTAAAAGCGAATTTTTCTCTAGCCTACAACCACTCTCCTTCGTGCACTAAAAATATTTGGGGGATGACATTGGCTTCAGCAGCATGTAATGGCAATGGCACTGAACCTTGTTACTGGGAAATGATCTATGTTGACAACCATATTTCGGCTTTGCCTTGAATTTTATTTTCTGCAAATGCCTTGGCATTCATTTTGCAGTGTCAGGATTTTTTCTAGTCACAATGGTCTGTTTCATCCATGTCCTTATCTCTTAAGAACAGTGCTTTAGTTGTGGAAGGATTGTTGGGGCATGTCTGAAGTCAAGTATTTTTGATGTAGAGGTTAAAGGCAGCACTTTGGTTTATATTTGAAGGGAGATTTCAGATATTACTTCTGAAAGGAAGTTCATACACAGTTGGTTTTTTCTGGCAAACTGATATTACCTTCTTCTTCTTCTTCTTCTTCTTCTTCTGCTTCTTCTTCTTCTTCTTCTCATTATTATTATTATTATTGTTTTATAATTTTCTTCAATTAGTGTACCTTTATAGCTTTCTTCAATTAAAGTTATGCAACTAAAAATCTTAATATAAGAATCTAGGAATATTTGTATAAACACACACAGAGACATATGCAGGTATGTATACACATACACACATATTCTTTCTTTATTTTCAATTCAAACTGTTTACTAATACTGAAAATGCAGAGGAAAAAAATGAGTTATAATATGAATTCTCTTGAATTGATGACACTCACACATTCTTGATTGATTAATGGATCAAATGACACAATTTCTTGCACAAATTTTGTAGTTTGTTTAACTGCCTTCATGCCTATCTAAGAAAATTACTGAATGTAATTGTTCCTGACACCTAAATTTCACGTTCAAGAGAATAGTGGAAATGCTATTAGCTTAGAAGGGTATTTGAATTTATGTGTGGATTGGCAACAGAGAAAATAATGTTTGATATAAATTTATTCCTATTTGTAAGGGAATTCAGTAATTTTGGAGACTGAAGGTTTGTCTGTTTATTCTTGAGTGCCACATGAATTAACTGTATCAAATCTGTTAATACCACATGAGAAGTGGCAGGATATCCTCCTACAGTTTTTTCCCCCAATTGAAAATGAAGAGAAACATTTGAGGAATTTTTTTCAATTCTGATGATTGAAAAAACCCAGAAAGCTAATTTGCAAATAAGGAAACAGATTTCCAAATTGTTTTTTTGTTTGGGTTTTTTTCCATTTTCTTTTTCCCCTCTACTTTGGTGACAAAGAATGGCACTGGAAAAGATGATCAGAGAAAAGCATTACAACGAGCCACAGTTTTGGGTCAGCCACAGCCACAGCATCCCGTCCTTCCCTTTACACCAGCTCTGAATTTGCCCCTCGGCACTAACCAGGAAAGCCTTTGCATATACCCTCCTATCAGCATCTCTAAACGTTAAAAACTTTCTAGGCTACTCAGGGGTTAAAATTGTTCTAGTAAGTGTCCTTAATAAGGAATTCAGACGGTTTCTGTTTGGTTTTAATTATGACAGCCTTTCATACAGGCTGGAGGGGCTGCTGGCTCCGTCCTGTTGCGACATTAAAGGTCCCTTTGTTGAAGAGTTGAGAGGCAGATCCGAGAGTTCACCTTTCGGATACGGGGCAGTGCCGGGAGGCGGCGGCCTTGGGTGCGGGCAGCCCCTGCGCTGGGAGCCGCGGCACAGGGCGCTGCCAGCGCCGCCCCGCTCCGGCCGCGATGCTATCAGCGCTCCTTGCTGGAGCCTGTCTGAGTGACGGCTGATTAATGAACTGCGGCCACAGCTATCTGTGAGAAAGAAGAATTGCTTGTTTCACCCGTGTCACGGTCCTAATTGGGAAAGTCTGGTTCGCTCCATGTACAGACACCAGATACACAAAAAGACTTTTTCGAAGATTGCTGTGATTTTCACTGATCTCTCCCCTGCTACACTCCTCTCCCCAGGAAATACAACAACCAGCCCTGGAATTTCTTTCTGAGGTAGAGAGAGGAAGAACTAACACGACCTTTCTTCTTAATAACTTTCATGAAATGAAACACGAGACACAAACTTGTTTCACAAGCACTTTGACATTGAAAGCCTCATGCACTATTTCATCTGGAAAAATAACTATCTTGCAAGAAAATACAACAGACATCTCTGTTATGATGCCTGGAGACCCTGTAATTTCTGTCTTTATATAAGATGTCTGCCAGCTCATTTGCTTTCTCTTTGCTTAGGTGGTACAAGCAAATCAAAATAAAAGGCTGAACACCACTAGCCAAGACAATCAGCCTGTGGCTTCAACCCACATTTTCCCTCTCCAAATGCACCAATATAGGTACTGGAGCTTCCACATTTCCACTCCAGCCACTGTTCAGCGTGCTACAGCGTTTGTCAGTGAGGGAACAAGTCTTTCAAGAAACTTGCTGGATTTGCTGATGTCACTTCCCAATTTCTCTTGGCAACCAATTATTTTCTCATCCATGTTACACTTGGCAGACACTTAGTGTTTTCCAGATGGTAGACGTGGCCTCTAGTTTGCCTGAGAGAAAATATCACTGAAATATAAGGCAGCAGAAGTTCAAATCTGAAATCTGAACATAGCATTAAATCTGTACTGACATTAAATGTCTCTGCCATATGTGTCCTGCTGCCAGAGTGAAACATTTGGCATATTTCAGTTGTGAAAAAATAGTTCATGCTTACATGCAAATGAAAAATACAGCAGGCATCTTCCTGGACATTTGGTTCTCTAGAAGGTCTCCTAACTAATAATTCTCACACCAGTGATTTATGAGCTGTAGATGCTGCAAACTGTGCTTGTTTGAAGGGCAAGATTACATCAGAGTGTCAAAGAGACATTGAAAGCTCTCGAGGAGTCTTCACCGGCTAAAATGCCAACTGCATTGACTGTGATAGCAAGTCTCACAGGAAATGCAAGATTTCTGCCATGTGGGTGAGTCAGGACATAGGTATGCTGCCTCATCTTCTAATCCTCTGCCAAATCAATAAGTTCTTCTCAAGAATAGAATTTTCAACTGCAGTATAGGGAGATACCGTGGGAGGATTAATGTAAGCTGAGGAGAGCCTTAGCTTTGCAAAACCCCGTTAGCCCAGAGCCACCTGCAGAGTGTGGCAGGAGGCCTGCCATTTCTGCAGGCACTGCGCCAGCCTGACTCCTAGTTCCCACATTTCCTTCTTCAAAGGAAAATCTGAGTAGGTCATGTACTTTCAGAAAAATATCTGCTTTACTAGGAAACTGTGTTTTGCCAAGATGAGTATGTCTGATGAGCTCACCTTGGTGTGCTGTGGCACAGTATCTGAGACTGAATGAAAATCCCAGTCTCTGGCTGTGTGCTTGTTTTATCCTGTTGTCCTTTAATGTAATGGCTGGCAGTTCAAAGGAAACCTTTGAACCTCAACTCTGTACACTCTCAAAACACATGCATCAGGCCAGTTTCTGGGGGTTCCTCATGGATCCCAGAGGAAAGTGAGGGACATGATGTTAACTTCCTTCCAGATTCTGGCACTGTGATGGGCTTTGAAAAGTTAAAAGAGCATCAGTATTATTTCCAGATACATTGAGACACAGCAGCACCTGAGGATTAGGGACCTCTGGGCTCAGGGGCAAGGATTTTTCTGCTGCTGTAGCCACACACCTGCAGCTGATACTTCTCTGCAGGGGATGCTCCAAGGGTCTTGGTGGCACTCGCTTTCTCGTTGCCCTGCATACATGCAATTTTTGCAGAATCTGCTTTCAGGGGCCTCGTTTCTCTCCCCTGGGGCTATGTCAAACACTCCAAGCACTTGGAGAACTAGGAGAGCACTGTCACACAAACATCAAAGAAAAAGGCAAAAAGGATGCAAGTTACCTCAGTCTCTGTGCCAACATCAGCTGACTTAGCTGCAAAATGCTTCCATCTTCCCAGTGCATACAAACTTCTTCTATTAATCAAACCTTATTCTATTAATCAGTACACTGCTGCGCAGAAGACATAAGTAATTTTCAAAGAAGGCGAGGGTATCTCCATGGCCTCAGAAGAGGTAGCAGGATCCAAGAGATGATCCAGGAGGTGCAAAGTTGTGATTGTGTGGGAAGATCAGGACCCTGGCTGCCCTCAGAGCCACAAAGTAAATGCTGCTTCTTCCTCAACTATAGTGCTGATGTAATTCAGGTTTTGTTGTTACCTGCAGCACTCCCATTTCCAGTCATGGTTGTTTTTCATTTGAATAAAGTCTGAATGGGGAAAAGAGGATTAGACTCAGTATTTTCATAAGGAAAGGATGAAAGGGGTGAATTCATCCCTGATTTATACCTTGTGCACTTCTGCATATAACTCAACAGGGACTAGCTTTTCCAAAGAGGCAACTTGCTGAATAAAGTTAAACATCTGGATATGTGTAGCAACAAGAGCTTCATTACATGCAAGGTAAAGTCTGAGTAATTTGGAAGCACTTTGTGCTGAGCCCAATGCTCACCTTGCTTAGCTTTGTGTTTGAAGCCAGTGCACTGTCCATGCTTCAGTCTGCCCCAGCAATCCTCCCACTCCTTCCCAGGCACCTTCATTGGGTGGCAGGCTTAATGCAGCCAAGGTGCACACACATCATCTGGGGTGGGCAGCCTGGTTTAGAGATTTCAGCTGCTGGACCTTCTCAGGGGGCCTTTTAAGGAATTGTATTAACAAAGCATATGGAGTCAGATTAGGTAAATTCAACCTTCCTTTGAATCCATCTCCTAGAACTTCACCAGCAATTAGGAAGTACTCTTCCTAATGGTGCCAGGGGGACAGCTGGAAGAGGCTTCACAGTGTCCACTTTTCAGTCTGATCTCAATGAACCTCTGTGATTCCATCAATACCAATGTGAGAACATTTCCTCTGAAGTCATTCGTGTAAACAGCCCAGAGACAAACTCAGAGCATTCAGCTTTGTTCCACAGGACGGGGACAGTAGCCTGACTGTTGATTTATTTAAAAGAAGAAAAACAACAACAAAAAATGTCGCCAGGAAGTTGCACAGCTATCAGGAAATACTCACTACAGGGACTGTGTTAAGCAGAGTATGCAAAGCCAGCAAACAAATCCACTACTCTATATAAAGTAACACTTTTTATTTGCAATTCTGACAGCACATTTTACTATTCTGTTGGGGATGTCAACTCAGCTTCAAATCAATTTTTACCTTTTAAAAACATTTTTAAGCAAGGAGTATTTCTTTAGGACACATCGTAGCAAATGGCTGTAATATTTGCATGCTTATATGTTCCCACTTCGTCATAAACATTTTTCCCACTGTACCATGGCCAGAAATGGGTGCCAGGTCCAGGAGTTCAGAAGTTATTTCTGTATCATGTGAACACTCTGCTAATCAGCTGGTATTTTGTGATACAGTGGAAAAGTCCAGGGATGTTAAGCACTTTCATACAAGCAAGCCTGCTGTGACTCCCCATAATATTTGTGTTCCCCTCAAAACGCTGGCTCCAGAGATTTTCTGCCATTCAGTCTCTTTCTGCCCTCAAAGAAGACAGGTGGGAAAAAAGCCTAGCCATGCCAGAAACATGGACATTATTCAGAGCAGGATGGAAAATGGAAACCAAAATTCATCAGCACTCTAGTCAACAAAGAACATGTCCATTCAAGGTCAAGAGTTTTATTCTATGGCTCATTCTGGGTTGTTTTTGCTGGGGAGGGTGGGGAGGGAGTGGGGCGTGAGTTCCTCCAATTATGGTACTTTCTGGAAAGGAAAAATAACTCTTGTAAAAACCACACTTTCCAATGAGAGCATAGGAGGCGTGAAAATGTTTAGCTCTGCTCAGCACTACCGTGCATTGCCAGCCCCCCGGTTCAGAGCAGAAGCCCTTACTCCACACAGTGCCCAGTGCCCCTCTCATGAGAGCCCTCCAGCAGGTGCAGAAGGAGAGCTGCTGACTCCCACGGCAGGAGGAGATGGCCCATGGGTCTGAGGTGCCAGGCACCCCCTCTTTTTCACTGCCCTGAAACCCAGTTTGTACAGCACCCCAGCTTGTAGAGAGCCCCAGTTTGTAG
>WEKY01013267.1:0-11184 GCA_013390045.1 Picathartes gymnocephalus | reverse complement strand
ATACATGAGTAGGTACCAGCTTCATTTTTTCTCAATTTTTAATGAAAAGAAAACAAAAAAATGCCACTTTACAATAATTGCTATACCAAAACTGGAAAAGCAGCATTTTCCTTCAAATGGAAATTCACTTATGAGAGAGAATATACATTTGTCAAGTTCTTGTAAAGAAATTATCTGTGTATTGCTAAATCTTAATTTAGTATTGCAGCTTATACAAACAATCTTTTTTGAATATTTAGGGGAGACAGTGTCTTCAGAATGCTGTACCAAAAGGTTAAAAAACCCCACATTTTCAACTAAATTTAAATGTTTCCATCATCTTTCTTATTTATCCCTTCAGAGAAAAATCAACATCTCAGTAGATTCCAGAGCAATATTTTAAGAAGTCTTTCAAAATAATATAATAACATTCTATTTAGATGATTCTGTCTTTTGTGACAAAATTATTTTGTTTTATAAAAGGAAGAAATCAAAGCACAAATAAAATGGATATTATGCACTGGAAACAAACACAGCCAGTCATACACATTTTACAATTTAACACAATGTTTACTATTCAGATATCACTATTACAGTAGATATTCAACTTTTTTTTAAGACTAGGCCAATTATAAAAAAATGTAGTAAGTAAAACCTATGATAATGAGAGCCCATGTCAGATAGATGTCCTTTATTTCTATACATGAACAGAAACATACAGGATGAGTTGAAGGGTTTTTTCCAGCAGAAAGGAAGTCATTGATAGACCCCAAGTTAAAATTTATTTTCCTTTAATCTGACCATTCACTCTCATTCCCTTTCTCTCTCTTCCCCTTTCTGCCCTGAACTGAACTTCAATATTAACAATGGACTAGTGGATCTATTAAAATGAGTAACTCACTGTGCAAGGTACTTCCTTTGCAGTATGCTCCATCTGCATGAAGCCAATGTTTTGGTGTGCTGTCTGCTGCTGTAACTAGTTCTCTCCCAGATATCAGTGAAGCTGTGCACACATTCTATTTTTTTTTATGCAAATTATGGCTTTGGAGAGGTCATGTCTCAACACCACTGAATTAATAAGCAGCCAATCTGTGATATAAATAACATATTTAAAATCATCAATCAACTTTCAGATTATTACATTGTTCGCAGAACATAATCAAAAGTGCTGATGGGCAGTTCTCGCTGGGCATTTCTTTATGTCATTCTGCATGAAGATGCAGCAAAGTATATGAATAAATCTCTTTTTTGGAGAAGTTTGTAAAAAGAGCACTTTTCCTGCCATCTTTAATAGCACAAGCAATTAGAATGAGCTGTTTCATAAAACTGTTTGTACACCAATGTTTGAGTTACACTTGAGGAAAAAAGTAATTCAGAAAACAGATTTCTCTTTAAGGCTTTGAATAGTAAAAAAAAAAATCCCACCCTACTCCAAACCCTGAAAAAAATTAAGAAACATTATTCAACCATAAACAAGATACAGAATCCCTACAATTTTCAGAACAAATGATAAAAGTTTTTACACAGTTGTTGTGTTTTGCCTGTTTTCGAAACAGTAAGCCAGAAGTTCTCTTTGCTTTTCATACCTGCTTTCCACAACCCTTTCTTCCGTGCATTCTAATTTAAAAGAAAAACTAATATTAGATAAAGCAACACATAATTTGACAGCCTACCAGTTAAATTCTGACAGGGTCAATAAAATGAGAGCTTGCAGGAGTCCCAGATGAGGAACACTTTCATGAATGCCTCCATTGTGTAAACTCTCCGTATATCCTGCCTGCAAATGACAGTCATATGCCACCAGCTGCAGGAGGCATTCCAGCAATGTCAACTGCTGTGGGGCATTAAGGCAGGGTAGATGAGTTGGTACTCCTTAATATTTTTCCCTGGCTAGAGCGAGAGCTGCCACACTTTACTCATTTAAGTGTTATTTTTTTAAAGACTATACTGTTTATTTAGAAACGTAAGAAAATATATAATTAAAGCCTTGCTAATGGAGTTCCTCATTTTAATAGTAGTTTTATTATATAAAGCCAGCTGGAAGCAATTATTTTTTTTCCTTGCATACTCTTCATTAGTTCTTACCTCCATCCTCCCCAAGACATCTATTTCAGATGTTCTTATCAAATTTATGTGTTTTAAAAAGTAAACTGTTCAGGGAACAAACAGCTACTAAAAGTTATGATACGAAGTGTGAAAACACGTCCACTACTGAGAAAAACTGCTGCTACCACTTCCAAGGAGACTGTTTTCCTATGAATTCCACTTTACAGATTGCCACAAAATTTTTTTAGAGAATCCCTGCAAGAAAGAAAAGGCACATTTTTAATTAAGAACTAAGTCTGAACACAGTGATACAGGTTTGTGGGTTTAATTTGAACAACTTAATTTGCTTTTGAACAACTCACTGAAGTCCAGTCTGGTTTATTTTTGTCTACTAAGTCTGTGTGAAAAAAAAAAAAAGTATTCAAGTATTCCATGAGTTTAGTTTTCCCATGATCTTCTTTGTCAAATAGACATATTTGATATATAAGAATACAAACATAATGAGGTCTTTTTTTTCAAATACTAGCAATGCCTTGGTTAAGAAATTTTACAAAGTAGAGATCAAACTGAAATGCTTTTCACCACCTTCCATGTGATAATCCAAGACATCACACATTTTTATCATGTTTTTTGCATACAGACATACTAAAATAAAACAATACTGAGCTCCCCATGTCAGCATTTACATGAAGCCATCCTTGGAAGTGATGCTTCTCCTCTCTGCCCCTTGTGTCTTCCTATGGACCCTTAAAGTCAAGATTGCTTTAATTATCCAATTACTACCAAGAAGAGTTTTTCTTTTAATACATACTCAGATATATATACCGAGAAAGCAAAACTGCAGGGAAAGAAAAATGAGGGAAGACATAAATAAATAAAGGGTATCAATAATGATCTATCATAAAATGACATTTTGCCGTTGTACTTCCGCAGAAGCCGTAACATCTCACAAGACATCCCTCTGAAAGCAGCAATAAAACTGCAGTACAGTACACAAGGTTTTGTATTCTGTGCAGGCAAAGGGCAATGAATATGCTAAAAGAAAATCAATCTGCACAAAAAGATCTGACAATAACATCTTCTGGTTTGTTTTTACACATGTATATTTCTAATGAGAATACAGAGAAGAAAGAACACTTTGGGAAGCCAAATTTTTAAATAAACAAGAATAATTCCTTTCAAAATGCTACCTTATTGATTAAATCACCCTTTATCCTGTTATGTTGCTACTTTTTCTTTGGAAAAGCTGGCTATTCCAGTTAGCAAGCAGCCCTGTAACCACTTCTCCTCCAATTTGTTTCATGTTGAATTATCCTGCCCAAATTTCATTTTGCGATTTCCAGTTGAAAAAATTCAAAAGTTCAGAGACAAACAGAAAGCAACCATAATTTTGCACTGATAACTTCCAAGGCAACCCACAAAAAACTGAGCTTTCAGTAACAGAGACATAAAGCCATACAGAGGCCCATGTCTAAAAGCTCACACCTGACCAGACTTTCAGAGAGAACCTTGTTTAATTTCTGGATTTTAAGAAACCAGGAAAGCAGGTTTAGATTTCCTTAAGAAAGTGCAATAGCTATTTTAATTTTTTAAAAATGATGTTCCTCTCCTTGGTGTCTAAGTAATAGAAGAGAATAAAATACACAAGAGCAACTTTCTCTACCACCACAGAATCTTGTCTTGCAAAATACCTGCACATTTAGTTTCATAAAAGTTACACACATACAGAAGGCTTATAGAATTGAGCTCCTGATTACAGCTCGCTCTGAAGGCTAGTACACTGCTATCTGTGATTTTGTACCTAAACTATATGTTGTCCTTGATGCATGACAGAGCCTCCAATGACATGAATGGAAAACACATGCTTGGATCACAGTGAGGATGTGATCCTTTATATTCTATTTTCCTCTAACTAGTACACCAAATGCTGAATTGTTCAGATGAAAAGAACTAAACTGTTCAAAGCTAGAAGTATTGCATTTTAAAACTACCAACCTTTAGGAAATACACTAAAGAACACATGAAAAAAATACACATGCAGAGATTCAGGTAATCTATCTCCTTTCCTGGAATTCTGGTGAAATGAACTTTCAAAAGAAATACCACAAATAAACAAATTGTGTTCATTAGGTGTATCTTGCTGTTCCCTGAGCTGTTAAAAATTACTGAGAAAAATTAAACAATTAAAGCTCTGTTTTCAACATTAATTGCAGTAGGTATCACAAAACATATATAGGCATTTACCACATCACTCAATATCCTTTATAAGGGAAATATTCCAAAACCCACAGGTAGGCAGACTGCAGCACCGACCTCTACTGATGTATCTGTGTTGTGGTCCATTTTCAGATAAAAACCACCTCAAATACCACAGTAAGTCTACCTGCCAGTGACAGTACATTTCAACTTCAATGACAAGCCCAGAATGAATTTTCTCACTTTCCATAAAACTTCTTAAAGTACCACTTATTATTCACTTTGTAAGAGAAGATTGCTGAGTTCTGTGTGGTGCATGGGAGGAAATGGCAGGATCATAATCATGACATTTTCTTTTCCGAACTCCCATGTTCTCTAAGTGGCAGATGACACTCTTTTTCCTTTGCACAAGTGCACAGATACGCATCATCAGTAGAGGATGGGGATGCAATGGCTTCCCGAGAGAGTCGGAATAGCATCAATGGTACACTGTTGGCAAGTTCACACTGATCAAAGCAATTCTGAGATGCTCACCGCCCCCCACCCCCGCCCTCCAAAAGAGATGGCCTGTGACAAAATATTGTGTGACACAGCCATACAAGAGGCACTGTTTTCTCTGTCAGTGAACAAACATAATTTAGAAAACAGTTGTCAAGTATTTCAGTAAAGGAAAGGAGGCATTAGGGCGTTATGATAATGAGTGGGGTGAACAGTAAAGCAACAGATGCCCGTCCATTGGCTGATGTAAAGTCTCTTACTTCGAATATTTGTTAGACAGACTGATGTTAAACTAAAGAATGCATTGTACCTCATTGAAAAACCGTACATAAACGCACAAATTCATGATATAAAAATGCTTTTTAAGTTTACTCCTTTCTACAGGTCAGCAGGGCAAAAAATAAACCCCTCGATTACAGTTTATCTAGATGCTGAAATTTTGTCTTTACACGCTCTGAATTATAGCAAAAAGCTGCATTACTGGTTCTCCTTCCGAACTAAATGATTGAGACAGTAACAGTGGAATTCTCCCTTTCTCCCTCTTCTCTGTTTCAGCCTTCTCTTTCTTGAGCCAGTATGATTCATCACCTCCTGGGTATACTAGGAGCCCCAAGTTTGGAAATTCTTCTAAACTGTGAAGAAACATTAGTCTACAAGGCAAATCCTTTTACAATAGCATAGGCACTATTGTTCAAGAAAAATAACTGAGTGAAGGAAGCTATACACAGTATATGTTTTCGGCATTTCTAGTAAGAAGTAAATGCTCTTTAAAGCTTTTGTTTCAGATTTTATTTCATGACAGCAGTTCTGTATCAGTGAACAGGGTGTTCCTTAGCAATCAGCACAGTGTCACAATGACCTGGCAAACGCGAATGCTTTCACTATAACTACAGTCCTTGCAATCTTGCCTCAGCTCTGACCCATTCACTTTTGCCCCAACTTCACTAAGATGCCTTACTCAGCATCTAATTAGTTAGGGAAGATTTGCCTTGGCTCTTAACCCTGACACAAGAGCAGGAGACTCTGCTGCTGTTTTATACCAAATCTGTTCTGTCACTACATTAATCAAATCCCTATAAAACTATACATGAATAACTACTAAAATACAAAATCAAAAAATATAAAACTGTGTATTTAAAGAGTTAAACACTAGTACTTATTGCACAATACATATTTAAACATGTGATTTAATATGTTTCAATGATTCATACATACAGTTTTGTGCATATATATCTCAAAGCTCTGACAATGTTAGCACATCATCAGCACAGATATAGAATGGCACAAATATGTTCAAATACTGTATGTGTATATGTGCAAGATTAATATGTATAGAAAGGAATGGGAAACAATTTGCTATATTTTAGTTCCCCTTTAAATACTTAACACAGAGAGAGAAGCTATTGAGACGGATTTTTTCATCATGTATCATGCATATAGCCATGTATCTATCATTGCATGTACTTGTATGTCTAGTTGTATATGCCACACAAAACATCCTGCATTTTTGTCAGGTACAATATTTCCCAATGCCTCTATTCAGAGGCACTGGAAGCAGCAAAAAATTCTTGAGGCAAATATTTTTGATTTAATAAAAGGACAAGTACACACTTAAACCGTGCTTTACCAAAATATTCAATAAAATTAAAGCAAGTGTCTGAAATAAGACAATGCAAGTGATAAAGCTTCTAAATTCATATTAGCACACAAACTTAATCATGAACAGCATAAAAAGAAAGAAAACCCCACCTGGGCTCAGCTCATCTTTAAAACAGTGTGATAAATATCTATATAAGATTATTATGTTTGCTGATGCTTACTTACAAAGGTGACTGTTAACTACCTTAAACTATGCAATGTATTTCACCAATGCCAATGTTCCTCTCAAAATGTTCATAGTAAATCAATGTATGGTATTACAGCCTGTTGTCAAATTCAGTTTGAACTCTTTTCACATGTACATAGTTATACGCTACAGTAAAACAGTTAATTACTTAATAAATGTTAAAATTGAATACAACCTCTATGACCAACAATCCAGAAACATTTAAAAAGCTTTCACCATCAATCCATTAGACATTACACTACTCTCCTATTTTTAAATACAGGTTCAATAAACAGTTTATGTGCCTATATCTACATCAATGCTACGAATTACCAGATGCAAGAATACAAGCACAGCTCAGAACAGGTAGTGCACGTTGTATGCAATTTAGTACTTCTAGCAATATAAGCGCATACTCCACATATTATAAGAATTATTTAGTTTTCCTTAGAATAAGCATGCATTTATGCAAGGAAAAAAAGTTGAGTTTACTGTACCATATCTCTTGTGAACAGATGCGTCTATATTAATATACATCATTGATTTAATTTTTCGTTTTCTTGGCTTCTCGCTCACCTATCTAGAAGTGATTTCTCTGGTGATAACTAACACATCATGCTAATGAGAGAATCTAATGTACAATAGAGAAATGTCACTACTAATAATATTTGCATGAAGTTAAATAAAGCAACTGTAAGAGAATGTCAGACAGTTGTTCTTTAATAAGATACAGTTACACAATGAAATTATGTTGTTAATTTTGTTACATCATTGAGTGAATTCTAAATTACTATATAATGATGCACAGATCCATTTATAATTCTGTATACTGCTTTTTCACTCTCATGTTGAAAATAGCTTCTGGAAAGGCTATTACCTTTTTATCCAAAATGGATTAAACATACTTCTTTCTCAACAAAAAGGAGGATGGCTCTGGCATTTTGTGTCATTGTGGGTTACAGCCATTTCTCTTACAGTCTCATTTCTGAAATGACTTTTAAGTATTTTAGAACATTACAGCCCTTAAGGTAACGGGATGAAGAAAAATGGCATTTCTTATTCTGACAAATGTACAAAACATTTATGAAAGCAGACAATCACAAAAGCCTGCTTTTTTTTTTTTTTTAATCAATCAAACCCAGACCTTCTTTTCTGTTGTTAACAACTCCTTGCCAGAACTAGAATGGGCAGTGCGTGCCCTGGAACTAACCAGATGAGCATGGAAAAGAAGCCAAGGGTTTCTGCTCATTCTCGACCTGTCACTGATCAAAGTGACCCAAAGAAGCACTCCTTTTTAAAAGTTAAGATTTACGCCCTTTGAGGTTATCAGACATTCTTCTGTATACAGAAGGGATGACCCCTTTCAAGCAAATCACACACTTTTACATGGACAAAAGGTACATAGGCAAAACAATGCAGTCAAGTGGCCATGTCATAAACTTCTCACAGGTAATTTAGGATAGTATTCCTCTTCCCCTCTCACCCCACCAAAATCTAAATTTGCTCTGGAATGTGGAGATACCATTTTTTGTGCTCCCATTTGTGAAAGAAAATAGTGCAAAAATAAGTACCATCATACTTGCTAATAATAGTCCAAACTTGTGCAATGAATCCTAATTTTCCTAAGCCACATATCGCAATGAAGTTGATCTTCTTTTTATTCTGAGGAAAGTTATTCACTCCTATATTATGCAAATAGCAGTGCAATGTGAGTTGAGAGGTAAGAGGAGGGAGGGATTGAAAGGTTTTATTTTGTTCTAAATAAATCTTCTTGCTATGCTTCGATTTTTCCACTAAAAACCTGCTTGAGATTAAGTTACAGTTCCAAGGAAAAGTGATGGGGCTCAGAGTTTGTTTGCTTCTAAAAAATATGTGGAAAAGCAGCATTACACTTAGAAATTTAAAAGAGAAATGTCCCTAGAATTACTGCGTACAGCTGGAAAAGTTTCACCAAACAGTTTTTTCAAACCATGCCAAACTTTGCTTGCAACTTGTGTACATTTCATAACTTCATGTTATTTGTAGTAATGAAAAGGTGTTTTTCTTAAAGGATAGGAAAAGTTGTAAATATACTTACATTTCCAGAAGATGGACTGAAAATAATTAACTAGCAAATGAATGAAAATAGATAACAGAAAACAATATTCAAAATTTTAGTTATTTACAAAGAAACACTGGCACATAGACACAAATTTGCAACTGCACTTGCACACTGTATGTGCAAGCTAGCAAGTTATAACAGCCCCAACAAATCAGAAATATAAGACAAAATTTATCCTTAAAGAGGAGAGAAATGCATTTAGCAAAATAACTTACCCTCCTCTTAAAAGCATGATGAAAGCATATTTGCACTGGATATGTTTAGCATATGATAAACAAACAAACAAAATATGACAAGGAGATTAACAAGTACGCAAATGTGTCAAGAGCAGACTTAAGAAATAAATCTGTTTGACGTTACCACCTTTTCAGTGCTACTCTGTGTGTGTGCCAATCCACACTGATCCAGCATCCACCACACATTTAGTTATTTAGTACATTACTTCTTGCTTTCTATACAGAGTACAACATGGGCATTCATGTTCAATAATGTAAAAAATCCAGGTAATATTCAAGAATTAGTACATAAAAAATATTATTTAAAAAGAAAAACAGCAACCAAATAGCCTAGCTTGAGTGCATAAAGGTTTGGTTTGGTTTAATAAGCTAGTTGTCTCAAATTATTTGACACCTTACACATTGTGATGCTCTTCTATTTAGTTTTGCTTCCTTTCTTTGTCAGTGTTGAACATTTTCTGGTATTTCAGAGACCACACAGTCTAAATCTGTTGAAAAAGATCTAATACTAAACAGGCAATCTAGTACTATCTATGTGGTTCAATCATCATTTATCAATTGATTGTTATCTGGATCTAGTTATGTTAACTCTTTTGTGGCTGAAATGTAAGGAACCTTTCCTCCACCCCTAAAATTTAAACCAACTTCTTGCTAAAAGAATACAGCAGGTAATTAGAATAACTGCTTCCCATGCCATTGCCTAATACCAGCGTAAACAAACATGTTATGTATCACAGACAGGCATTGAGCTGATAATGTTTATAAGCAGTGCAGTACCAATTCAGATTTCCCAGTCCCAAGCAGTGCTTTTGAATGTGCACCTCTACCAGGAAATGAACTTTTTTACTTTCAAGAATGGGAAATTGAACAGAGTTGCTTATTTGCCTTATGTTGATTACATTCTATACCAGCATACCGTATCAGCAGTAATCAGGGTCCCTCTACAGGATATATCAAAATATTCCTTATTCAAATGCCTTCATCCTGTCCTGAGCTATACTGCTTAAATGGTCACCCACAGACAACCGCTTTTGGTTAAAAACAATCTGCTTTGGAGTTTTTCTTGGCTTTAAAGTTTTTTTTTTAAATTAAAATATTGTTTTATGGTCAGTATTCAGACATGCTTTGCTCCTTTCAACTACAAAAACCTATTTACTTTCCCTCTCTTTTCTTACAGTACAATGCCTCTCAGGTAAATGAATTAATTCGTCTTATGTCCAACATTAAAAAGAAGTCAGACATTACTACACAAATTTACTAACTTCTCTTCTGGCTAACACAATATTTTAATTATTATCCATCAGTGTCAGACCATAATTGGAAACTAGTTTTCAGAAGGGCAAAACATCTCCTGGTAGGGAGTCACCCTGTTAAAAACCTCCAGGTTGAACTTCCCTCCCCTGCTTGAACCCCATCCAAGCTGAAAGTTTCTCCCTCTCTTTTTTCTTTTTTTTTTTCCCTCTCCCTTTCTTTTTTTCCTTTTTTTTTTTTATCCTTTTCCCTTTCCCTTCACCCAGAAGAGCCAAGCAATTGTGCAAAATTTACTGTAACACACAAGGCGCGTATCACCAAGTGCATGGTACGGAGACACTGGCTCCTGTGATTAATTATCAGTTATAACTGGCCTTGCAGTAACATTTTCGCTTTCCCGTCAGAACCGGCATACCAAGCTGCCTTAAACGCGGCCCCCGGTGAAGGAGCAGCTCTGGGGAGGACGCCAAGGCTCAGCTCGGCAGAGAGAGGGGGAGCGAGAGAGGGAGCAAGCGGGGAGAGGGAGCGGGAGAAGAGAGACCCGAGGACAGAAACTGTCTCCTCTAACGACCCTCAGCTCCGTACTGGCAGCAGCTCCAGCAGGACGGCTCGTTGCTCCTTCCCTCTGAATAAAACTGTGTTCTGCCACATGAAGTCAATTATGCCGTTCTGAGGGGCCCCCTAAATTTAGTATCAGTTTGATTTTTGGGGCTTATGTACTCAGGAAGAAAAAGGAGTTTTGCTGGGATAGCAGATACTTTTATTTATGGGACGGGGGGATAGCAAAAGGGAAAAAGGCTGGAACAAAACAAAAGCAAAGAAAGAAATAAAGAAAAACAATCTTTCTAGGAGCAAAGCTCTATTTGGAAACTTTAAAACAAATGCTCTGCTTTTACTTAAAGCTTTAATATTTTTTTTCTTCTTTTAAAAAGGAGCCCTTAGGGAAGAAATGAAGTAACCGTGCACATTCCAATGACATAGTTATGACAGTTCAGAGGCTAACTATGTAGTGATGAATGAAACAAAAATGAAACGTGGAAAGAAAGAGAAAA
>WEKY01013243.1:0-18948 GCA_013390045.1 Picathartes gymnocephalus | reverse complement strand
TTAAAACTTAAGGCATCACCTGGCTGCCAGCCCATCCTTCCCTTCCTTCCCCAGGCGTTTTTAGGGCAGCAGCCAAGCCCTGGCCGCTGCAGGACAGCAGGCAGGAGCCTTTGGCCCCGCTGCTGATGAGAAACCCATATCCCGTGGCCCTGGAGCTCCCACCCTTCCTCCCCGGCCACCCCTGGGACCCAGCACAGCTCCTGCCCGCAGGGGAAATCCTCCCCCTCGCCCTTGGAGCCAGCCAGGTCCCCCTGGATGGCTGGGAGGACTTGGGGTGCAGTGCCACCTCCTCGTGGCCATGTCCCAGCAGAGGTTTCCTTCAGCTCGCTGTCTGTCCCATCCCCGGCCTCTCCCTCAGCCTCCAGCGCTTCCAGCGAAATTCCTTCCTGGCCGCTCCCCTCAGCCCTGACGCCTCCGGGGCTGCCAGGGCCGGGCTTCCTCTTCCTGAGCCTCTCCTCGCCCCAGAGCCCTGCTCATCCCACGGCTTTTCCCGGGGTCTGCCAGCCGTGCCCACCGGGAATGCCCGGCTTTCCTCACCCTCCCCGCGGGAGCTGCGTCCCACCCCCAGTTTGGGGGTCCCAGTCTCTCCCAGTTTGGGGATCCCACTCACTCCCAGTTTGGGGGTCTCAGTCACTCCCAATTTGGGGGTCCCAGTCTCTTCCTGTTTGGGGATCCCAGTCACCCCCAGTTTGGGGGTCTCAGTCACTCCCAGTTTGGGGGTCCCACTCACTCCCAGTTTGGGGGTCTCAGTCACTCCCAATTTGGGGGTCCCAGTCACCCCCAGTTTGGGGATCCCACTCACTCCCAGTTTGGGGGTCTCAGTCACTCCCAATTTGGGGGTCCCAGTCTCTTCCTGTTTGGGGATCCCAGTCACCCCCAGTTTGGGGGTCTCAGTCACTCCCANCTCCCAGTTTGGGGATCTCAGTCACCCCCAGTTTGGGGATCCCAGTCACTCCCAGTTTGGGGATCTCAGTCACCCCCAGTTTGGGGATCCCAGTCACTCCCAGTTTGGGGATCTCAGTCACCCCCAGTTTGGGGATCCCAGTCACTCCCAGTTTGGGGATCTCAGTCACCCCCAGTTTGGGGATCCCAGTCACTCCCAGTTTGGGGATCTCAGTCACCCCCAGTTTGGGGATCCCAGTCACTCCCAGTTTGGGGATCTCAGTCACCCCCAGTTTGGGGATCCCAGTCACTCCCAGTTTGGGGGTCCCAGTCACTCCCAGTTGGGGGTCTCAGTCTCTCCAGCCTGTCTCACCACCCACAAGGGAGATTTTGGGAAGAGGAGGCTGCACCTCGAGTGCTGTGTCCAGTTCTGGGCCCCTCAGCTCAGGAAGGACGCTGAGATCCTTGAACACGTCCAGAGGAGGCAGCAAGGCTGGGGAGGGGCTGGGAGTACAGGCCCTGTGAGGAACGGCTGAGGGAGCTGGGGATGCTCAGCCTGGAGAAAAGGAGACTCAGAGGTGCCCTCGTCACTCTCTGAACTCCCTGAAAGGTGCCTGTGCTCAGGTGGGGCTTGGGCTCTTTCTCTGCCAGAACGAGAGGACACAGCCTTGAGCTGAGCCAAGGGAAATACAGGCTGGATATCAGGGAAAAGCTTTTTACAGAAAGAGTGATAAAGTATTGGAATGCTCTGCCTGGGGAGGGGGTGGATTCACCATCTCTGGGGGTGTTTGAGACAAGGCTGGATGTGGCACTCGGGGCCAGGGCTGAGTTGAGGTGTCAGGGTTGGGTTGGACTCGATGATCTTGGAGGTCTCTTCCAACCCAGGGATTCTGGGATTCTGGGATTCTGTGTGTGATTCTGTGTGCGATTTCCAGCCCCAGGGACCGTGCAGGGGATGGGGTAGGGAATTCCTCACTGCCAGGCAGCAGAGAGCATGGGAAGCACAGGGAAGCAGTGGGGAGCTGCTGGAAGGGAGTTCAGCCCCAGGGAGGTGTGAAAATTCCTGCCAACATCATCTGCCCTGCTCCCCCAGCATCCAGCTGACATCCAGCATCCCAGGGGCTGGATCCATCCCATGGTGACACCTGCACATTCCAGAGGCTGGATCCATCCCATGCTGGCACCCACATCTCCTTGCACATTCCAGGGGCTGGATCCGTCCCATGCTGGCATCCCCTTACTGCAGGTGCCAACTCTCAGTCCCTGCACCACCCCTGGCACCCACCAACCTCAGCTTGCCACGGTGGCACTGCCTCTCCTTATTAATTTCAGGGTGAATGCTTTGCTTTTCCACAGTCCCCTTCACCTGTGGCTCTCCCAGCATTGTGTAAATATTAATTACGAGCAGTTAATTAAGCCAGGCATGCCCATCCTCCTGTGGAGATGCTGGGTCACAAACATGCTGGCAGCAGAGCTGGGTGGGAATTTCCAGTTACTTGTGAATAATGATCCAAAGCCCACCTGGAGCAGCTTCTCCCTGATATTCCTTCCTGGAGGGAGGCAATGGGCTGGGAGAGGGAAATAGGTGGGAAAAGAGCAGCACCTGCTCTGGTCCCAGTAAGGAAGGGTGGATGGATGTTTAAAAATGCCTCTGGGTGCTCCTGGAAAGCTGCTGCTGGGGTATGTGGGAATGTGGGATGTGGGGCTGCCTGGGGGGAACTGAACTGCTGGTGGAGCTTGAGGGCTGTGCCCTGTTATTTGTGTTGAGCAGCAAACCCCCCAAAGGTAGATGGAAATTATCCCCTGTTATCCCTTTACTCCTGAAGTGCTCAGAGTGTTCCAGAGGCTCAGCATTTCCCCATCCTGCTGGAGGGCTGGCCACTGAGCAGGAAGAGCACAGGAAGACAAACAAGGTCGTTGACCCTCCCGAAGAGAAGGAGGGGGATTGCCCAGGGGGAACCGCAGGTTGTGAGCCTGGAGCAGCCCTGGGGCGGGGTCCCTGTGCCCTCCTGGGGGACAGAGCTGCTCTGCAGGGCCGTGGGGCTTGTCTGGGGGGCTGTCCCCCTGCCCAGGGCACACTCTGGCTGTGCACAGCCACCTCTCCCTGACCCCGGGGCAGCGATCCTGACCGGAGGTGCCACCTTAATCCGGATCAGGGGCAAATCTGTCGAGTGCCCACGCAGCCCTGTGGCAGTTCCCAGCCTGGCTGTGCCCACAGCCCATCAGGAACCAGCCAGGACATGGCACAGCCCCACAGGAGCCTGGCCCTGGGCAAGTTTTGCACTGAGAGTGGAGAACAAACTCATTAATTGTTGGCCCAAACCAGCTCTGAGCAAAACAGGAGCAAACTGGGGGCAGATTATGGAATTCCTCAGGCAGCTCCCACCCCCTCTCCGTGCCTGCTGTATCCCAGCCTGCGAGGCCATTAATGCTACTTAGATTATTAGTGGATTATTGGGTGTAATGAGCTTTTCCCCGCTCAGCTGGCCCTGTGCTGGGGGCTGTGGGATGTGTAATACTTCCTGCACGGGGCCACGAGGCAGGCAGGTCTGCCTGCAGCACAGGCACACAATGCAGCAGTGTTCCCCCACAAAATTCCAGCCTGAGCTGGAGGTTAAACACAAATCTGGGAGCTTTGGCTAGTGCTGAACAAAGCAGGAGGGCGATGGTGCCCTGAGCTGGGTCCTGACCCATCCCCATGGGCACAGCCAGCAGGTGATGCCTGATCAGTGTGAGCTGGAGCAGAGGCCAGACAAAATGAGAGGAATAAAGCAGGGATTTATGGCAAGGCCTTCCAAGGGCACAGCCTGGCAATGCCAGAGCCCGGCTGCAGCCCTGCCAGGATGGGCCTCGAGATGGGCACAGAAAAGGGGCCTGGGCACGGGGTTTCACACTTTTACAAGTTCTGCTCCATTTGCATCTGGAGCTGAACTGCCCAATTAATCACTTCCAATGATGTAGTCCCATCCTCCTTGCTTGGCCTCCTCTTTTTTACCTTGTTGGTGCTTTTGGGCCTGAGGTTGGGAAGGATTGTCCTGGAATGTTGAGCTGGAGAGAATTGCTGTGTCTGAGTGCCCTGTGAGGAGAGCTCAGTAACACTGAATATGGCGCTGAGAGCTGCACACTAAAGCAGAACAGAAAAAGAGAAAAAAAACCTTAAAACTTAAGGCATCATTTCCCCCCTGGACTGGATCAGATCCATGTCTGCCCGTGCTGGAGCACAGCTAAAAGCATCTTTTCCATCCTCAGCTCCTTTTCCTCTGCCTTCCTCCCATCAGACCAAGCAAGGGCTTGGTGATGTGTTGCTATGGACACCAGGAAGTTTTTCCCTGGAGACCAGAAGCCCGCACTAAGTGATGCCTGCATGTTCTGACATAGATTATTATTTTTGTCTTCCCCCTTTCTTTACTGTGAATGTTTAAGTGTGGATGAATTCCTGGCTTTTCCCCCCTGCCTCTGTCCTGCTTTCCTCTCCCAGCTTTGTGGATTTCCATGGCTGTGTCCCAGGGCTTGGCTTTGGCTTCGTGCTGGGCCAGGGTGTGATCAGTGGGTGCGTGGGAGGAAGTTCCAGCTCTGTAACTCTTGCTCTGCTGGAGACCCCTGCAGGGAAGATCCCTGATTTATTCCAACCTCGGGAAATCCTGTTGGTCCCCTCAGGCAGCTGCAGAGCTCCTGGGCACCCATTACCACCAGTAGCCATCACAGGAGGTGCTGGATTCCTGTTCCCAAGGCTGGTGCCTCGTGGGTGGGGCTTCCCTGCTCTTTTCCTTGTGTTTGGGACCTCAGAGTGATTTAGGTCTCGACTAATTAGTCTTTGCTTGGCTGAGTTTCAGGCCTGACTCCCATTTTGTCACTGCTCTGCTGGCACTTGGTGTCCTTTAGTGCCTCAGGTACCTCTGAGAGCTCTTGGATGGCAGGGAAGGGAAGTCCCAGCAGCTCTTGGAAGTTCTTGGAAGTCAGGGCTGGAGTCTGAGCTTTGCAGGAGGGCTCTCAGAGCTTCCCATTCCCAGCAGCTCCAGGGATGTGCTGCAGGAGGCTCAGCCCATTTCCCGGAGGGAAGCAGCTCTGTGTCTCTGGGCACTTGGCACAGGGAATGGGATTTTACTGTGACACAGTCTCAATGTCATTTTGACTTCTCTTGCTTGGCCTTTGAAGCCAATAATGGGCTGTTTCTGTTCCCTGTCACTTGATCTGCCCCTCGGTGAGCGAGGAGCCTCTGATGAGTGATCTCCTCTGTCCTGTGCCCCTTCTTCCCTGCTCTGGAGGGACTTCACAGGCTGGCTTTCAATCAGCTGCTTCTCTTGTTCCTGGGAATGCAGCTCAGCACGGGGTCAGAAAAGCTCTGGCCCATTGAAATCCTGCTTTTGCTGCTGGAGTTGCCCAGGTTGTGACTCCCGCTTGGAAACCTTACAGCAAATAAATCCTGCAGTGGCTGGCGTGGTGTCAGCCTGGCTGGAGCTCCTGCACAGCCCAGGCACTCCCAGCTGGGGCAGGGAAAGCAAGAGCTGCCCTGTGTTTTCCCTGTGTATTTGGGAATTTCCTTGAGACAGCAGAAGGATCCCTACGGAGCAGGAGAGTTTTACCCTGGAGCGTGGGGTGAGGCTGCTGGGCATCACCTGTGAGGTGTTCCCAGAGGGGCTGAGGAGTGGAGGTGAACCCCAGCGCTGTCTGCAGCAGCAGAAATTCAGCTCCTGCCCTGCCCTGCCCTGCAGCCCCCAGAACCTCCACGCGCCGCGGGGCCGCTCCGGAAGGAGCCGTGGGACTGGGATGCTGCTCCTTGCCCAGGAGGTGACAGTGCCACCAGGGCCAAGCCCTCGATTGCTGTGATGTTTGAAAGCTCTTTGACAAATGACTTCTTCCTCCAGTTCCTCAGCAAACAAGTGGAAGCTCCAAAAAACCAGAGCAGTTCTTTCCTGTGCTGCTGCCAGCTCGGAGCTCGCCGGGCTGTCTTGGAGAGGGTCAGCAGCCACCAGAGCCGGGGGATGGTCCCTGCAGGGTCCCCCTGCACCTGCTCTGGGGAGAGGGCAGCATCTGGCGAGCTCTGGGATGATGCTGTGACCTCGTGGTCCATGCCCTGCACAGAATTTGGCACTGCAGACCAGTGAGCCTCCTGTGTGGGGCAGGGAAATCCCAAATCCGGGCAGGGAAATCTCAAATCCAGGCAGGGCTGGGCTCCCATCTCAGAGTCACTGGGTGCTGTCCCTTGCCCTTAATGCTGGCCTGATGTCCCATGGCCGAGCCACCAGCTCAGTGCAGTGACACCTGGCAGTGTCCCCAGTCCTAACAGACCCTTCCCCTCTCTCCCTCTGCCCTCCCTGCTTTCTGCCAGCAGTTCCCTATCAGCAAAACCCCTACACGCCTGGGAGCAGCTCCTCTGTCATCCAGTGCTACCGCTGTGGGGACACCTGCAAGGGCGAGGTCGTGCGTGTGCAGAGCAACCACTTCCACATCCGCTGCTTCACCTGCCAAGGTAGGACAAGGATGCCCCAAAAAGCTGCTGGCCAGCTTGTCCCTCAGCCTAGGCAGCAAAGTGGAAGGCTGGGGACAGAGCTACCTGGCCCACTGAGGTGTGGTCACACGCCTGGGGTGGCACAGGTGGCACAGGGCAGACAGTGCCCCTGAGTGATGCCAGTGAAGAGGTGGCCAATGTCACTACCCTGGAGCAGCCTGCAGGTCCCCAAGGTGCCCAGCTGTGTCTGGGGGCGGTCGCTGTGTCCTTCAGCTGCTACCAAAGCAGGAGGAGGAGAAGGGGGAGGAGGCAGTGCCAGGCTGGCTGAGGTGGGGAGATGCCCAGAGCGGCTCCTGATGGAGCTGGGGCTGGGTGACACATCCCTGCCACCTGCCCATGGCATGCAGCTGGGACCTGGTGGCCCCCAGGGCTGGCAGGAGTGGAGCAGAGAGGTTGTTTGGATCCTCCTGGAGCACCAGAGAGCTGCAGGGCTGTAAAGCTCATGGTGCAGAGCTGCTGCTGCTGCTGCTGCTGCTGCTGAGCTCCTTTATTGGAGCAGCTGCTCTCAACCAGCTCCTGCAGGCTGTAAAATTTCCCATTCCAGGGTTTTTTAAAGGCCTCTGGTCTTCCAAGCTCCCTGTGCAGAGCATCATCCCCATTCCCAAAGCCACACTTTGCTCCTCTCCAGCGAACAGAGGGTTTGGCTGGAGGTGACACTTCCCTGGGTTGTCCCTACCCTTTTGCAGCCCTGTCCCCCCTGGCATGGGCAGCATTTTTTGGAAAGGGAATCTGTCCCGGGATGCCCTCAGGGCTGACCTGCACCTGCAGGGCCCCGTGTTGAGCATCCTGCCCTTTGCCAGCTCAGCCATGGAGGATCCAGCAGAGCTGAGCATCCAGACAAAGGGCTCAGACAGCTGCCAGCTTCAAAGGGCCCTGGAGCCAGCAGGGAGAGCCTGGCAGTGCTCACGGCTTTTCAAGTGAAAGGGAATAAATAATGAGAGGAAATCCTCCTGTCTCACCTTCCCTGGCAGCTCTCACCTCCTGCCACCCCTGGCTGGCTGCAGCCCCACTGCCTGTCCCTGATGTTGGCACGGGAGTGAAGCCCTGGAACGTGCTGTTCCCACAGCAAACAGCCTCATTTTGTCTTGTTCTGCTTCCTGATGCTGTCCCCGAGCTGCTGGCCTGTCTCTCGTTGCTGACAGGATGTTTGGGAGACCCGAATTCCCCCTGCTGGGTACCCCCAGCTCCAGGGAGCAGCTGGGCCAAGGGATGCTTCCCGGGACAGGAGCTGCATCTCTGCCCCCAGGGGCCCTGCAGCAGCGGGTCCAGCTGTCCCCTGTCACCCTGGGCTGGCCCACAGGGGCAGGGACAGGACAGAGGGGGCTGAAGGACAAAGCAGAGACCAAGATGGGCTGTGCCAGGGTGCTCGGTCACCCTGTGGTCCCCTCTCCACCCTGTCACCTTGCGGGGCAGGGGCTGGGCATGGTGCACAGAGCACCCTGTGCCACTCCGCTGCCAGGCTCCGCTGCTCTCCGGGTCTCTCCGTGGCTGGAGAAGCCGTGGGAGGGAGCTGATGCTGAGGCCAGGGCTGGCCACGTCTGCCTGGATTACTGTGATGGGCTGTGCACCACCCACACTCCCCACAACAGGGCAGGAAGCGAGGCTGGGCTGGACACCTCTGCAAAAACAAGCAGGGACAGCTCCAAGCCCAGCGTTCCCGGGAGCTGCTCCCGTCCGGGGAGTGGGGATGGCTCATCACAGAGCCGGCCGTGCCCCAGGGCAGGGACGAGACCTCTCCCCACCTTTCCTGGGACACTCCCAGCTCATTGCCATCCCTGTCCTCACCCTCCTGGCACCACCAGAGTGCCAAAGGGAGGGGCCAGGTGCGGCAGGTCCACCTGGGGATGCCCAGAGCGTGCCAAGCCGTCTGAGAGCTGCAGTGCGGGGGTTCCGTGCCGGCAGTGGCATTCCCGGTGGGAGCAGCTCCATCCCACAGCCCAACACTGACATCTCGTGGTGCCGGGGGCGGCCCCGGAGCTCTGGTGGGAAGGGAAACCCTCCCAGATACCTGCGGGAAGCTGCTGGTGCCTGATCAGTGTGAGCTGGAGCAGAGGAACAGACAAAATGAGAGGAATAAAGCAGGGATTTATGGCAAGGCCTTCCAAGGGCACAGCCTGGCAATGCCAGAGCCCGGCTGCAGCCCTGCCAGGATGGGCCTCGAGATGGGCACAGAAAAGGGGCCTGGGCACGGGGTTTCACACTTTTACAAGTTCTGCTCCATTTGCATCTGGAGCTTCACTGGCCAATTCATCACTTCCAATGATGAAGTCCCATCCTCCTTGCTTGGCCTCCTCTTTTTTACCTTGTTGGTGCTTTTGGGCCTGAGGTTGGGAAGGATTGTCCTGGAATGTTGGGCTGGAGAGAATTGTTGTGTCTGAGTGCCCTGTGAGGAGAACTCAGTAACACTGAATATGGAGCTAAGAGCTGCACACTAAAGCAGAACAGAAAAATCTTAAAACTGAAGGCATCACTGGAGAGGCGGCAGAGGTGGCTCAGGAGCCGCCGTGACGGGTGCGTGTCCTTACCCCCAGTGTGTGGCTGCGACCTGGCCCAGTCAGGTTTCTTCTTCAAGAACCAGGAGTACATCTGCACCCACGACTACCAGCAGCTCTACGGGACCCGCTGTGACAGCTGTGGGGACTTCATCACCGGCGAGGTCATCTCTGCCCTGGGCAGGACCTACCACCCCAAGTGCTTTGTCTGCAGCACCTGCAGGTGAGTGGGATTTGTCACCAAGGCTTGGTGACCCCCGCCCCTGGAGAAGCCCTTGCCCGTGATGCCTGATCAGTTTGAGCTGGAGCAGAGGCCAGACAAAACGAGAGGAATAAAGCAGGGATTTATGGCAAGGCCTTCCAAGGGCACAGCCTGGCAATGCCAGAGCCCGGCTGCAGCCCTGCCAGGATGGGCCTCGAGATGGGCACAGAAAAGGGGCCTGGGCACGGGGTTTCACACTTTGAGAAGTTCTGCTCCATTTGCATCTGGAGCTTAACTGTCCAATTAATAACTGGGAATGATGCAGTTCCATCCTCCTTGCTTGGCCTCCTCTTTTTTACCTTGTTGGTGCTTTTGGGCCTGAGGTTGGGAAGGATTGTCCTGGAATGTTGAGCTGGAGAGAATTGGTGTGTCTGACTGCCCTGCGAGGAGAACTCAGTAACACTGAATATGGAGCTGAGAGCTGCACACTAAAGCAGAACAGAAAAAGAAAAAGAACTTAAAGCTTAAGGCATCACCCGGAGCCCCTGTGCTCCCTGGTGGCCCTGGGGAAGGAGGAGCTCCAGGGCAGGGCATGGAGGGAGATGAGCAGCTGACCCCACCTCTCCTTGGCCGCAGGAAGCCGTTCCCCATCGGAGACAAGGTCACCTTCAGCGGGAAGGAGTGCGTCTGCCAAAACTGCTCCCACTCCCTGCTCAGCACCAAGCCCATCAAGATCCACGGGCCCAGCCGTAAGTTGCCTTCTGTCCTGTGATGGACACAAAGAGAGGGACTGTGAGCCCCTGGAGAGGGGGACAGGACAGGCTTTGGGGTCACCGTGCAGCCCTGCAGAGCCATGGGTGTCACAGAGGTGTGGCAGGAGGGACGGGGCAGTCCTGCAGCTCCACCCAGGCTTGCAGCTCACTGGTTCTGGAAACTCCCCTGGCCTGTCTGTGACCTGGGCAGGAGCCACCACCCTCTGGGCAGGCACTGTCTGAGCTCATGGGGAGGTTCTGGAGCTGGGTTTGCTCGGAGCCAGTTGCTTTGTGTCCAAGTGGCAGCCCTGGGAACACTCCTGGGAGTGTCACAGCACTGGCGCTCCTCGCTGGGTCTGCAAGCACTGACAGGTTTTTTCTGTTCATCCCCTTGCCCTGGGGAACCCCTAAAACCCAGCTGGAGTGATGGACAAGCTCTTTTGGCTGGGTTTGGCCTTGCTTTTGACCCCAGAGTCCTGCAGCCAGAGCCAGGACTGGCTGTCACCCATGGTCCTTGTCACCCATGGTCCTTGCCACCCAGTCACCACGGTGGCACTGCTGGTGGCAGTGTTGGTGCTGATGGACCCCCTGTGAGCCCCCCAAGCTGCCCACCTCCCCAGAGCCCTCAATAGAGGGTTGGAATGAGCCAAAGGACAGGAATTCCCCCATCCTGCTCCATGGGCTCTCGGAGCTGCCCAGAGCCCGGCTCTGCCTCCCTCCCACCTTCCTCTCTCTCCCATCCCGCTCCCGCCAGCCCTGGCGTGGGGTCACCTGAGGACACCATGCCTTATTCATGGCAGCTGCAGGCAGACAGAGCCTGCACGTGTCCCTCGCCACCCCGGCGGCCCTGGCAGTGCCACCAGCAGGGTGGCAGAGGAGCCGGGTGGGCTGCTGGTGCATTCCATAGGGAGAGCATCCCCAGAAGGAGGATGCCAATCCTCTCCCTGCAGCCCCAACCCTCCTAAGGACCCCAAACCAGCAGGGCCTGACTGAGGGAACACATCCTGCTTTTTTTCAGGGGTCAGAAACCCTCCCCCGCCTTAGTCCAGCAGGGAAGGATTTGGCACGGGGCTAGCCTGGGATGGCCCTGTCTGCTCCTGCTTCCCCCGTGGCAGGGAGAGGGTTAAGGAAAAGCCCCTCCAGGCTGCCCAGGGGGAAGAGAGGACAAGGAGGAGTCAAGGTCAGGGGTTTGAGGCCATGTGCTTCCTGCTCGCAGCCCCGATGGGAGCCAGGGGGAGCAGGGAAGGAAGGGAGGCCGGCGAACAGCGCGGAGGGGCCGGACGTGGCTGGGGGACAGCACAGCCCTTCCTCTGCCACACCTTCCCACCCTTGGGCACCTGCCAGGGCAGCCTGGCCAGCGCAGAATCACACAATGAACTGGGCTGGAAAAGACTTTTGAGGTCATCAAGTCCAACTTATGACCTAACAGCTCCTCATCAACTAAACCATGGCACTGAGTGCCACGTTCAGGGGTTTTTTAAACACAACAAGGGACCGTGACTCCACCCCCTCCCTGGGCAGACAATTCACTCTTTCAGTGAAGAATTTTTTCCTGACATCCCACTGGCCTGGCTCAGATTGGTCACCCCCAGCGAGACCCAGCCCTGTGTTGTGGCTGGGTGCCAGCAGTACCTCAGAGGTGCCAGCTTTCCTGCTGGTTCCTGTGCTGGGGACAAGCAGAGGTGACAGATTTCCGTGATGAAATGACCCCCCCGAGGCTGCCTCAGCAGCAGAGTGTTTGTAACAGCATCATCCCTGGAAAAATCCTGCGGGGCAGGGCTTTCCTCAGGGTGTGAGGGCAGTGCCAGCAGCTGTGCGTGTCCCACGTCCCCTGCTGTCCCCCCAGACTGTGCCGGCTGCAAGGAGGAGATCAAGCAGGGCCAGTCGCTGCTGGCCCTGGAGAAGCAGTGGCACGTCAGCTGCTTCAAGTGCCAGACGTGCGGGATCATCCTCACCGGCGAGTACATCAGCAAGTGAGTGCCAGCGCCCTGCCGCATCCCCGGGCTGTCCCCGGCGTGCCGAGGGGCTCACCTGCCGCTCTCCCCTTCTGTCCCTCCCCCAAGGGATGGCATCCCGTACTGTGAGTCCGACTACCACGCCCAGTTCGGCATCAAGTGCGAGACCTGTGACCGCTACATCAGTGGCCGTGTGCTGGAGGTGAGTCCGGGGCTGCAGCCACCCCATCCCCGCCTCTGTGACAGGGACGTGCCCTGGGGACGTGTGGGAGGGTGGCCCTGGGGGCCGTGGCTCGTCCTTCAGCCCCTGAGCACCTTCTCCGGAGAGTGGGAGAGGGGGAAACAGCAGATTTTGGATCCCAGTGCTGGGGAAACAACCAGAGCCACAGCAGCCTGGGGGTGCTGGGACAGCTCTGGAGGTGTGGGGACATCAGCCCTAAGCAGACCCTGCCGTGCCTGGCTCTGGGTGTCCCCACCAGGTCCCCCAGCCCTCCTTTTAGCACATCCCTGTGCCGGCAGGAAACACAAGATGTGCAGGTCTCCAAGGCCAGCCCGGACTGTTTGTCCACCTTGTCACTGTCTGCAGCAGCGAGGGCTGGCAGGGTCACTCAGGGACAGGGACAGGTCACCGTGTCCTGCCTTGCTCAGAGGCTCCTCTCTGCTCACCTGTGCAGGCCGGAGGGAAGCACTACCACCCCACCTGTGCCAGATGTGTGCGCTGCCACCAGATGTTCACAGAGGGAGAGGAGATGTACCTGACAGGTAGGGCTGTGCCCAGCATGGCTGAGGGGGGGGTCCTGCTGGGGGCAGTTTGGGGTTTGGATCCTTCTGGCACCTGCAAGGGTCTCTTTGTGCAGCAGAGCCAGAGATCCCCCTCTTCCCTGCTCTCCAACTCCATGAAATCATTTCTCTCCATGAAATCTTCCCTGCCACTGAGCTGGGAACTTTTTGTCTCCCTGCACACCTGGACAAAGCCCAATCTCTGCTCCAGCCCAAAGGATGGAGGTGCTGGGATGCCCCAAGCTCAGTGTCACCCCAGTTTAACCAGCACCAACTCCTTGGGCCACCCCAAATCCACCCCTGGGCTTGCTGTCCCAGCTGAGGTTTGGCCACTGCCCTCAGTGCTCCGAAACTGTTCCACTCCTTATCACAGACACACAGTCCCCACTGCGCTGCGCGTTCTGGTGGCACTGCTGGCAGGGACGTGGCAGGGGGACCCCTGGCAGGGGGGTGACCGTGTGTGGGGCTGAAACACTGTCCCTTTGCTGCCCTGCAGGCTCTGAAGTGTGGCACCCCATCTGCAAGCAGGCAGCCAGAGCAGAGAAGAAGCTGAAGGTAGGCAGCAGGGCAAGGGGCATCTCCAGAGGTGGCACATCCCAGGTGACATTGTCCCCGAGTCCCTGCTGGGAGTGAACTGCCCAGAGGATGATGGGTGGCCGTGGTTGAGGCTGTGAAAGTGAAATTTGGCCCCCAAACCAACAATCTGCCTGCTCAGGGGTCCCTCCTTGCCACGCTCTCACCTGCCCTCCCCTTTTCTGCCTCCACAGCACAGAAGGACATCAGAAACCTCCATCTCCCCCCCTGGCTCCAGCATTGGCTCCCCAAACCGTGTCATCTGTGTAAGTGCAGCCCTGCCCCTCACCCAGGGCCCCAGGGATGGGAACAGCACCTTCCCGTGCTGCTCTTCAGTGGGACAAGCCCAGAATTTGGGGACAGCAGGGATAAGTCCTCTTGTGCCAGCAGCACAGCTCAGGTCACTCAGAGGGGCACAGTCCTGCCCTCCCAGCTCCTCTGTCCTCTCAGGCCTCTCCTCTCACCTGTCCCTGCTGCTGGGGTGACAGTGGGCTCTGTCTGCCCTGTGCTGGCTGCACACTGTGCGCTCCAGCCTCCCTTCCCTTCTCTCCTCCTCTTCCTTTCCGTCTCTCTGTCTCTCCCTCTCCCTCTCCCTAGGCTAAAGTGGATAATGAGATCCTTAATTACAAAGACCTGGCAGCTCTTCCCAAGATTAAAGCCATCTATGAAGTGCAGCGTCCTGACCTCATTTCCTACGAGCCCTATCACAGATACACGTCGGATGAGACGCTGGAGAGATATAGCTATGGGGAGGTACTGAGTCTGCAGAAATCCCCTGCTGGGATCTGCAGGAATGGGCCCCAGTTCGGGGCAGAACCGTGTGGGGGTTTGTTCATCCCAGTGGGAATAGTGCAGGGAGGCAGGAGTGGGGCAGGAGCTCTCGCAGAGGCTTGGGGAGGGTCTGGGGTGGAGGTAAAGAGGTGATGCTGCTGCTGTAGAGTCAGAAAGGACATGTGCAGGGACAGATAGTGCAGTGTGAGAGGAGTGATGGGCAGGGCATTCACCCCTCACAGCCCTGAGCCGGGTCCTGGCACACAATCCTGCAGGCCAGCCAGCACAGCACATCTGGAACACATCTGGAGCACCTCTGGGGCAGGGCTGCCCTGTTGGGTGCTGGCCCTGCAGCCCAGGAAGGGGCTGGGGCAGTGCATTTCTGCAGGGCTGTGATGAGGGGATGCTCATGAGGCACAGGACTGTCCTGCCTGCCCAGCTGGGGCTGCTGGGGGAGCTCAGGGTGGAAGAAGGGAGTCTGAGCAGCTCACACAGATGGTCCTGCAAGAGCACTTGGCTGCAGCATCTCCTGCATCCCCACGCCAAGGGTTTTGCACCAGCCTGGTCTCCTGCAGCCCACCCAGGGTGGTGCAGGCAGTGTGGCTGTGGCCCTCTGTGCCCTCCCCACCTCCACAGAGCTCTCTGAGAGGTGGCAGCTGCTGATCCTCTCCTGGCCAGGGGTTCCCTGCCCGGTGTCCTGCCCCAGTTCAGCTCCAGCTGTCCCACCAGTCCCCCTCAGTGCCCAGTACCAAGGGGAAAACGAGCTGCTGGGGGACCCCAGTCTGTCACTGCTCCTCTTAACCGAGTGCTGTCTCTCTCTCTCTGTCTCTCTCTTCCTCCTCACTTTGCCTCCTGCTGCCTCCAGTCCCTGGGGACCCTCTCCCCATACTCACAGGTAATGTCCCTGTGGGCACTGGGGGTCTGTCACCTGCTGCTGCCACAGGAGGTCCCTCTGCCCAGGGGCTCTGCTGATCGTCCCCGTGGGCTGTTGGCTGCCCCAGGGTGTGGGGAGATGGGGGGGACCTGTCCTGTCCTTCAGGACCCACAGGGGACCCTGGCAGAATGGCCCCAGGGTGCAGCCTCTGCCCCGTGGAGGGAGACACCCATAACTGGGAACAGGCACAGGGACAATCTCCAGGCAAAACCTCTGGCTGGACACTGTCACCTGGTCCCAGACCCCGGGTTCTGCTGCCTGTGCCTTGGCAGGGGGGAGGCAGAGCAGGCTGGGGACCCCTCCAGCCTCAGGGGACACAGAGTGTCACACACAGAGTGTCACACGCAGAGCTGCCCCAGGCATGGGACCCCCATCCATCCGTGGGACACCCCCTGCCAGCTCTAACCCAAGTCTCTCCCCTCCTTCCCCACCCCCAGGACATCTACGAGAGCTTTGACACGAGGCAGAGACGAGCCTCCAGCCCTGGCTACATCGACTCCCCCACCTACAGCCGCCAGGGCATGTCCCCCACCATCCCCAGGTCCCCCCACCATTTCTACCGCTCAGGTGAGGATTTCTGCTGCAAGCCCAGGCTGAGCTGAGCTCACACCACCAAGCGGAGAGAGGATCACCAAAATATCCCTGGGATTTCTGTGGTTTCTCCTGTGGAGAGCAGCAGGAGGCCTGGCCCGTGGTGGGAGCAGTGCCCAGCTCTGCACATCCTCCGGTTCTCCAAATTCCTGCCAGCACCGAGGAGACGCCGGGGGGAATTTGTGGCTCAGGCACGAGCTGAGGCTCATGGAGGATGGGGTGGGAGGCAGGTGATCTCCAGCTCTGGTGAAGAGCCCTCAGCTGCCTTGGTGGCTCTGGGAGGGGTGTGCAGGAGGGTGCTTGTGCCCAGGGAGCTCCTTGCACACGTGCGTGCACACCCCGGGGCATGCCAGGGGAGCAGAGTGTGCCTGGGCCGCGCCTCCCGTCCTCCGGAGCTGTGCAGGAAGGCCTGCGACACTCTGAGGTCACCGAGAGCCCCGCTGCACCTCCGCAGCACGCTCGGCTTTCCTGGCAGCGCCGCGAAATCCCGCACGGGGGATTCCTCTGCATCCCACCCGCCTGTGGAGATGCGGGACATCTGCCCCCGCACCGGGGATTCCTCCGCATCCCACCCGCCTGTGGAGATGCGGGACATCTGCCCCCGCACCGGGGATTCCTCCGCATCCCACCCGCCTCCGGAGATGCGGGAAATCTCCCCCGCGCTCCATCACTGCCACTCTCGGCCCGCAGCACATCACACCCCTCCTCACACGGGCCGCCCCTGCCGTTCTAACACCGCTGCATTTAACACCCATTTTCTTCTGCCTCTTATTCTCTCTCTCGATCGCTCACGGCTGCTTCTGCTCGGCCCCGCGCAGGCACCGAGAGCGGGCGCAGCTCCCCCTACTATAGCCAGTTAGATGTGAGGTCCTCCACTCCAACCTCATACCAAGCGCCCAAGCATTTCCACATCCCAGGTAGGCTCCGGAGCTGCCCGGGGCAGCGCCGCGTCCGTGGCATGCCCGCATGTGCCGTCCCCGCTGTGTCGCATGCCCAGCTCCGCCGCCCGCCTAGAGCCAGCTGGCAGCAGGATCTACCCCCCGGCAGAGGCCATCCATAAACTGGAGCTACGGCTTGAACCCTCCTTCTTCTCTCCTTCCCCGTCACCACCCGGAGGTCCCAGAGCCGCCCGGAGTCTGCCTGGTCCTCGCAGCATCCCTCTTCTTCCTCTCCCCTGCCCTCCCTCCACTCCCCACACCAAGACGAGAGCCCGTCCCCTCCCCTGCCTTGCCCCCCAGGATCACCAGCGTGTCTGCCACAGGCGTTTCCGCACCCATCCGCTACAGATGACTATTTTATACTCCCCCTAGGGCCCGCCGCTCCCTCCCCCCAGAGTCTTCTGGGCTTGCCAGATGCCCGCTCCCCTTCTGCAGGGATTGCAGGGGGCCACCAGGTAAGGGCCACCACCCGCTGCCGGCCACGCAGAGCCCACGGGGACGGGGACGGAGCGGGCAGCAAGGGACAGCGGGTTGGGAAGCAGGCAGAGCTGCCCATCACCCCTCAGCGGGGTCATCCACTCAGCTCTTGGCATCTCCCCCTGCCCCAAAAGCGTCGCACCCCCCCAAAGATGCCCTGGGACAGCACGGTGAGGACACCCAGAGGCTCCCCCAGGTCCCCTCCCGTCCCTGCCCGTTCCTGCCCTCCCGCAGCCGCTCGGTGGTTTATGGATGGCCCCCTCCCTGCTCCGCCTGCTGCAGCGCCAGGCTCCATCCAGCTCGCTTTTCCCTCCCGACTGGCTCTTTTCTCTCTCTCTGCTGCGGAAAGAGGCTTTGGCTGGTGTTGGCTGGCCCCAGGTAGCTCGCAGGCGGCTCTTGCAGGTGCTGGCACCCCGAGAACGCGCACCGGGTGCCTCGCTGCCGGCTGGCAGGCTGTGCCCGGTGCATGCTGTCGCTGGGTGTCACTGCATGTCCTGGCACCGGCACCGTGCTCTGTGCCCGTGCCGCCGGCCCGGAGCCCTGCCGGGGCTGTCGTGGGCCCGCAGGCGGTTGTGCGATGGAAATGCGGCCTGGGGGTGGTGGCTCCTGCAGGACCCGTGTCCTGTGCGCTCTCAGCACGCCCACACTGACCTCCCTTCTCCCTTTCTTTCTTCCTTTTCTCTCTCTCTTCTCCCACCAGCTGCTGGCGAGAGTAACATCTACAGGAAGCCCCCCATCTACAAGCGCCACGGTACGGTCTGGCTGCTGTGTCCCTGTCCCCGTGTCACCCCGGGGAGGAGGCAGGGTGGGAGATGGAGCAGGCACCAAGGTTTGGGTGCTGGGTGTTGTTGGGATGTTCCTGCTTCCCCTCTGGGCAGCAGAGTGGGCTCAGTGGGAGACAGGTGTGACTTTGGAGCACATCCCTGCTGCAAGGGATGGAGCCAAGGCTGGCAGTGGGAGGGACAGCAGGGCCTTGGGGTGGCAGAGAGGAAAAGGGAGTCAGAGCAGCCTCAGAAAAGGGATGAAAAGAGCAATTTGCAGTTTCACATGCAGCCCTGGAGAAAAATCACAGCCCATCCTGGGTGGCTGTTCCAGGGTGAAACAGGGGGGTGTTGCAGGATGGGGAGGGTGTTTGGTGGCTCTCAGTGTTTGGTGGCTCTCAGCGGGCCTGGCTTGCTGTGTCCCTGCTTGCTCCTGCTCACGGAGGGACAGCAGCTCCCCCTGAGCTGTAACTGTGTCTCCTCTCTCTCTCCCCGGACTCTCCCCTCCCTCCTGCCCAATTCCCACCGCCTGCTGCTGGCTGCTCCTGCTGCTGTAAGTACCTGCTGGGTCCCCTGTGCCTGCTGGAGGTGGTGGGATGGCTCTGCCACCTCCTGTCCCTGGTGTTCCTTCCCCTGTCCCACTCCTGGCCTCTGGTGCAGCCCCCTGGGCTCCGCCGTGTGCTGCTGAGGCTCTGTCCCCAACCTGAGCACTCTGTGCGTCCCTGCCATGAGGACCAAGCCTTGCCAGATCCCCCCCTGCTGCCACCTTCCCCTGGCAGAACCCGGAGAGTCCTTTCCCTGCTGGCTCTGACCCTTCCTCCATCCCCTCTGTCACCTCCTGGGGACAGGACAGCACAGGGAGCTTGGTGGCACTGGTGGCACTGGGATGAGCACGGGGCAGGAGCCAGCACCTCTTGGGTCCCCTCCCAGCCACGTCAGTGACAGCCCCTGCTTGTCCCTGTCCCCAGTGTCTGCCCCAGCAGCCTTGACTCGAGGAGGTGCCTGCAGTTGGAAAGCTGATCATTCCCAGCTCTGCTCCAGACACGAATCCCTGGCAGTCACTGGGGAGGGAAGAGGATTTGCCTTCATTTGGGGTGGATCTCTGTGGGTCCTCACCCTGGCTCTGCCTGCTCCTTTTGCAGAAAACCCCTCTGCAGCCACCAAAAGCAAAACCAGCGAGGACATCGCTCAGTCATCCAAGTACAGCCCTGCCTACTCCCCAGACCCCTACTACCACTCCGAGTCAGAGTACTGGTCCTTCCAAGGCTCACCCAAAGGTAACAAATTCCTGTTGGGCTGCTATGGGGTTTATGTTGGGCAGAGATGGGACC
>WEKY01013225.1:0-31153 GCA_013390045.1 Picathartes gymnocephalus | reverse complement strand
CAGGTAAAGGCTAAGATGATTGGAAAAAGTGAAACTTTATACCCATCTTTAAAAAGGGTAGAAATGAGGACCCAGGGAACTACCAACCTCACAGTCTCAACTCTGTGGCTGGGAATATCATGGAGCAGATCCTCCTAGAAGCCATGGTAAGGCACGTGGAGGACAGGGAGGTGACTGGAGACAGCCAGCACAGCTTCACCAAGGGCAACTCCTGCCTAACCAACCCAGTGGCCTTCTGTGATGGAGTGACAGCATCAGTGGGTAAGGGAAGGGCTACAGACGTCATTTTTCCTGAACTTCTGTAAAGCCTTTGATACTGTCCCCCACAACATACTTCTCTAAATTGGAGAGAGATGGATTCTGTGGGTGGACTGTTGGGTGGATAAGGAATTGGTTGGACAGTGGTATCCAGAGGGCCGTGGTCTATGGCTCAGGGTCCCAATGGCCCTCAGAGGTCTAAACTGGGACTAGTGTTATTTAATGTCTTCATCAGTAACATAGACAATAGGATTGAGTGCACCCACAGCAAATTTGCGGATGTTTTCAAGCAGAGTGGTGCCGTTGACACACCTCAAGGGCAGGATGCCATCCAGAGGAACCTGGACAGGCTCCAGAAGTGGGCCTGTGGGAATTTCATGAGGCTTAACAAGACCAAGTGCAAGGTGCTTCTCCTGGGTTGGATGAGTCTTTGAGCAGCCTGGTCTAGTGAAAGTTGCCCCTGCTAATGGAAGGGGGGTTGGAAAGAGGCCCCTTCCATCACAAGCCATTCTACAATTCTATGATTTAATGACAATGTTAGTTGTAGACAGAGAAAACAGATCACCCCCTTCTGTCTACACCACACCTCCATGCCTAAGCAGCAAAACCATTGTCTTCCATCAGTTTTTTATATCTATTCCGGAAGAATTTGATCCTCAGGGTCTATTAGTTTTGTGGCTTGGAGATTGCATCCAGTATTCATTCCCAGTTTCTAAGTACATAATCTGAAGCACTGCTTTGGTATTTGAGACATAAAAAAAAAATCCCAGCCATATCTGTGCAGCTGTAAAACCAATGAAAGGGTAGGGCATAGGGTAGGAGATTTTACTTAATGTGGAAAAAGGGCCCCATAGTGACGTCAGTTATATGGACAGTACCTCTAGGGAGGTAGGGAAAAGACAATAGGGCAGATGTAATCAGTGAGAAGGAAAGTAGCTTACTGGTCATTATCAAAGCCCATAAAAGAAGGTGGAATAGTGGGCAGCCAGATTTGTTGAAACAGGTGTTAGTTACAGACCCAGAGCAGGATGGGGAACCCAGCAGTACAGTGAAACGGAGGGAGAAAGCATGTCCAAAATTAAATAGTAATAAACAGAAATGAGCTCTGTTTTGCTGAAGTCAAATAGTAGCAGGGGTTAATAGCAATGAGGGTGGAAAAAAAGTCTCAGAAATGGAAAGGAAGCTCATCTACTTTAGTAACGTAATAAAGTTACTAAACTGTCATGTACAGAGATGGGGAGTGGGCAAAAACGGTGGGTTTCCCTAAAAACAAATGGAGTCCTGAAGGGCACCAACAAAATCCAAGCTTGCACGTCCACTGTTCATCTTGCCGTTCAGTCAGGCTCTTATGGGCTTGCCTGAACTCTGGTTTAAGTGAAAGAGCATTTTAGAGGAGCAAATTACACTGAGGACCAGCCTTTCCAGGGAGTCTTGGTAGTGGGATTTATTTCACTGATCTGAAGTTTAAGTGATAGCATCACCTGTTTTTAAAGTGTGCTGAGTCTCTTTCAGTACATCTGTTCCAAAGTAAGCCAATAAACTTTGCCTTGTGGTGCTGGGAGCAGGGCAGGCATTCCTGGAAGACAGTATATCCTAATTCTTCTACACCTATTTTGGGGGGGATGACCTTTCTCTGAGAGGGGGTTATTTTTTCTCTCTGTGTGTAGAAAAAAAACCTTAAATACTGTCACTAATGAGGGGTGCGGTTCAGGTCCAAACTGGGACGTTCAAGAAGATGCCAACAGGAACAAGTGCCTGGGCACCTGTTAGAGTCAGTGGAGAATCAGCAAATATGCCTGGTGGAGCAGAGGCCGCTGTTCAGGTGGCCAGAACCGATGGTTGCTCATGGTGAGAAGACTCTCCTTCTCTCCACACTGTAGACACTGACTAGATCTTGAATGATTACAAAGGGACTACAGGAACACAAAGTCAGGTGTCTGAATCAAGGACTTTAATCCAGCCTAACTTCTAAGTTAGTGAAGCACATTGTTGTGAATTTAGGTAGAAGAATAATAAAAACCTTTTTCTTTATTCCTAGCTCAGGATTTTGCTTCTCCAAGATTTAGGTTTTCTCATTTCCCTGCTTTTACTGTAACGTTTGCCTTTAATGTTTCATTGCATTTTGATTAAATTAAAAATGTGCCTGTAACTACAAAAGGAGAAAAATAGTAACAGACCAAATCTGTATTTTCAGATGTTGAGGTGAAAGTATGAATTACCTTAAAATAGGCAGACATTCTTTTACATATTCATTTTTAATTTTTCCACAGACTTGAAACTTGTCAGTCTTTGCCCAGAATACCTCTTCCCTTGAATGGTTTGCCTACATGCTCTACTAGTGGGGAGGGGTTTTTCCTTCTTTTCTCCTTAGCATACATTCTGGTAACTTGAATGAATGATATAGGCAATTGTCAGTCTTTTCCTCTGCTTAAATATTGACTTCTTACTTGAATTTGGAGCTTGGTCTGAGAATTGAGCCCTACTCTTGCAAAAGATGTATGTGTATTCTCTACATTTAATGACATGATTAGTTCCACTGAGACCTAGGAGTACATTGCAGCATAAAAATTAAAGAGCTATAAATCTTCGCAAGATGAGACCGTGGCAAGAAAAAATTAACTAAATGCATATAGTGGATCAAACATAGACATATATTAGCTTGGTAAGTTTGTAAGATCTGTCTGATATATTGATCCTCTTACATTGAGGAATTTAATTTGTTTGAATTAATGAACCATCATGTACTATTATTTGTCAAATATAAATAACTTGGAAATTTTTTTCTCCTTTCTTTTATGAAGTCCATTTGTCAGTAAGCAAACCTTTAAGGTGAATAAACAGTGCTAACTAAAAAAAAAAAAAATGTATTATGCATTCAGTTACTTTGCTCAAGTTCTCACACAGATGGAATGCATTTGTGTGTGTACAAAATAATTTTTTAAAACGTTTGAGAACTCTTCTTGCTTGCCCATGCATCAGTGCTTCTATTCCCAATTTGGTTTTATTTCTGTTTAGGTCTTGGTAGGAAACTCTGAAATTACCAAGCTTTTTACAAGATCACTGTCAGATTAAATTTACATTTGAAAAGTTGCTGGGATTTTTCTGGCTTTTAAAAAATTATTCTTGTTAGGAGTATGTCTTGTTAGGAGGATGTCAGAAGCGTTATTTGTAAAAGCTGTTAAAATGCCCAGCCATGTGCAATATCTGAAGTGACCCGTGTGTCCCACGGTTTCACTTGTGATAATGTATTGTAACATTGAAAAGGCTAAATTTTTCACGGTGATATACTACCTTTGGAGCTTTTCTTCAGTCTGTATAGACCTAATTACAAATATTTTGATTCATCTTTTTCTAGATGAGTACTTTGGGCTTTTAAGGATTCCCCTGCCACCCCTGTAAACAGTCATGGATAAGTAACAACCAAGAAAGAGGCTCTGTAACTTTGAAATGCTTTGTGTACAGATATCTGCCAACATTTTGTGCCAGCCAGAGAGCTGATTGTTGCAAGAAGCAGAATGGAAGATCTGTTCCATAGAAAATCATCTGAAAGAGCTTTACCACCTGTGTGTTCCTGTCGGGGGACGCTACTGCAGGAATAGTTGCTGGCTGCTTTCGCAGGTGCTGCTGCTCCCATCAGCTCTTGATACAGGCATTTATCATCCTTCTACCTTGTGTCTAAGCAAGCAGCAGGCATTCTAGTTGCATTGTATGATTAAACATACGGTGTTTATAGCATCACTTTGCTAGCAAATTTTTTGGCCTTCATCTTTTATTTTCTTTGACTTGGTTTACAATAGGCTTTTATTTTCTTGAGCTGATACGGTGAAAAAAATCAAATTTCAAGCTCTTCAGAGGCAAGACACTTGCAGAGACCTGCTTCTTCTGTTGAATTATTATCACTAATACACAAAAAATATGGTTGTTTGTTGAATATTTATAATGAAGATTCATTTTTTCCTTGGAAATTCTTCTCAGCAGAAATCAGATGAGAAATATGAAGCTGCTTAAGCAGTAAAATGTTCTTTTTTGAAATTAAATGCTGTGCTATAACATAAAGTTTCATAGGAGGTGCATACCTTAAGGTGTAAAGAAACATACTCAAGCATCTCATATAATTGAAGGTTCACCTGTCTGTTCTCACATAGTCCTAATACACAAAGGTAAATTAAATACACTCCAAAGACTGCATTTATGGTAGCAAACTTTGAGATAAGTTTTAGCTTTAGTTTTAATTTAGAAAGTCTGTCATCGGTCAACAAGTTGTTGCCTTAGATAAGCACAAGAACAAACTGTGGAAGCAGCGTGTGCTAAGAAGTTGTAGTGGTGTTTTCCTCCTGGGGATTTTAGGACTTGTTGTGTAGCCTTTTACTGTAGTACAAGGACTCAGAGCCTTCCCTCAGGTTCTAATGGGAAGATCCCACACCCAGGTCTGCCTGCCTCCTCCAGCATCTCATTTCAGCTTTTACTTCTGCAATAAAGTTAGTCATCAGTCCCCTGGATAATACACTGGAATTTGAGATAAAATGGTAATCGTCCTGCAATAGCTTTCTTCAATTCCATTGTCTTTTTTGCGATGCCTGGAGCCCTGGAGGAAGAAGCCCATGAGGATGGCACTCTACTGCAGCAGTAATTACCAGTAAGGATGCCTGTATTACACTTTCCAGTTAGTCATTCTTGGAGACATGTCTTTTTTAGTAAAAAGAAGGGGATTTGCATGTAGAGGGAGCCTATAAATATTCTTGAATAGATGCGGTTCTGAAGAATTGGATTTTTTCAGTAATTTGTCAAAACACACCGATTGAAGCGAGGACTGAGATCATAATTTTTTTTTGCTGTAGCAATGACTTATTTGCTCTGGGAATGAAGCTGGGCAGCTTTAGACAGAATTGTGTCTCCCTCTCTGCTGCATTACTTGATATATGTTAAATTAAGAAGAGCTGGTTTTAACCAGTTGTATCTTGGCTGTCACAACTATGCTAGCTGTGCTGGTGAAATACAGCTTCCGTGAGCTATTTGAGTTACTAGTACCTCTACTTTAAAAGATACTTTCCTCTCCTCCCTGTCATTTCTCCCGTGTGTGATGTTTTCAGCCTTTTTCATTTCAGTGCCACTTACTACATTAGCAAATTTTAGAAAGACATGTTATCTTCTGATGCACTTTTGAACAGACTTTCAGATCTCTGCCTTTTTTCCCCAGCTGTGATGGGTACTGTTGAGTTTCTTTAGGAAGAGGAGATGCTGCACCATTAAGCACAGATGATTCTACCTTCTCTGGTGTCCTGTGGAATAGTTTATTTCTCTCTTCAGCCAAATCTGAGAGGGAGAAATGCTTGTTCCTTTTCCCTGTGCATACTGATTGTTTCTCAACACAATGCTCATCAAAACTCCATTTGTCCAACCACTTTTCTAAACTCAACATCCTTTATAAAAGAACGGAGTAGGTCTCACTTCCAGTAGGGCAATGTATATTCCCAGTTCCCAGATCCAGTTGACTGAGTGATGATCTGGTATCCCAGGATTGCAGCTTCATTTCCTCTAATGGCCTGTGCTAATACAGTGTTATTGGTAAGATACTGGACAACTACCAGTGTTGAAGTAGTATTTGGCTACAGGAATACATTCCCTCAGTGATTTGTTTTTGGAAACATATAGTACATGGGAGCACTGCTGTTCTCATGTAAAACCTAATAACTGTCATCACACAAATTATGTGCAGCTAACCATGGCCTTTTTATAATTTGTCTCCCAAACATTTAGCAAATAATTCTAAAAGAAAAACAAAACAAAACTGTGTAAATATATTTGAAAAAATATCTTTATAGAGAAAATTTGAGTATTTTTTGACCATTGCACTAATGAGACAATATAAGCAGTAAGAGAATTAATTTCAAAATTATATAATGTTAATGAAACTGCAGAATTTGAAAAAGACCATTTCTTTTTCTCAACAGAAATTTCACTAGATTTGGTACTTAGTATTTTTTACTCTGAGGCTATTTTGTGGACTTTGTATTTGAGGTTGTTGGGATGGAGAAGTAAAGCAGGATCTGAGTTGAATGGGTCTTTTGAAAGGTTGCTGCTTTGAATTCAGTCCTTAAGCAGTGTACTGTTTTTATTTACTTGATATTGCTTGCAAGTAATTTTTTGAAAAAGATCATGGAAAGAACAATGTTTAGATTTTGAATGAAAGCTAACTGATCCTTAAAATGAAGGACTGTGTGGTTTCCATCCTTCCTCGATGGTTCAGCAGGTGTGATGAATGGACATAACTCCTTAATGCAGGCTTAAAATGGATGATGTAGAATTGGTTTAGATCTCTGTTTTCTTTGAATGTCTGTACCCTGTGGGATTTCTTTTTTAACTGACTTACTGAGTCATATATTATTTTCCTTCTTTGTGGGAAATGAGCATATTTGTATTATTGTCACAGATAACTTGCTATCAAAATAATCTCACACTTTTGCAGAATTGGCAGGGGGAGTTTTGGAAGTGTTGGAATTTGTAATTGAAACTGTTATTTGCTGACATGTTCAGCTTTATACCAGAATTACACTTTTCAGGGTTTTTTTTTGTGTGCATGTGTACATAGTTTCAAGTAACATGACGTGTTAAATCTGTGGTGTGTGTCTCCTGGCAGCCACTGTAAAAATTTAGCCCAGAGGCACTGCCCTCATCTCAGCCAGTCTGTCAGTCTGTCAGTGGAGTTCAGCAATCTCACAGGATGAGCACTAGCAACCTCTTTCCAGGGTGTCTTGTAATTTGTTACAGCTCAATAAATCTCTGCATGAGCAGTAAGATCTGTGCTGTAAATCCATCCATGGAATCAGCTAAGCCTTGCATTTAGAGCAAAGGATAATACTGGGCTTTGCAGTGTGTCTGTGAGCGCAGAGTTGGTTGGGTCTTCCCACTTTCTTGCTCAGTGGATAGGTTTGGATCTCTGCCCCAAAACCTCTTGGGTCCTGTCATTTACCTGGGTACATATAGAGACCACTAAGCACTAAAGAAGATGTCCTGTATGCAAGGGAATTAATTCTGTGTAATATTTTTGTATATATTAATAATAAAGTTGTCAAGAATTCTAACTGTGAAAAAACTAAAATGTATAAAGTGAAATTCTGTTAGGTGAAGATATAAGTGAAATTGATATTAGTGCTTTCCACATTGATACACTATTGTCTTTAGAATTCTTTAGTCTGCTGCCTTCTGTAATGTTTGGTCAAATGCTTGGAGAAATAATTAAGAAAAATAACTATTGTAAAGTATAACACTGCTTGAATGTAACTACTTTTAATGAAAAGATATTTCTTCCTGTGAGATCTGTGCTAGAAGGAGCATATACAAAAGACTGAACTCTAAGGATTAACATTGTTCATATGACAGAATTTACCATTTCAGTAGCAAATAATGAACATGTCTGAAGGTAACTTAGAAGAATTGGTAAAATTGTGTTATCTTCAGAGACAGAAAAGCCTTATGCTTACAATACCCAATGGAAATGTAATCTTACTCTTGAGATCTCGCTGTCATTGTGCCTGAAATGTTCCTTTCTGTAGAGAGAGTGTTGTAGGCATAAAGCTTTCACACTGTCAGGGGATGGTATCTCTCCCCAAAAACTGAGCTTTCTGTTTCAAAGGGATGCCGTTGATGTTTTGAACACCTACATTTGCATCTCCTGTGAAAATGGATTTATAGATAATGAGAGCCTACTCTAGGATTAGAGAAGGCATTTCCCTTTTTCTTGCTCTGTGGGACCCAGGAGTATAAGAAATTAGTTAGCTCCTAGGTAGAGTGAAAGGCAAGTGAAGCTAATGGTTTGAAACAAATTTATGTTTTAGAAATTAGCTTTCCTAAGGAAAGGAGAGGAAGGTCAGTAAGGAACTGGAGAAAATAAGTAATATCTGAGTATCACAAAATGCAATGAAAGGTAAAATGATAAGTTTTAAGATTGTTTAAGATTCTGCCTTTTTTTTTTTTTAAGTCTAGGAGGGAAGAACTAATCAATTTGCACCCACAATAACAAGACCAGAGTATGGACTAATTTCCTAATTATTCTGAAAAAACGGAAATTTTTCTGAGTCCCATGTAAAAGAAATTGAGACCTGTAATCTCCAATAGCATGGTATTCTTGGGAATATAGACATGTATTTGCAGTTAGCATGGAGTATCTTTAAGGAAATTAGAGAAGATCCCTATTTAAACTCAAGGTGGATACCCAGCTGAGTGCCACAGTATGTATTTTTTGCACTGCCAATTTGACATTTAAATGAGTAACAGTTTCACACATGTAAGTTATAGGCAGAGCTTTTTTCCAGAAGACTGTTGCAATACAAACAGCATATGGCTTGTGCCCTTTGTCACCCTTCTTCTGGAAGTGGCTGTTTGACACCGGCAGTTACAGTGACTGAGGGACATAAGATCTCCTGAAGTCTGACACCTTGTGCTAATCTGAGGTTCCAGTGACTCTGGAGAGCTCTGTAAACTCTCTTGTTTGCACAAGAGTAAGTGAAAATAAGCTTTGTTATGAATCTGCATTTCTAGAGTCTTTAGTTCTTTGAGGCAATAATTAAGTGATGGTTGTAGGAAGAAATTTGTATTTTGGCAATATTTACTGAGGCAGAAGACATTCAAGCTTTTTTGTTTCTTGGCTCATTCTTGTAGCACAGGGTGCTGGTGCATAATCTGAGCAAAGTTTTAGATTGCACAGGATTTTATCTATTTTTGAAGCATCTCGTCAAGCACCGTCACATGAATTCATGTGAATTTTACCTTTAATAGTGCTTGGAGCCAAAAGTCCTCCTCAGTTATTTATTGTACTAAGCTTGGTGTTCTGACCTAGCTCCTTTAAAATATGCCTGTTTTTAGCAGTCACTGATGTGATTTCCCCAGCTTTTCTTCTTGAAGGTTGAGCATCTTGTGATGCATCAAGTGTGACCTTGACTTCTGGCATGCATTCCCAGATTTGCCTTTTATTGTAACTCTAATTGTGTATATCAAAACCAAAACAATGCCCTGCTCTTGAACTGGGTGGGGCTTTGGTGTAAGTTTTTCTAAATAAATGGGAGCTTTAAATTTTTTATATTTATTATTTTATGCTTTCTGAAGTACTTCAAAGGGGCTATTTCAATCTAACAAATCTAAATTCAAAACAGTGCTTCTGTGGTGAGACATAACACATGAAAACATCACTGCTTTCTTAACAGTTTCTTTTTTTTTTTTTGGTTGATTACTTTTTGGTTTTTTTTCTTTCTCTTAGAAGTACACAAGGTTGTTTTTTTTTACTCTGCCCCTCAGAGGTTCATGTTTTCTGTTTGGTTGGTTTTACCTTACTAAAGAAGGACAAGAAGAAAAACCTGCTGAGCATATGTTGTAAAACCTCTGCTAGGTGCATGAAATAGTCAAGAGTAAGAATAGGAGTAAAAGAAAAAATCCTTTTAACTGTTGAAAGTGCTAAATCTATCCTTGAAGAGACTTCTCACAGTGTGACTACAGGCTTTTGCTTGAGCACCTGAACCCCAAGGCTGTCCTTGCTGTAAATCATCTTGGAAGGGGATTAGGAAAGGTAGAAAAGTTTTCCACTTGTTTTATGGTCTGAATAGTGTTGAGCTTGATGATATGAGAACACCCACGCTTTAGGTTTTGATTTTTCAGTCTTGTAAATATTTTTCTTGCAATTACGCTTGTTTATTTTATACTTGTAGCTCTACTGTCAGCACCGATAGAAGACAAAATTTGCTCATTTTATATGATGACTGTTTCCTGTGAGCTGTAGCAATGGTCCTAGGGAACAGGACCTAAAAGTCAGTCCTTGAGGCATGGCCAGCTGTTGTGCAGATGCATCAGTGTCTCCTCTGGCAGTGCTGCCTGCAGGGCTTCAGGGGCACAGGCTGCATGGTGCAGCCCGTTCCCAGCCTGTGACTCTGGTCCTTGGCCCATAGAGTGCATTGAGGACAACACCAGCCCTGGAGGGAAAATACTTGAATTGTGGAGCTCAAGGAAACAACATGCCCTTCCCTGCCTCTAGCTTGTTTCTTAGAAAGATGAGTTGTGGCCACTGCTTGGCATAGAGAAATGGAGACTGCAGGTTCCAAGCTGACTTAAGAGTCAGAAGTTCCAAGGAATATGAGCTTGTGTCTCTTGTAAATGATATTTCCCACTGCTTAGTTTTTGATGACCTGCACTTGGAGCATGAATCTCTTGCTTTATGTCCAATTCTCCTTGGGCATATTATGCTTGCTCTCAATCTAGCTCGAATTTTCTATTCTGCTTTTTGAACAAGATTAAAAAAATTATGCATTATTTAGACATTGCCATTTAGACATGCCTAATTTAAGACAGCTGTTTCCTTCAGTGGATTATTTTTTAAGTCCTTTTATGGATTCAGGCCCAGGCATTTTTAAGTTTTGGTCTGCTGATGTCTGGTATTAGAATATACTCAGCCACTCTGTAGATTTAGTAGCAATAAATTATCTTGAGAGGTTTATGGGAGAGCAAAAAATTGAGTCTGCATCCAAGGCTAGGACTTTAATCAAGGACTCTTTCTTGTGGCATATGGTTTTCTATGTTGTTCTGCTTGTTTGACTGATGAGTGTCAGTGGACTACTTTGCAATTAAGCATGATTCTTCATGTTGTGTTTCTGAAACGAGGATTGGATATCTGTTAGCCAAGCTGGTTGCATCAGTAGTCTGACTATTAGGATAAACTAAAAATCAATAGTTACATGACAGTATTTATATACGAGATCATCCACATTATTTTTATTATTTTCATGACCAACCAGTCCTGCCAAAGTTGTTTTCAGCTTTTTTGGGGTGCAGTTTCTTTTTACAGCTGATCAAAAATAACTGTGGATCTAACCCCTCACCTGGACCCTCAGGGACTTGAAGCATCAGTCCCCTTTGCACTTGTGCTGTGTGCAGGTGAGTCATATTGATTTCTCCTGTGGATAATTAACTAATGAAAGCATGGGATCCAGGGTTTCATTAGATCACCAGCCTTATCCTATTAGCCCTCCATCCGTGTGTTCATGAGATCTGGCAGGAGGCAGAGTAGGAACCCTTTTTTTGGCAGGAGCATGTGATGAGATGTAGGCAGGTGTAACATATTACACCTTTCGCCAGAGAAGGCAGTGATTGAGTGTTTGTGTTAAGGCAATATTGAGTGATGTTGTTATTTTTAAGGTAATATTAAGTAAAATTAGGTAATATTTTTAGAATAGCGTTTTTTAGATTCCATTAATAAATTGATATCCAAACAGCCTAAGTATAGTACAAACACGTAAGAAAAGGATGATCCATACAGCAGAGCAGTGTTATAATCCTAAGTATAGATTGTGAAACGTGCTAAAGAAGCTTGGGAGGAAACCAGGAGAAGAGTCAACAGTAGTGAATATAAATGTCTTTCATTCACTGTTGATAATTGCATGAGGTCTCTCTTAAGGTTAGATTACTGAAACAAAATAGTATAACACATTAATAACTAGTTAAATCAAAATTTTAACCTGACTTATCTGAGATTTTTAAAAACGTACATTATTTCTGTAATGATTTTTGACTTTTAAAAACATTTTTTTGCTGGCATTATTTTTCCATATATTCTTGGCATTTTGTCATTGCAGTATACCAGCTGCTGCAACACACAAGAAAATTATCTGTCTGGCCCATTTGCTGAAGTATATAATGAATAGTGTGTACTTTCAGAAGCTACAGCATGCTCTTTAGACTTAGTAGTTTAAGTGCATTCCTTTTAATGAAAGTTTAACCACAGAGTATGTTTCTGGATAGTACAGGGGAAACATTATGCTACAGGAAAAGAAAAAAAAAAACAACAAAACCCCTTCATTTGCTGGTTGCTCAGGGGTCTGTCAGGCCCAGTATCTCAGCTGAACACCTGCATATCAGAATAACATGTAGAATTAACATGGGTTTATTTGTTTTTAATGTCAGAACCATGCATTATATGGCATTCACAAAATATATAATAATTCTGAGACCATAAGCCAAAATTACAGTGTTTCTACTACATATGCATAGTTTTATCTCAGCTTTCTAAGAAGCTTTGACCTCGTTCTCTGTGGTTATTAATAAGTGCCCTATGACAAATGCATCTTTAATGTTAACACTTTGAATCTTGTAAACCCCCCTATATTTGTAGCAAGTAATGGGAATTTGTAATCAACAAGTTTTTTCCTCCAGACCTTCCCTCTCCTGGACAGTATCTTTAAAATATTGGGAAGCCTGTATATTAAATGGCTTACACTTTCCACCTGAGAAAATATAATTGAATACAATAAAGGTGGTCTAAGGCCATCGGAATGAACAAGGGAAAAGGCCTCAATGAGCAATTAGGCATACTTTACTGTATCACAAGGTAATTGAGTTCGTTCACTGCAGCATGAAGAAAGCTGCTTCTTGTTAGAAGGATTGGAGATTAACTTTTTTTGGGATTTAAACCTAAAAGAAGTCAAACATCTTAACCACGTGGGTACTGAAACTTCTCTCTGAAGTGTGGTGACCAGATGCTTTTCTTTCTAAGAATGTCACAAAGAAACCTACACATTAGCATCTTCCATAAAACAGGTTTTTTTGGTTTTGTTTTGTTTTGTTTTTAAGTTATTGCTAACCTTCTCTTCAGCTTTTGTTCGGTCACAAAAGGGAATGGGTCCTGATTATGCTTTCACTTGTGCTAATGCAAATATTTTAATCAAAGTATCTTATCTACAAGCAAAAAATACTTCTTATATGTAGCAAGCACCTGCATGTGATGCTGAAGGTATGTAGTAAAATACCTATTGGATCTATATAGAATGATAAAATCTACTTAGGTATATGATAAATGTACTGTCACTCTGAAAACAAAAACTGAAAATGTTTTTCCACTGTAATTACTTTTTCTTCTTTGTTACAGAGAAGGGACTATTGGTTAACATTATCATTCTCTCCTGCTTTATAATGGATTTGCTTTTAGCTTGTCTTTCTGAAACCTCATATTCCAGGGATAATGACTAGAAAGTAGCACATCGTGAGATTAGGGTAATTAGTAGTATGGTTAAAAGTTCAATGTCTTCTACAACCTCTGGACATTTTCTTTCCTGAGTCAGACTCAGCTGGCAGTGAATAATGTTTTTTTAAATGGGATGAAATGTGCTATGCTGATGGGATGTAATGTGCTATGACTGTATGACTGTTGAGAAGTGACATGAACATGGCTAAGTACAAACTAAAGAAAAAAATGGGGCAATGGAGAGGTAAGGGAAGGACTGCCTCTCAGATTCCAGTACTGCATGGTTCTTTGAAGAAAAAATTTTTAGGGCTGAAACTTCACACCTCCCCACTAACCTGTATGCTTTTGTAACTTTAAATCTTACGAGATATTGAACGTGTGTGATATTTGGGAGAAATAGTAGTTTCATATCTTGGCTCAGGCTATACCGGAAATGATGGAAAATAATTGCAAAGCTTTCCGACACCCCAAACATTTTGTTATCATTTATTATGTTTATTATCAGCTCTACTTCTAAAAGAAAAGCCCAGTGCATGGCCCTTTGTTCCTACATCTTCCAGCGAGACCCCTGGACTGGCACAAACCCTTGAGCAGTAAACGGAGCTGGAGAATTTCTTCGGGTCACAAACAACCTGGTTGGACTCTTTGTTTCAGTGACAGGTCCAGGTTAAACTGTATAAAATGTTCTCTGCTACAAGTACTTCATGAAATTCCATTAAACTACTAACAGTCAAGAAAAAAAATAAGCAAAAACTCCCTTGATACACAGGTCCTATGATAACTCCTGGTTTGTAAAAGTCTCTACAAAGATCCTGACAGGAATCATTCTTTACTGAATTGCTACATCATCAATGTGAAAATGAAGCCTTTTCCCAGCTGCTTTAAAATGTCAGGAAATTGTTGGTAGGTACAGCAAACAGCTAAAGCACTCTACTTTTCTTTCTCTCAGCAGGCTGCCAGCACTGAGGACTGTTGGGGAGGAAGTTTCTCTAGGTAGTAATAAATATATATTCCTGATGACTGCTCTCTCTGACGCAGAAATTTTCCTTTTTGCTCTGTTTTGGTGACAGAAATAAAAACAAAGAAGGCAAAAGGTTCTAGTAATCCATTTCCTGAAAAACTCAAACTGATAAATACCCACATCATGGATATTAACTTTCCCCTCATACTTGTTCACAAAAGTGAAGCCTGTGATGCCTCTTTCTTCTTTATGTTTTGGCTTCTTTACTATAGGAGAGCAGATCTGAGCTGTGGTGGTAGCTTTTCTCAGTAGTGTAAGTTCTACATCAATTCCTTGCATGAATTTAGCTGTCTTTTTATTTCTTGAGGACTGTAGTTGCATATTTAACTTTTGCCTTTATAGGAGGTAAAAAGGGATTTTGCAATGTCCACCTGTTTTTCTCCTTGCTTGAAAAGCTTTGGAAAAATAGTCAAACCTATTTTTTCATTTGTTTGTTTGTTTTTGATTCTGAGAGTGTGCTAGTCCTCTCCTTGGTTATGGATTCATTTGGGTGTATGTAATTATGTTTAACCTTCTTCTAGATGCCAGCAGTAAAGGTGACCGAGTTCAGGCTTGCTAGAGCTCTTCTAAACTTAAATCTAGGTGGCAAAGAGCTTTTTCCAAAGCTGCCTGTGCTCATTTTTGGTACTGGGAGTTAAAACAGAACCTCTTTGAGTGTCTCACTTTCTTTAGAACCTAATGAATGTATTCATTAATGTGCAGAAATAGAAAAAGAAAAACTTTCTAGTTAAACGGTAAAGTAAGAGAAAATGGAATATGAGGAAACAACAATAAAATATATAATAAAAAAAGACAAATGTCACTTATATTCAGGAATCTAGCTCACTTCATAGATACAAAAACTAAATTCTTTGGTCTCATTGAATCATGAAATAAATAAACTTCTTTGGCAGGTTCTTGGCAGTTAAAGGCAGCATCCCACACTTTCCTTCCCACTCTTTGTGCTCTTGCACTACCAATCACCACTGAAGGTGCAACCAGCATTCGTGAATTTTTGCAACATTTATGAATTTTTGCAGCATTTCTAATCTGACTCCCATAGGCTTATTCCAGAAATGGTATTAAAATAACTAGATAGAAACAAGAATAATATTAGTTGTTCCTCTGGACAAAGCACCTAGTCAGTGCCCTTTGATGCAAGGGCAGATCCTTCAGGAGTTTGAACAAGAGGCTGGTTTGACAGTCTGGCTTGTCCTGCAGAATCCCTCCCACCAGCTGATTGTTTTGTGCAGTAAATGCTCTTGTATGGATGCTATTACATGAACATACAGCTTGAAGTTGGTCAGCGATGGAATAGACCCGTCATCCTCTTTTTCCTTTGATTACTGAAAAACACAGAATGAATTGTCTCAGATCAAGGTGACCCACTTGTCTGTTGCTGTCCTGTTGCAGCAGTCTGCAGTATTGCACGTACAGTCAGAGCCTGAATTCCTAGTAGTACTACAAAATGTCATGTGAAGCTCTGGGTTGGCTTCAGTCATATCCAAACTACTGCCAGTGAGATGGGGTAAGCTGATTATCTCCTCTTAGAGAGGGGAGCGTCATTCAGTCCCCCAAAACTTTGTAGCACCAGACCTCACACAGATCAGAAGTAATCCCTATTTTGACCTATAAACAGGATTGCATATCCAGGCTTCTCTCTGAGGCTGCTTAGGGTTTTTCAAGTTTCCTGGGAAATGCCCTTGAGACTAAAGGGACAAAGTTTTCCTTTAACATTTCCCTTCCTGCTTTAAGGAGCTGTGGCGAGTGTGCTGTGAAAGCAAATAATTTGTCCTGAGCACGTTGTAAAGGAAAATGATGCAGAAAAATAGTCTGTAAAATACAGTGTGTTTTCAGTCTATAAATAAAGCTTTTCATGGGGGAAGTAGAAAAACATGTCTCCTGATTCCATGAGACAAAGGGGAAAATAAGCTCATGGCCTTGTTTGCTAAATAAAAAAAAAAAGGTTGGTAGAAAGCCTTCCCGAACTGAAATGGGGGTCAGATCTTTGTGTGAATTTGGAGGATTGCTTCCTGACCTGCTGCTGCTTCTGTAATTTCACATAATTTACTTCAACATAAATAGCTTCTCCTCCTGGATGAAGTCTCATTTCTTGCACAGTTCCTTTTTCTTAACAGTTTAATCAAACTAATTGTGACAAGCAGTGTATTTGTATAAATATTTAAATGTGAAGCATGAGGATTGAATTATTTATTCTGCAAATGTAAGCTTAATGTAACTATCTTTGGAAACCATCTCATTCTCGTATGGGTGTGCAGTTTGGTTGTGCATGCTCTCTGCTCAATTCCATGTTTAATGTTGCAGAAGGCTCAAATAAATTTTATTATTTGCATAAAAGCTAAACAAGATGTCAGAAGAAACAAAACACAGGAGATATCTTGGTTTAGCACATGCAAAAACTAGTTGTCTTTCTAACTTCAACCATCAAGGGACCTTATATTCCTGAAAATGGGTTAACAAAGATACACATGATGTCATTCATTGTCCAGTCTTGTCTCATGCATGAAGAGGCATATGTTCTAACCAGATTTTTCTCTTGTCTGATTTTGTGACTTGCAGTACTTCTGCACCACCCCTTTCTGTGGGGGAGCAGAGCTGTGTGTAATAGTGCATCCCACTGGGTGGATGAGCTGTTGCTCTTTAGGGAAAAAAGCAGTGCTAAACATGAAAAAGGTATCACGCCACAAGCCATACCACAACCCAGTCAGTGGGTGACTGGTAGAGCCTCTTGCTTGACTGCCTTCATTAAAGGGTGGCTTAGCAGTGCAGAAATACTTCTTCCTTGCACTTTCCATCCCAAGACTCGGATCGGCTGGCCCCAGCTGCTGCCATCCCAGCAGCAGAGGTTACACTCCAGCTGCTGCTGCTCCCCTGGGCTTCAGCCACCGAGCCGAGAGCTGTTTCAGCAGCCATGCTTCAGAGGAGAGGCAAGGAGGAGGAGACCAGAGAGCAGGTTTGAGAGGGGGAATAGAGTTGGTGGCATGGATATGAATCAGTGTTTGGCATGCTTATTTTCACGTTCATTAGGCACTGCAGCAGTAGGGTCAGTATCTCTAGACTGTACCTTGTGCCTTCTTGCCTTACACTTCTAATTTATTGAGATCAGGACAAAGAACCTCAAGGGTATTAGTCAGTGAGCTGAAACTAGTTAACGACAGTAAACTCCAAGCTCAGAAAGAGCAGTAGAGCCAGTGTTTCCCAGCCCTGTCCCTCCAACTCCCCGTGTATTCTTCCTTTAAAAGGTATGGAAGCATTTTCTTAGGGGAGAATGTTCACTACCCGCTGACAGCCCCTGGTGCTGATATCGCCTGCAGCATGTTTGGGGAACTCTTTTACTTTCTCACTTCTTAGCTGTACAACAGAGCTGCAGCAAAAAATAATTCTCTTCTGCTTTTGAAAACACCTTATTATGAAGAATTTATTGTTTAAATAATTCAGGATGTCAGCACTACTTCAGACAGGTTTACTGGTTGATGTTAACATTGGGAGTTTTCAGTGGGAGGTGAAGTATAATCCCAAGGAATTATGCAGAAACCAGAGGGTAGACACCAATCTCTCCTGAGCTGTTTTTTTTGAAACTTCTATTTTTATTTTCTCTGAATAAAATTTGCACTGATTCTCAGCTATCTTGATCGGAGACCTAGAGAAGCCAACTTGCCTGAGCACAGCTTGTGTAGGACTGTGGTTTTATTCATAAGCAGCCAAGTTTTGCTACAATCTTACTGTTTGAACTCCAGAAACTTGTCCTAATGCTCAGATCAAGTATTGAAGGCAGGCATTATTTCTAATTAGCTCTTGCTCCAGTACCTCGCTTGCCTCTGTCAAAAACTATCAAATTTTACAAAAATCAAGCATGTCACCAAACTTTTGAGAGGGTTTTCTAGGACTAATTTCTGTTTTAAAATGAGACAAATCTCTCTTGGAGTAAGTGGCATTTCAGAGTTGGGGCTCTTTCTTTGATGTGTGAGAAACCTAGGCACATGTGTTTGTGTTAGGTCTACAGTGGTGTAGTGCCTTTCTGGCTCATGTGCTTTTGGTGGAGAGGAGGCTTTTTCACGAGATGTCAAAACTCTAAAAAGCAGAAGGAAAAAGCTTTCTAAACATTTTTGTGAATTTTTTTTTTTATTTTTCATCCAGCTCTGCCTGTGTCCTTCAGATGATTTTATTCTCTGAAAAGAAATTGTGTGAATATTTCTAGAGTTGATTTTGGGCTTGATGACATAATTTACTCAGTTTAGCAGAACTGCAAATGTCTAAATTAACAAACCACTGTGCTCTGGTGCTAGAGCTAAGTCAACAAATAGTGTTTTCAGTGAAGCATTGCTACTTTTTTTTCTCCAAGGTTTCTGTAACTAGCAGGGTTTCAGCAATGGAAGGAGAGATATTCAATGAACAGATCAGAGCACAGCTAAAATTTTACTATGTTGCAGTTTTGGAGGGCCTTTATTTCACTCTGCCACAGGTGCTGGCCATTTCAATGAGAACTGAATTTCCTACAAAGATGCCAGTTTTAACTGTGTTTTTATCACATGTAAAAAAAAAAAAAATCCAACTTTGTCTGGGGGATTAACTGCTCTCAAAGGAAATACCTGTTTCAGTCACGTGTTGTCAGAGGATGCTTTACAACACCCACAGCAGCATTTTGGGGATGTTGAGAGCATGAGCATGTACTGAGCACCCCATGCAGAAGGCTGCAGCAAGAAGGGCATTGGCACCACCTGCCCAAAGCTTTCTGAAGCCCTGTTGGTTTTTCTTTTCTCACTAGGGCCAAAGACAGGCACCTCCTCACCTGGACGGAGCAGAACACCTCTGGGTTACCCTCCTTATTTGTTCCTGCTACTTTGCAGGTATAAAACAGCCAAACAGTCTCCTTGTGTTGTTGGGTTGTTTTTTTTTTTTTGTTTGTTTTTTTGTTTTTTTTTCTTTGAGCAATTAAAATTTTCTGCTATTCAGTTCTTATCTAGCAAAAAAATATTTTTATTAGGAATGTGTAGAAGTTAGGTATTTGTCTTGTATGATGGGACAAAGAAACCACTGCCAAGCTCTTCAATCCAATACTATGTCATGAAATGGCAAGTGTTCTGCTGGATCCTGTGGCATTTCAAATGACAGCAGAATTTTGCCCAAAATGTTGATGTAGTAGAATTTACTTGAAGATCCCAGTTACTTAAAAAGAAAACACAACAAACCAACTGATATTTCTGCTTAATTTATACCAAAAGTTTAGATAGATATCCTGTAAAGAAATTGTTCCGAAGTAAACCAGTATTACTCTTCTTTTAAAGAACTATAACATTAAATAATAGATGTGAAGGTACAAAGATCATTTTGATGGCTTCCAGAAGAAAACTTTGTCTGATCAGTTAGCCTGTTTATGCAGCATCTTTCTCCTCTGGGCTGCAGCTTGTCTCAAGCCACTTAGAGATTATGGCTGCCCAGAGCAGCAGTCTGTGGGTTTTCTCACTTCTTTTATCTCACTTCTTGAAATTGGGGAACTGCTAACTTCAGCTGGGCCTGAATATGCATGAATGATGATTGGCACACATTTTTCAATGGGAAGGAGGAGGTTAGGAAAATATGACACAAGCTTTGGAGGGCGTAGCTCTTGTGGGCTGTGTGCTGCTATCCTCCTGTCTGTTTTTAGCTCAGTTCAAGTGACAGTCTCTTGAGGGAATGAAGCTTCTCACTTTTATAAAAATAAAAATATTTTTGTATCCCATCGTTTAAAAAATTTTGCTTAGTCCTACATTATAATATTTTTCTTTTCTGTTGTATATTTATTTAATCTCTTGACAAAAAAATATAAAATTCTTGCCTGCTAGAAGCCCAACTGATAAACTAGTTTAGCAAGGGAATTTCAATAGAGATTTTCTTTTAGAACAGATTGGATTTTCAAGCTTTCTCTAGAGTAAGGAAATAATTCCATAATACAACAGCATCAAAAAGAAATCTGTAAGCTACCATATTACGAAAAATGAAACCCAATGTGAAGATCACAAGGCAGATGTGGCTGCTCTTTTAATAGATGCAGCTTATTATGCCATGACACTATGACTGGCAATGTTAAAGGAAATTATAACAATGGAGAAATGTTGCAGGAAGCCTTGAAAGCAGGCAGGGCTTTTGGGTGAAGGAAACTGGAAAATAAACTAAGTCTTTTTTCGGGGATTGCTGGTAAACAGTAGTTGTCTTATTCAAGTGTTCATATTTTCTTAATCGTACCAAGAATACATCATCTTTACTTGGAGCACTGTTGGGACACTTTGCTGTCTTGCATGGCAGCTTGCAAAATTGTGAGATTGAGTTCTTTATGCTACATTGACATATGTGACTGTTTCTCAAATGGTAAAGTTGACACAGTCAGAAATTAGTGTCTGGTCCAGGCTATTTATTTATCTTTCAAGTGTTAAACCAGCATATACCTGTCAAATCTTCCAGAATATTTAAGGTTCAGATTTTTAAAAAATCATGACTGCACTGAAATTCTGAAAGGCTGTTTTATTTTCCTAAAAGTAGATGGAAAATGACAAAGTTCTGAAATTTAAGGTACTTATTTATATGCAATGTTTTTAGCATACATTCCATTAATTTAATAGAATATATTCTATGTACAAGTGATAGCTGATGTGACTGACATTACCCAGAGTCTTAAGGAATATTAAATCATGAGAATAAATTAATTTAGGAAGGGAAGAGTGAGTGACTGAAGCAGTTAGACACTCCAGTAAAGATTATGTGCATAGCGAGTAGTTCAGTTAACATATGAGCTCTGACATTATCAGAATTTCTGAACTGATATCAGTTTGAATTATGACGTTACCATGTATAATGGAGAAAATACAGAAATCATTGTTTTGCTTTATGGAAACCTGGGAAAATGTGAGAGCACTGGTGCCACATTACCTATTTAACAAGTCAGAGGGGAAGTTAAACATCAGCTAAAAACCAGAGTATTTTTCTACCTGCAGATTTGGTAATTTATGATAAAGATGTTCAGAAGAACTGACTACAAAGTTCTGAGTCAGTGACAAAATTAAAAAATTCTGCTACTAATGGTGCATATATGACAGCTGGAAAATGCACTGGGTCAGTACATTTTGTTTGCTTTAAAAGTAAGAATAGACTGATAGAGAACACTGCAACCAGGTTAGTTTGTTATCAGAGCTTGAAGACACCACAGGAGATGCAGTGAGTAAGATATCAGAGGGTGAAATTTTCTTGAGTCAGTGAGCATTATTTTATGAAGAATGGGACCTGTCACAAAAACATCAGAGATACAATGTCATGCAGATATGACAATGCTGCCTGCTGACAGTATTTCAGAGTTTTTGTGAGGCTCTTGATTCAGTATCACCTGTATTTGGATTTTAACAGTCCCATGATGCAATGGTTCAGTCCCCTTATTAAGCCTTGTAATTTAATGGGCCTTCTTAAAAATACAGTGGGTATTTTCTACATTGCTTAAACTCATTAGTATAACCTCAGCTAGTTTCCTTTAATAACAGAGTTTAATATTGAGGCCCCTGAGGCAGAGAAACAGAAGCTTCAAAAACTTGGAGACTTTCTGCATTTAATCAACATTTTTTGAAAGCCTGAAGCTGATGGATTATATTTTACATCAATTTGTAATTAAAAATTAAAGGGAAAAAAATGTAAGGTTTTGCAACATTTCAATATTATGTTAGATAATACTGATATTATATAACTGATAATAGCTGAGATTTTATGGAAATCAGTTCTTAGTTTCAGTTCTGCATTCTGGTCAAAATCTCCTATTGGATATGAAGTCAACCAGATATCTTAAGCAAAGACTTATTCGAGACTTTCTTCTATTTGCCAAAATACCTGTTATATTGACTTACCTTTCATTGCAAACTGCAAGAGTTGACATTTGGATGTACTCTGTCAACTGAACACTCTTAACATCCCTGATGTGTTGACACAAGTGGTTTGACTGTGAATGGAGGAAAAGCAGTACAGAGAACATCCTTTCCTTAATTACAGGAAAACGCAGAGGCCAGTAAGGGACACTGAATGCTTGAATCTTGGTGTTTTCCCACACACTGAGCCACTGCCTGGGAACCTGGATGGTCAACTATTCACAAAAACTGTGCAAGTTTCTGGTATAAGATTGAAAGTGAGGATAAGATGGAAACGTACTTTATACCACTTATTAACAGGTTGAGACACATTTGTAGGATACTCCTCTGTACATCTTTCTGAAAAAAACATAGATTAGCATAGAAAAAACAATTTTTTTCTCAGCATTTTCTATGCAACAGTAGCCTGTTGCATTCCTTTTTTCCATGCATCAATCATCTTAGAATATTTTTATTTTACATCCATACTCTATATGTTTAGGAACTGCATAACAAACGATCGGTATAGATTCTTGTTTATAGTACACCAGCTGGCAGGATTTATAAAGGTCTGCCTAATACGTGTTGATTTGTAAAACAGTGACTTTACTCTGTCATGCTGCTTAGTCTCCAAGGTGTTACTATCATATGCAAAAGGAAAAAAACAGATTTCAGGATAGTGACATGCTTCAGTAATATGTCTGTTATTTAATTGTTTGGTATTCTAAATAGCCTTTTTATTGATAATTTTTAAGATTTAATACAGAAGCCCCCTGCGGGCCACTAAGGATTCTTAAAAGAACATGGTGCTGAGGAGCAACAGTAGGAAGATACTGGCAAAGACAACAACTCATTAAAACGGAGCAAGAACATTGCACCAACATTTATGATCTGTGATATAAGAACCTGTTTGGCTTATCCTTTGCCCACTGAAAACAAAAAATTTTAACAGCGCTATCTAATGTTCTTCAGAGATTTCTTGAACCTGAACTGTTATCTGTGACAGTCAAACTTCAGAGAGGAAAGAGTTATTAAAATCTTTTGAGTGAATCACTAAGTAAAATCTCTGATTATGTCCACAGCAATGGAAGCATGGTTATTTGCCTCCTTTTCCATTCTTTTGTTGTTAATTTCTAGTGTTTGGCAAACATCTGAAATAATTTTGACAAAATTACAGATGAGTTGGGAAATGTCATCTTGGCCACCCTGAAACGTGGACCATACAATCTGGAGCTCCTTGAGGGAGTTCACACACTGAAAGAGGCAGGAAAGTCTCCTAAGCAGGTCCAGCCTGCTCCAGCTACTCCCAGAGTGCCAGAGTGGCTTTTGCCAGCCGCCTGCCTAGCTCTGTCATGCTTTCTTGAAATGCTTGAGTCAGTCAGAGGGTGAGAGGAAGAAGTGACTCACGAATCTCACCTCAAGCACAGTCCTTTCGAGAGGTTAGGGCAGCCTGGTGTCATCCACAGCCCCTAAGGCTGAGACAGGCATCTTTTGGGCTCTGTTCTCCGAACATTCATGTTCTTTAACTTGCAGAGATTTCTCAGGAGATGATGCTAGTTAGTAGACTCAGATGCTGTATAAAGATGCATACATTTATCTATTTTAAATGCTTGATGTAATAATGGAATTCCATAATGCAGTTCTGTTTTAAAATACTCAATGTTAAGTTCAGAATTTCATTGGAATATGTAGATTCTTTGTATGATTTTTAAAACTTCTAGTTTGTAAGGATCTTTTTTTTTCTTAGGATGCAATTAATGTACAAAACTAAAGAGCAATATATATATATAAATAAAATAACCCAATCCTGTTAAAAAGTGTGTCTTTAAAATATTTCTAGAAAGACTTAGCAGTGAATGTTGTCCTGGAATTCAGTACTAATCATTAAGTTAGAAAAAAAACAGATGTCTACGACTTGCAATGAGGTGTAGTCTATTTGTAACACCTGTTTGGCATGAGAGGCTAGCACAGTACAGTTCCCTCAGGGTATAATATGCCTGAGGGGGTTTTTACTTTCCAAAAAAATTGTGGGAAGGATGCTCTGTGTCAACAGTTCTACTCCTTGCTTGTATTCAAGACCTTACCTACTCACTTGACCAAAAAACTAATCTATAGTTTTACTCTGTAAAGCGATTGAAATGAATTCTAGTTCACCTTACATATCACCAGAATAGCTCTTCAAATAATGCCCATTATTTCTGAGTAAAAAGAATGTTACTCTGCACAGGGTTTGTGCTCCATCCAGTCCAAATTTCATTGCTACCACAAGCTTCTCCACTTTTTTCTTGGAGTAACTGATTAACTATGTCTTTACCATAAAAATTTATAGTATCTTCTTCCTTCCAGTTCTGACGTTTGTGGCAGAGAAAATTTACCCACTCCAAAACTCTGGATTTATCCTTTGCACCTGTATTTAAGGGATTTAATGTCTGCAAGCTGGAAAGCCAATATTAGATGGGTTACTGTGGTAACAGACTCATTTTCAGCAGCCTGTAATGAATGCTGTTAGAAGCAGCACTGCTATTCTTGAATTTTATTTATGTAAATGTGTTTTAAACACCTTTCTCCCATATCATATCTCCTGCTAATAATCTCCAAGTATGAAGGTACTGGTATTTGAGACTTTCTCATAAAGTTCAGGTTTCAGTGGGATGGTGCATTTGGGTAAAGTAAACTCCGATGCTTTTGCAGAACTCTGGCCTGTCACCCCAGTTAATACCATACTGAAAGTCTACCCTCAGAACTGGATGCTTCAGTGAAGCTTTTGTCCGCTCATCTGTTTTACAAAAACTTGCAGATTAAAAAGCCTTATGGCCTCTTGGTTTTTATCCACATTTTTTGAGAGACCAAAGGAGCCTGCCCATCAATGCCTTTGAAACTGGGTATATATCTCTGTTTAATAATTATGTTGTTGGATACAGGAATGTTGTTCCCTGGATTTCTTGTAAAGCGAAAAAAATTCTTTAAATCACATCACAAAAAGCCCAAACAAAAAAACCACCAAAAATATATTAAAAGGATTGCTCATTGTTTATAAAGCTACCAGTTCCTTTATGGGTTGCTTTTGTTTTCACTCTCATTGCTTAGATCTCTTAGGAGCTAAGTTTTCACTAATTTCACAAAAGTTTACTTACACCAAAACCTAGAGACAACATTCCATAGGCATAACCACCTTGAAACAAGAACTAAATATGTTAGTAACAAGAGAAAAAATTAGTGCAGCACTTAAAACAGGGGTAAAAAAAATATATAGTACTTGTTGACCACTAGGCCTTTCTTAGAGAGGCTAACTTATTTTAACTACAGAACAGTTGAATAAGGGAAATAATTATGAGTGTCATAATTACTTTCCAGTATGGGAAAAATCCTTAAGGGATTTATACAAAGATTACAGAAAGTTAATTATGAGAGCATGATGTAGGAATGAAATAGAGGTGCCTGCATTAAATTAATTCGTAGCTCAGAAGACCTTTGGAGGATGTTCTCTGCCCCATTACCAGTAAGTTCCCCATGAACTCAGAATGACACAAGCGGGGCCCTCAGGCAGAGGGAGCGTGGGGCTAATGTGCTGGTTCACCACAATTACTCAATTTTTAAATAACAAACATACCAGCAGTGCTAGAAGCACCACTATGTTTTCCCTGCCTGCCGTGAAAAATGCCTTCTGTAACTGAAGGGTTATCACTGAAGTATGTCTCCCTTGTATAAGTATGTTGTCTCCTCTGACTGCACCTGCAAACAAACTATGAGGAAGTAAATAAAAAAGATGTGTTTGAATTTGAGCACAGTGGTCTCCAGGCTCAACCCCAGCTCACCTTCTGTCTTTCACATTGCAGTGCTTCTCTCAGAGTTTGTAAGTACGGTAGGAGGGAGGGACCAAAGCAGCAATGGCTTATCAGAGTATTACTTATCACCACAGTATGATACTTACTAAATTCAGGTTTTCTGTTCAGTACAGGGATGGGGTTTTTTCACTCTCTTACTTCTCTCCTGGAAGTCTCTAGTAACATTTCTTCCCACTTGCTGCTCTGCTTAAGAGTTAATAATTTGCTAGTTTTACCAGAAACACGCAGGACATTCAAACAAAATTGAACCCATTTTTGATTCTGCAGTCATAGTCTGTCTTTTAAAATGCTGCTAGACATTAGTTAGAAACAAGTATCAGACATTTTGTAATAGCATCTCACTATCTGTCCTTTGAGATCTACATTTTGTATTTTCTATTTGAAAGGCAAATGTACTTGCCACAGAGTCTTTTTCTTAGATGAGAGGACTTTTAGCTAATCCTAGGGCAACAAATTGTCAAAAATTCCTCAGCTGCTTTATGCTGTGCTACAGCACGTGGGGATTGCTGTTATGTTCAGCCTTCTTCCAGAAGGTAATGCTTGCTGGGGACAAGCACACAAGTGCAGTGATGGGGCATAGCTGGCAGTGCAGCACACAGGGTTCATCAAGGACAGAATGATCTGTGGTAGCTCCTGTGTCCCTGCTGTAGTGCTTGTACACATGCACTGCAAAGTACTATCACCTACTGGCTTAAACAACATTTAAAATTCATGGAATGGTGTTCAGGGATCTGGTTTTTTCATTTACAGCAGAGAAATGATGGGTGTCAGCCCCAGAGGGCCAGCAAAGCTCTGTGATAAATTGCTGGTGGGGGCAGAGGCCTAACAGGCGTTTCATGTGCGTATGGACAGCAGCAGAAAATGTATCAGCAGTGTTTTCTCTTGGGGGGATCAGTGAAAAGACACAGGGTGAACAGATGTCTCTGGCTTCTGCAGGCTTTTGCTAAGCTCCTCAGTTGGACTGTTCAGGGCTGAATCTGCTCATAGAGCTTGGCACAAAGCAGCCTGTGCCAGAGGGAGTCTGTGCTCGCTGTGCTTGTCCTCCTTCACTGGCCAGGAGGGACCCAGTCCTGCCTGACAGGAGGGACCAGGAGCTACAGCTTCTGCCTTTCTGCTGTTCCAATTCATTTTTGTCTCACTGATGATGCTGTTGTCTGCACTCATGACACAGATTGTGTAAAGCTGTGATTGAATCATGGAGCTGTTTTCCCATGCCCAGAAATGGAGAGGCTGGAGCAGGGCAGACTCCAGGGCTGTATCACTGCTTCTTTATTGAGATTAGTTTTGGTTCACATTCAAAATTCTAAATTTTACTAGGAGACGGAACACAGTCTAATCTTGTTCTACTGCTCCCATGGCCTTGCCAGACTGCATCGTATTGCATATAAAAAGGTAAAAACCTGCATTTAACGTGTGATTCCTCAGATAAGCTATCTGAAAGCACACCGCTGCAAAGTTGAATAGATGGTGAGGTTCATGTAAATTATGCTGTTCTTCTACTCAAAACAGAGATTTCTATCAGGATGTGAAGGGAATAGTGAGTTCTTTAAATATTCTGAAACATTTTAAATTTGTAACAATCTTAAAAATACTGTGCTTTAGGGAGTATAAATATCTGGGGGGGGGATAATGAAAATGTTGGTGGTAAATGTGTTTGAAAATGATGGATTTGAGTACAATCTTGTACATAGTTATTGGAGGTTATCATGTGATTAATATGATCTTGATGTGGAATTGGGATAGGGAAAAGAAGATAAAGATACTCCTCCTTACTTAGTACTTACTTACTAATAATTCTTATTAGTAGGCTATCTCTATTTCCCTACTTCCATCCACAGAAAAGTACTTCAGAGGACAATTAAAAGCATTTGACTGCCCTTTGTGTGTTGTTTAGCAATAAATTAATTATTTTTTCCAATACCTGTGTCAGTTAATTGTTTTAAGTTCAAAAGCCAAAACTCAGTCAAAGCATCTCAGCTTCTTTTCTTCAAGAAGAGAATGAAAGAGGAGTCTGTTTCCTTACTAAAAAATTTAAAAAAGATATTGTAGCTGTTTCTTCATTTCAAATCTCCAAGTCACTACTGAGAATGAAATAATTTGATAGTACTGGTATAACGAGTAAGAGAAAAATTGATAGTTTTGCAGATCTTTCCTTGGGTCATTGATAGCCAGAGGGCAGGGGTCTGGTATTTTTGTGGGATTTTGTTTATTTGTTGTTTTATTTTTTCTTGCTTATTTATAACTAGTACTGATAGCATCTGCTTAGCACTGAAATCCATTTTTGCCACGGCTGTGAGTATTAGGCTGACCGCAGTCAGGACTGGCCTGTAAAAATCTTACAGTGTGTCTCTTACACTCATGTCACCAGCTGCATACTGCAAATAGATGTCAACGTAGACCTCCTTCTGCTTTAGTATGTCTCATTGACATGATTTATTCCTAAGTACCCTTGCTTTAAGAAAGTGGTCTTGGGTAACCACTCCTCCAAAAAAGCGCCAAGGGTGAATCCTGCTGGACTGCCTAGCTAGGCACGTTTAGTGTGTGAGGCACTGTATCACAAGAGTCAATTCTAGCACTGCAAGACTGTGAGGCACTGGGACATGCTCACAGCTTCTAGACTGAGGTGGAAGAGTAGGAGGAGTAGCCATAGAGCTCCTAATGACATATTGCAGAACCAGTGCAGTGTGAAAGCTGCAATTACTTCTGTGTACCAGTAAGAAATCCTCACAAGTATCTGCTTCCTGCTACATCCAGGGCCTTCTGTCTCCAGTGACAATTCTGATGTCCTGGCTGCTGAGGGTCACAAGAAACTTCCTCTAATGGACACCAAAGCATTTCATTGCCCAGCAGAATGAACTGTGCAGGCAGCAGAGTTTTCTCATGAAACCTCGTTGTGTTACAGCAGCCTGTGGCATAACTGATACCAGCCCATTGCCAGTTGCAGGAGCAGCTGTAATATTTAAATTCAAATACTACTCGATGTCAAATTTTCAAGGGAGTGAAAAAAGTTGCCAGCTTTCAGTATTACCAATTTCTTGAATTTCTCTCTTTTCCTTATGAAGAATTCCATCATAGTAACACGGAACAATCATGCATTTTATTTAAACAATTGAGAGCGCAAATTTGTAATCAATGAGAATAAAGGTTAAAGTGTCAGCAGTAAGGCCTCCACTGCAAAAACTGACCACTGAGAAAAAGAGAAATTGTGTTTTTTTAATGACTTAGCCTTCTTTTGTCCCAATTCCAGGTTTTCTGGTGATATAGCAGTATGTATTTATAAGGCAGCAATAACCCTCTACTTAATGGTGGGATATACTTGAAGAAAAAGATAATTTATTATTAATACATTTTCTAATGAGCTGTATGCCATAGGGAAATTGAGCCTAGAAATGTGGACGATTGATAAAAGACTGTTGTATTTTCTCTATCATAGGAGAAAAATGAAATATGTATGTAAAAGACACAAAAATGGGACTAGTTTAAAAATAGGGTGATTTTGTTCGAAGGCATTTGCTTCCTCCCTCTGCTGTTTATTTCATTTTAGGATGCATTCCACAGTTTTCACCCTCACCTTCTGGAACTTGTGCATCTCTTTAAAGCAAATTGTTGTAAAGCATATTTAGTGTTTTGAGTATTAATACCAAGCTACATTATTCATCGAAATTTCTACTAGCATCCAGTAAGTGATTTAACTCAAATAAAATGTGCTCATTCAAAAATAGCACATTTCAAGCACCTAATGTTATTGCATTTTGATCAGGTGTTTGTTATATTGGGGGGATTATTGGTGGGATTTTTGGTTCATTGTCTTTTGTTTTGAGAAAAGGGAAACATCTGTGGCCGACCAATTGGGGAGAGCTGCAAAGCTCCCCATGTGCAGACTGTTCTCTAAAGCTCATATGGATGTGTTTGGATCCTTCCAGTACTGGTTTTGGTTCAGCACGCTGGCCAGTGGGATGTACACATGGCATGTCCATCTCATGTTTTACCAGTATTACTTGTATTGTCACCAGATTTTTTTTTTTTTCTATTTGATTATTTCTGTTGAGCTGACTTGATCTGTTTTGCTAAAAGCAGTGCTGAATTTTGCTGTTCTAAAGCAAATGTCTCTTGTGAACAGGCACCTGATGGACCTTAAAATATACTGGCATATGATCAGCTGCAGGACACTCATTGCTGGCACACTGAGGGAGCATGATTGTCCTTCGTGCATGCTCCTCACGCTTCCTGGTTCAGACTTGTGCTGAGGAGAGGAGGGAGGAGGGAGAGGCAGGCTGAGGTCCTCTGTGCTTCCCTGCTGTCACACATGGCACCAGGCTCATGCCACATAGCACAGTGATGGCTTCTGCAGAGACCAGAGCCGTGCTCGCTTCTTTTCCTAGATGGGAATTTGCTCTTTGGGATTGATTATGGTCATCTAAAGGCAGGTTTGTAGGCAGCAATACGTAGCATGTTCAAATTTACTTGTTCAAACCAAAGGTCCATCCAACTCTGTTTGCCATCACTCAATAATAGATACTTGGAAAACAATAAGAATGGGGTCAGCAAGTAGGGATGCTTTTTCCAGAAAGCAGTTTTCCACTAACAGGAAGTTTGGGAGCTTCCTGAGTCAGAGGCAGTATACTTTTATTAATTTGTCTCAGAAATTTTGCCTGAGAACTGGTCAAATCAGTTTTCAAGTCTGTTTATGCCTTGATTAATCTACAGCATTCAGGGACAAAGAGCTTGACCCTGAGATTACGTTTCTTTCATGCCTGCCCTCTCACTGGTGTCAGAGTTCCCATGCACTTGCTCTCTTTGTGTGTTCTCTGTGGCACTTCTGAGTTTACAGAAAACTCTTATCCTCCCCAGTGACGGCAGTATTGCTCTCAGTGCTGATCCTAGTTTATGCAACACTTCTAGGTAAAACAATTAAAATGCTGGTTTCTTTCCAGCATTTCCCAATATTTTTCAACAGAATCTATTCTGAACTTTTATCTAAAATCTAAAATGTGTTATGGGAATGGAAGTAACCAATGTCTGAGTTTGGGGATTTTTTTTTCCTCTCCTGTATCAACTGTTTTGTGAATCTGACTAATGCTTTTCTGCATTTTCTTTATAAGAAAAAACACAAGCATCATCATATTCCACCAACCCCACCCAGCCTGCCCCCTACCTCTCCCCCCTCCTC
>WEKY01013203.1:192442-248756 GCA_013390045.1 Picathartes gymnocephalus | reverse complement strand
GCAGGGCCCCGGGACTGGCTGGGCTGGAACACACATGTCCAAGTGTTTCTTTGCACCTGGGCATGAGGATGCTGGGAGGCAGATGGATGGACATCTGAAATCCATGAGAGCTTTCTGAAACGTGAGCATCTTTCAGCTGCTTTCAGTTAATCTGGCCAGGGAACTCTCTGATCCCTTTATCCTCCCTTCGGGACGCTCAGCGCTCCTCGCCCCAAGCAAAGCAGAGGAAGGGACTTGCACACCCCGAGTGAAATAGAAGATAAAGCCAAAGTGACCTAATTTCAGAGAGGTGCTGGTATCCTTTTGGTGGCAAGTGGGAGCCAGGGAAGCTCATCCAAAGGAATAATGCACCATCTGTTGGGAGGTTTTGGCCGGCTCGCCGAGCCAGACGCGCTGGCTTCGCTGCGGAGCCGCGAGCGGGGCAGCTCCTCTGGCTCTCAGATGCTACAGCTGATTTTTTCAATCTGCCCTTTCTGAAAGTTCAGTGTTTGCCTTAGATGGGTGGTGGATTTGGGCTCCTGTTTAGCAAAGGGCACCCGGCCAAACGAGGGGTGCAACGGCCGCCTCTGAGAGCCGGCTGTTCCTGCAGGGAGAGCTGCCGGGGCTAAATGGCCACATTGTCAATGGCCGCGGCAGTGCGGCTATTTTTAAACTCTCAGGGAAGTGCCTCAAAGTAGGAATTGTTCCCTGAATTTGGGTCAGACGGTCTACAAAAGTAACTGCTCCTTTTGCCTCCCCTAGCCCTCTGCAGCCGGGTTAGAAAGTCGGGCTCCTGCCTGGGGGGAAGCGAATGCCGCAAGCGGGGCTGAGAAGAGGATGAGGTTAAAGGAGTGTTTGTCCCCGTGCCACCGAATGTCCTGTCTTCCAGGTGTGCCTGAGGACAAGGCGAGTGTGTTTGCCTCGCTCTGCAGAGCAGGAAATGATGAGAAGCTGTTACCTAAACTGAGCAAATTACATCCTGCATTGTTGTACCCAGGCAAAGGCTTAATGCGCTGCCTGGAGAGAGGCGGAGGGCAGCTGGTTTTCATCTGCCTGAACGTTCAGTCCAAGAAAGAAGCCTCAAACAGAGACTCTGTGTCTTTTGTGCAGTCAGCCAACAAGTTTTTGGGGGTTCTCAGTGTTCCCAGAGGTTTTTTTGGGGTCCCTGCCTGTGCAAAGCACTTTGTGCTTGCCACTGTTCTCTGCAGATGCTGCTGTGCTGGGCTGGGGGAACAGCGGCTTGGGGCTTTGTGCTCCAGCATAGCTTTTCCAGCTGGGAATTAGATGGTTCTTCCCTGCTCTGGTTGGCTTCCACCTCATCTGGTCTCAGAGTGTCCAAATCCCTGGATGAAACTTCTCAAATAATTCCTGCTGCTCTGGGGTTCGTTTCCTGCCACTGCGTAGGAATGCTTTCAGCGTGGCTTTCAGCTGTGCTGTCAAAACCAGATCCTCGCCTCGTGTTGGAGGCAGGGATGGGGAAGCTTTCTTCCAAAAATTAGCCCTAAGGAGGGAGATGCTGTGCTTGCACTGTCTGTACAGATGCTTCTTGCCCCGATGGGTTGATGCTGCTCTTGGACCCGGCTGAGGAGCAGCGTGTGCTGCACAGACCTGCACAGCACATCCCGCCTCCTGTGAGAGCCTCCTGATCCAAACAAAACCGGCCAAGACCCACAGGGATCGCTCGATGGATACACTGGAGCACGGGGAGGGGGTGGAAGTGCTTGAGAATGACAGGTGGAGCAGGAGCACCGTGGAACGAGGGACAGGGATTACACGAAGCAGTTCAACGAGCAAACCGAGACCCTGGCACGGTGCTGACGGCATCCGAGCGCCTGGGAACACCTAATCTGGCCGGGGGAGGGCGGCTGCTCCTGCAGCTCCATCGCTCACATCCCTGGAGCCGCTCCCGGCCGCCGGGAAGCGTCAGCGAGAGCCCCGGTGCGTCACTGCCAGCGGGGATCGGGGCTGCTCGGCCCGCCCGTGACATTTCCCAGAAGATGCCGCTTCCACACAGCCCGGCAGCTGCTCTGCTGCAGCCTCGGGAGCAGCTCTTGCTGCTGCCTGACCTCCTCATCCGGCTCGCTGGGGATTTTACTTTCCCTTTTATTCATAAAATAAAGCGTTCTTGGCTCTAACAGCTGCTTTTTTGGGGGGATAGCTTCAAATGTGCCCCTGCCTGTGGAGGGATGGAGCTGGGGTTGCTCGGAGCTGCTGGGCATTGCAGGGATGCCAGGGGTGCAGAAGGCATCCCGCTGCATGTCTGGGAAGTGTTCACTCCCAAATCAGCATCAGGGGAATTCCCAGGTTTAATAAATTGAGTCCCAACGTCTTGCGGTGCTTTTCAGGTTTTCCTGTCTTTGGAGTGAGCAATACTTTTCCAAGCTCAAATCTGGGCTGTGTGACCTCTTTGCTGGGGGACAAATGCACTGAGAGCTCCTGTGGCACTGCTCTGACTGCCTGTTTCTCCCCAAATTCCAGACCTGCACTGAGCCACGGGAGCCCCTGCAAGAAAACCCAGCATCACCTTCATCTCTGCTTCTGCTGGCTGTGGAGGAGGCAGCATGAATCCTACCCTGTCCTGGATCATTGCTCTTGGATGTGTGCTGCTGCTGACAAAGACAGCTGAGTGCTTTATCTTGCCCAACTCGAGTCACCTGGAGAGCATCCTGAGTAAATATCAGCATGAGGAAGCTCACTCCAGATCCAAGAGAGCCATTTTATTCTCAGACAGGCAGGAGATCCTGATGCTCCACAATAAACTGAGAGGTCAGGTGTATCCAGTGGCCTCTAACATGGAATACATGGTGAGTCTAGAGCCTGATACATCACTTTATTACTGCTTTTTTAAAATCTTTTTTCCCTAACTGTATTTTAATTTTCCTTGCGGTAGCGAGTTTCCTCTGCAGTAAGTTTTTCTCAAGAGGTTTCCTGAAGCCTTTCATTCCAGAGTGAAGGATGCTTTAGATCAGTGGCCTGTTTTGGTTGGAAAGGGCTGCCGATGGGTCATCAAGTCCAACCTCTGCACAGTTTCAGGACTGGTTCCATTATTCATAAAGGAGCGTCTGGCCCAGCCCTGGATGCATCTCCGGTGATGGCAATTCCCCAGCCTGCCTCAGCAGGTTCTTCCATTACCTTCATCTCATAAAAACAGCACATTTTCCCCGGTGTTTAACCCCTGCCCTCCCTGCGGAAGCTTTCAGGCTGTTGTCTGCTCAGGGAATCTTGTGGTGGTTTTTGTGTTGCCAGCGGCTGCCCCCCGGTGCTGGAGGTGGCACCTGCCCTCAGTCACACACTGATCACCTGAGCGCAGCACTGTGAGCCAACCCTCCGCCATGCCCCTGGGAATCTGCACACGACCACAGGGAAACTGAGGAATGTGGCTCCCTCTGCAAAGAATTTCAATCACTGGAAGTAGCTGGAAAGGCTTTGGGAGTTCCTGGGTGGATGGGTCAGTGCTGTTGGGTTTTGTAGTTCAGGAAAACAAAAAAAATTTGGTCAATGTATTCTCCCACTTCAGAGGGAGAATTAAAAGTTGGAAGAGTATGAAATATGCCTTTGCCATCAACTATTCGCAGGAATATTTTTTTTTTTTCACCTGCTGCCAGAGACCCTACTTTGAGCTATTTTTGCCATGCCATCAAAATATTACAGGGCCACAAAATGATGTAGGCAAATAATTACTTTTTGTGTGCCTTTTCCCACTTTACAAATATAGTCCTGCCCAAAACTAGTCTGACTTCAACTGTGGAGTCCTGCTGATGGATCAAATGATGGATGATTTGTTAAGACCGTGTTTAAAAGGGTAAAAGAAAAGTACACTTAAATGTAATATAAAATTGCTTGCCAGCTGCGCTGAAGAGAGGGCTGCAGATGGAAAATCCTGCCTTTTGTGACTGCAGGGAGAAGGGAAAGAGAAGGGAGGGCAGGGGATGGTGAGGAAGGACAGCTGTCCCTCAGCCCATCCACACCAGCTGGGTTTTGGTCTCGCTCTTGCCAGAAATGCTGTGCCTTTCTAAGAACTGGGGCTTGTATCCCTTTCTCAGCGGCTCTCACGTTATCCTGCAGGGAAGCACTGCCAGAAGAGGCAACTTGATTGATTTCCAGAGGGTAAACACAAAGCATGAGCAAGCCCAAGGTGTTTTGGTTGGCCGTGGGTCTGGCAGAGCGGCCGCTGCCGAGTGTCCGCGGCCCGGCCGCTGTTTGCGCTCGCGGCGTGGCTGCACTTCTGTGTTTGCCTTTGCTCAGGGAGCTTTTCTAGTGGTTTTTATGGGTGATTGAGGGCAAATGAAAGGGCCTTATGTGCTCCGAAGAAAGGAGCTGAGTATGAGATGGTGCTGCTTGGAAGGGCTATAATCAGCCTTTCATGTGCTCGTGTTTACCCGGTATGACTTGGAAATGCCGTGTATGTGCTGAACGGGAATTTCTCTTTAATCCTTTGTCCTGCAGAGGACATTTCTCATTTGGACTCCTTTGAGAGGATGGTCTGTCTTTAGAACCATGGATAAACTTTGCTCTTTCCCTTTGGTGCCGGAGTGGAGTGTCACTGGAGATGTGCTGGGATAATTTGTGGATGAGTAGGTAGAGTTTGTTCTTCCCATCAACCTCCAAATGCTCCCTTGTGAAAGTCCTTTCTCCCAGCTCCATATCTGATGTATTTAAGTGGTCTAAAATGGAAATGGGACCTAATGTATTCCAGGAAAAGGACATATTTAACTGCTACTGGATGAACTTTAGTTGTTGGATGTGTTAATAAGAAAGTAAGAACAGAGTGAGTCCTATGACTTATCTGGAGATCAAAAGAGTTATTATATCCATATGGGATAAAGGTAAAGTAGACTGAAAAATGAAGAAAGAAACGGTTTAGCTGCTGGGTTTGTGTAATTAATTGAAAGCTGGCACAGGTATTCAGTGCTAATGGAAAATGAGTGAGCAGGGCACAACTCCCTGACAGAGCTGGGCCAGTTCAAAATTACCTTAACCCCTTTACCAGCTCCGTGATCGACACTTCCAGAGTGCAGTTGGACTCTTTAACAAGAGAGGTGGATGGGTGCCAAGGCCAAAACAAACTCCTTGTTAATAGTCCCAGAGTAAAAAGGACATAACAGATCCAGAGTGAAAAGGACAGAAAGATCCTAAGGCATGGTGACCTTTTAAGATGGCTTAGTCAGATACTTTCAGCAGTGATGAAAGGCAGAAATCTTTCCTCTTGTGGCAGCCTCAGAGACAGCTGGATAAAGCAAAATTGTTCTCAGTGCAGATAGCTGGAAGGAAAATAGTTTGTTTTCATATATAAGGTATGCATCCTTCCTCTCAACTGTAGGGTGGTGGCTCTCCCTGTCAGGATGGGATTGTGTTTCTGTGGGGGTTTGCAAAAAGCATCTCCAGACCTCTGCCAGGACATGTCAGTCCCAGAGTTTGATGCCACTTTTAAAAGAAAGCTGCCAATATTGCAGAAAGTCTGAGCTGGGGAGGAAAATGAGAGAGTAACCTGATCACTGCAATTCAGGTGTCTGGCTTTGGGTCTGCAGACTCCTCAGGCTGGCCGAGCAGACTCCTTGTGGGATGCATTATTAAATCTGAACCTACAAGCTGTGGAACAATGTGTCTGTGCCATGAGTATATTTTACGTAGACACTGTCCACGCCACTTTGAAAGGCCATTATAAATTTATAGGAGTGAAAAAAGAGAGTCCATGTGCTAAATCACTTGGAATCACACACACCCAAAGAATTTTCAACCTCTGCTTCTGAAGGAAGTTGAGCAGAGCTCAGCTCGTTGCCCCTCTGGCTTCAGTCATCTTCCTAGATACTGCTTTGACTATTGGCCTAAAGAATTCTTGCAAGTATAGCTGGGAAAGTCTGAAATCTCTTTTTTTTCCCCCCTATGTTTATTGCTCTGAAATAATTCCAGCCTCCTGACCGCATTCGCGTCTGAGAAGCAAGAGGCAAATAACTGCTCTAATTTCGATGGGATGGCTTTGTAATCTGATGCCTGCAGAAATGAGCTTCCCTCCTCCTGCAGCAAGAAGCCGTGCAGAGATGGAGCTCCTTCCCAATTACCTGTTGAGTGTCTTTTGTCCGAGTTCATTTATTTTATCCGCAGGCATCAAAGGGAGATGTAACGCGTACTCTCGCATTAATTCCCATTTAATGGCCTTCTGCTCAGGACGCGTCTGCGTTAAATTAGGAGATTTGGAACATCTCCGCCTCCGGGGCTGCAGGGAATAAAGCTGGGTAGGAAATCTGAGGAGCTCGGAGTGCAGAACGTCCTGGGAGGGTTTCTGTGGTTTTTGCGCTGGATGGGAGGGCGGCGGTGGCCGGTCACCGCCGAGCGCACCCAGTGGGTGACCACAAAAAGCTGCAGGAGGCTGCCCGAGCAGAGGGCTGGGGATGTGTGGTGGGTCTGATCCCATCACTTCCCAGGAGCTGGAGGGCTGAGGAGGAAAATGGTTTGGTTCTCAGTGTCAGAGCTGTGTCCATAGAGGGTTTTGCAGACTGACGTGAATTTGCTTGGTCACTGCTTAGTCCAAAGCTGAGCTGGTGAGCTCAGGGCAGCTCTGGGGTGCTGCTGGAATCTGGATTGCTGAGAGTGCTTCATGATAAGCTGTTCTGGGAGGCCTGGGCTGTGAGCTCAGTGAGATGAGGTCATGTTTGCCTCGCTGAGATAGTGGAGACACACCAAGTTCCAGGAGACACTGCGTTTTCCTGTTGTCTTATCCAGGGATGCACAGTCCTTCCCCATCCCAGCTATCACTGCCCGAGACTGTGTCCAGATATTCACTCAGAATGAACACTTGATGGTTTTAAAATCTGTTTGAGAGCCTGGATGCCCTGCAGCCCTCTAGGCTCTGACAGGTCCTTTGAAATGTCTGACATCAGAAGTTGCTTTTCTTTTGCAGAAGACAGGACTTGGAAAGAGCAGCTGTTGTGATGGTAGGTGTCCAAAGAGGACAGTCTCGTGCTGGCACATGAATGGGCTGGATACACATTACAAGACCTCTCTTCTCTTTGGTTTCATTGGTAGGAATGTGTGGTAATATTTTAATCCCAACGAATTATCCTCTGAGGGCTGTTCTGAATAGAGCAGCTGTCAGTAATTACACAATGAATTCAGGGCACTGGCTGCTGGGCCCAGCAAGTCTGGCCCGTAGAACAAATACTCTCCTGGGCAGCAGAGCCAGCAGAGCTGCTTTCCTGTTTGCCTTTGTGTCATGCTGGAGCTCTCCTTTGGCTCACAGCCGGGTGATATTCGATGAGGAGTGATCTCACCCCAGCATCCTGCCCTCGGTGGGAACAGAAATGAGATTTGTCACTTCTAATGTGATGCTGTTTCAGTGAGAGTGGAGAAAGCTTAAAAACCCTGGGACTTTGCCACCTCTGATGCGTTTGACTGGATGCACTGGACTCTCAGTTATTCTGGAAGGAGAAGGGGAGATAAGACTGAGAGACTCAGACCCACAGTCCTTGATTAAGAGGTTGCATCAAAGATCTCCAGCTGCGTGGTGGTAGAGATAGTGGAGCTCTCCACTGCTGGAGTTCCCCTTGATGGGAAAGCCTGGAGATATCCCAGCAGTAAGGACAATGGATGAAAAATCATGCTGGAATACATCAAAGCACAGGGTGGATGTTAGAACGCTTGCAGGACTCAGAAATATGTGTCATGTTGCAGATCGTGGGATCTCCAACCTCGAATTTTAATTTTTAATTCTTTTAAAACGTATTAGAAAAAAAACTGCCAAGAATATCATGTGGTTTAGAACGGTTGGTCTAGATGTGTTCTTGAGGTCTTCCCAGGTGGGTTTGCGTGTTTCCTGGTGACCTGAGTGAAGCATTTCCTCAGAAGCATGGCATCAGCTGGGGAAAATCATAGATCCTTTAGTGCCCCAAACTTTCATGGCAGGGGAACCTCTTGAGAAATGTGATTTTAGCACAGAAATGTGCTGCCTTCACCAGGAGAGGCTGGACACAGGGGGGGTGATCTGTACTTTAATCTTTCTCCACTAACTTCTTTCCGTTTAATCTCTTGATCTAGTGAGTTTGAGATGCAAAACTGACCTGTTCTTTTCTCTCCCCACACCCTGCAGACCTGGGATGAGGAGCTGGAACGGTCAGCACACGCTTGGGCCCAGCAGTGCATCTGGGACCATGGGCCCAGTGACCTCATCAGGTCAATTGGGCAGAACCTGGCTGTTCACTGGGGCAGGTAAGGCTCGTGGTGCTGCAGGATCACTGCCAAGGGTGACTCATGGGTCCTCCTTCAGGGACAGCTCCAAAGGTTTGCTCTGATGCTTGGCAGAGCACTGGGGAGAAGGGAGAAAAGCTCATTAATTGTGATGGCTTGAGTGGGATGGTTGTGGTGGTAATGTCCTGCAGCCACCATCCACTGACACTTCCCAGGAAACCAGCAGAGATTTGGGCTCCTCCATGCATCTGGATCTTGGGGTAGCACCTCTGTAACATACTTAGTCACTCCTTCTCCTTAGAGAGAACAGGTACAGAAGTCTGAACCTTTGCTCCCAAATCTGCTGTTTCAGAGTCGGGGGTTCTGGCATCGTGCAGAGAACCAGCTGAAGGCTGCAGTTTCTCAGGAGCAATGCCTGGATTCAGCTCAGAAATTGTGTCTGGATTCAGTTCAGAATTTAATTATCTCTTGCTGTGTTTTTCATAAATATTTATCTGGCTCCTGATTTTTCTTTACTGAAAACACTTCGCAGGGTTTCTTTTCAAATTCCTGGGACAAGTTTTAAACTAGAGTCATTAACCCAGTTAGCGAAGCTGACATTTAGGCTTCCAAATGGATTTTCCTCTCCATCTCAAAGTGAAATTTATTTATTTATTGTTAAGCCCCTTGTTTTTCAGCTTGTTACGGGTTAAATCTGCTTTGCACAGCAAACATTTTGTACTTGCTCAGGAGCACCGAATGTTTTTCCCCCATTTCCTGGGTGGTGGAAGTGCAGTTATCTCTGTTGTACATCAGGCAGAACTTGGTGGAAAGCAAAGGAAATTTGCTGGTGTGAAATTAGACTGATGTAAAAATTGGGCCCACTTTAATGATTGGAAAGTAGAGTGGTTAATTCATTGGAAACAAAGTCCAAAGATCGCGCTGTTCTTGGCTCTCCTACAAGTGCTCAGGACAGCCATGGGTTCCTGATTGAGGAAGATCCAATCTTGCTCCCTTTGCAGTCCCTGAGAGGAAAGAAAAATCAGATTTATCTCAGCTTTTTCAGGAACGGGCCATAACTTGATTGCCTCCATTTCCTCTCCTGTAAAATGGGATTCGGAAAGAATTCGCCTCATGACATCATGAGGTGGATGTTTTTAAAACGCTTCTAATGAACGATTTTTAATGAAAAGTTGGCTGAAAGGATAAGCTCCAGTTGGTAATGATATCATTTGGATTTCTGGCAGCCTGCTTCGTGTGAGCTGTTGAAAGCAATCGAAAAGCAGTGGGTTTGGGACAGTTTGCAGATTGCTCTGTTTGCTCACTGTGTACACAGTGTGTGAAATGCAAATGAGTTTCTACAGGCAGTTTTGACACCAGTTGTGCCCCCAAACAGCACAGTCTGATACCTCAGGCTGGTATCTGAGGCAGAGATTACACACGGGGTACGTATGGGGGGTTTGTTGCAGGGGAAAATTGGTGCCAATAAAAGGTAGGACAAGAGTGCAGTGCACCAACTACTCCTCACCAGCTCCTGGTGGGATGTGAGTGAGGAAAAACCCACTCACTTTCAAAGTTCTTACAGTGCTGGCTGTGAGCGAACTTCCAGATTTAGCAAATTGTCCTGTGGTAAGATAGGTACACGATGGCTTTTAGTTTAAGGTGTTTGGCAAAGCCTAATTTCTGTTTACTTTCAAAACACAACTTTCTGCCAAACTAGAAGTTATTTCGTAGTTGTGTGGAAAAGTGAGAGGGCATTTCGGGTCAGAAGCACTTGAGGATTGTGTCAAAGCTATAAATAATACAGAGTCAGGTCAGGCTGTGAATCTGAGGTTAAAAATCATAGAAATACACAAGAGTTTGGGTTGGAAGGGACCTCAAAGATCTTCCAGTTCCAACTACCCTGACATGGGCAGGGCCACCTTCCACTGCCCCAGGTTGCTCCAAGCCCGGTCCAACCTGGCCTTGGACACTTCCAGGGATCCGGGAGCAGCTCTGGGCACCCTGTACCAGGGTCTCCCCGCCCTCAAAGGGAACAACTCCTTCCCAATATCTAATCTTAACCCTTCATTTCTAACATAAAAAAAAAAAAAACCCAACTATTTCTTTTTTTTTTATTTTTAATTTGAAAACTTCTACCAGAAGATCCTGATTCTGACTGCCTTTCCCCCCCTCAGGTATCGATCTCCAGCGTTCCACGTGCAGTCCTGGTATGATGAAGTGAAAGATTACACGTTCCCATATCCTCACGAGTGCAACCCCTGGTGCCCAGACAGGTGTACAGGCGCCATGTGCACACATTACACCCAGGTAAAGGCGTTTGTACCCATATCCCACATCCCCCCGTGTCTGGATTGGGGTAATTCGCTTATTTCCATCAACTACGTTTCCCTTACAGATAGTCTGGGCCACCACCAACAGGATTGGCTGTGCTGTGAATGTCTGCAAGCAGATGAATGTGTGGGGAGAGATCTGGCACAACGCTGTCTACCTGGTCTGCAACTACTCCCCCAAGTAAGGCAGAGCAGCTGGGCTCTCTCCAGCTCCCCCAAAACTGGCAGCTTGCTTAACTAGCTCAGGATCTGGGGAAGAGATTTCAGGCAGTCTAGACTGGTGGTTGTGGCTTTAAATTTTTTTTCTTTAGACAGCAGCACAGGGCTGGTTCAAAACTACTGAGCCTTGCCTGGAAAACTGAATGAGAGGCTGGGGCCAGGCTGGAGCTTTGATGTTGCTGCCACGGGAAGGGAAAGGAGGAGCAGGAGATGGCCAGGATGGAGCTGGCATGTGCTGCTGAGCGAGGCTTGCTCTCTGCTGTCAGAGGGTGGGAAGGGATGGGGTGGTGGTTACTGCCAAAAAAACCCTGAAATAACTGCTGCAGTCGAGATTTCACTAGCTCGACGGTTTGATTAAATTTCAAAATGAAAATCATATTTTTTTGCCTGCTACATCCAGGAGAAGTTTACTACCTGGCAATGGCAGTTAATATTTTCTGGTTTAATGGCTAATAGGAGGAACATTCTCACTCTGAGCCCTTGGCAATTTAAAACTTCAAAACAAAATGAAAGAGGGAAATCTCTCCGTGCAGAAACGGAGAGGATAGGGGAGCATCTGACTTCGGGGGATCGTAGTGCAGATTAATGCAAAGGAAAAAGAAATGTGGGGCTGCAGCTGTCACATGCCAGGCAGAGCTCTCTGGGTGGGTTCTCTAAGCCCCTCTCCCCACATTTTGCTCATGGTTTGGTGGGATTTAACAACCTGCTCCTCCTGAGGGATAACAGCATCTCCCACAGAGCCCCCACAGCAGGCTGGGCAATGCGCACGTCATCCATTCAGGGCTGCTGGATGGAAAAACACTCTATTTCTGCAGTTTCTGCTTAATCTTTTCTCTCTGGCATCGGTGCACATTGTCCTCATGTAGCCTTATAGGTGGAGACAGCTGAAAGAGCATAACCCAGGAGTTTATAGCCACGGCTTAACTCTGGCTCCTCCAACCTCCTCACCCCCTAAAACTTGCAGGACAGAGTGCCAAAATGGGCTTTATTTCTGGGGGGTTTCTTCAACAAAATGCAGTAATCCATTGATTTATTTCTGTTTACCAAAGATCGCGGTGTTTATATTGGAATTTAATATAAGAGCGATACGGAACACAATTTATTTAAGTAAACGCTAAAAAATGTCATTTTAGAGGTGAAACGAGGAGGAACATCTTTCCTGCAAGGCTGATTGTTCAGTCTTTATTTAGTTACTCTAGGCCAGGGTGATGTTTCTGGTTTTGGAGGCTTGGAAGGGTGTTTGGGTGTCTGAAATGTGCTCATGTCTCCCGTGCTCCCAGGGGCAACTGGATCGGAGAAGCTCCGTACAAGACGGGCCGTCCCTGCTCCCAGTGCCCCCCGAGCTATGGGGGGAGCTGCCAGAACAACCTCTGCTACAAAGGTACCTGCTGGGGGCTTGGGACACCCTCTGGAAGGGGGACAAGGCTGGAGCAAAGCTTCTAATTAGAACCAGCCACAGCTTAATGCTCCTTTTACTTAGCCATCCTCAATATTCCGACCTCGAGACAGGTGGGGAAACCATCAGACACCGACAGCAAAAATCCCTGAGCTGCTGAGTATCTGAAATTCGGATTGAGCACCTTTTCCCGGTGAAAACAGAGAGCTTGGATGGGGCGAAGCAGCTCTGAGCTGCCGTGGGTTTGGCACGGGAGCTGCAGGGGGTTTTGAGCTCCCAGCAGGCTGCGATCCCATCCTGGCAGGGTTTTTTTGGGAAGAGAATGTTCTCCAGCGCTCACCAGAGGCATCGTGGGTGGGCAGAGCTTGGCTGCCTGCCCTGCTCCTCCAGGGGCCACGGATGGAGCCTTTGCCTCCCTCCCCACCTCGGTTTTCAGGGATGCAAAATTAATGCAGCAGTTCGTGTCCCTCGGAAGAGAGGAGGGGGATCCTGAAGGGTTTTTCATGCCCTGTGGAGTTTCTTTGGAAGAGAGGTCAAAAGAGTAAAATACATTATTAAGGTGAACCCCCCGGTGAGTGCTACCCCCAGCATCCAGGACCTCCTGGGGTCATTTGTATCCTCCAAAGTGTTTTGCTTCCCAGAGAGCTGAGTCCTTTGAAAACTGGGAGATTCCCTGGAGACTTGCCCGAAGCAGAAGCTTCTTTTGCTGCCACCATGCATTTCTCATTTTTCATCTTGTAGGGTTTGAGAGAGGACCCCAGGGTGCAGGTGGGCTGCAGCAGGGAGAAGGAAGGGGATGCCCTGATGGAATATGAACCAAATTTGGGTTTTCCTCCAGAGGGAAGAGCTCAGTGGGAGACAGAGGAAGGAATATCAGCACTTTTTTCACTAATTAGTGGGGATCCCTTCAAATTTTTATTGTAGGAGCCTATAAAAGCTGTTTCCTGCACAGGGGAGCAGGAGAGGAGTGTCCTGGCCATAGCCCTGTGCTACACCAAAGGGCATTTTTGATCTCCCAGCTGTTTAAAAGCACATCCTCATGCAACTGAATCATCCCTACAAAACATGAATCTGACTTGCCCACCAGTGTGAGCACACTGTAATTATTTTTCATCCCTTCTACTGCCAAGATCACCGTTATGAAGATCCCAGAATTGCTGAGGCAGATGAGACCAACGAGGTGGAGATTGCCCAGGTGGGGGAGCAGAAGCCAGTGAGGTTCCACCCTCCGGAAAACAAACCCAGCAAAACCATCAAGCCCAAGAAAACCACCCCAGAGTCCTACATGAGTAAGACGCAGCCTTCCTCTTTTTCAGCTCCTTTTGAAGGATCTCTATGGGAAGAGGTGGGGAGAGTGGTGAGGAGGCTCAGGGATAAAGAAGGGGGACGTTTGAGAGGAGGGGGAGGTGATCTCTGTGAAAACTCACTGCTAATGGTGCAGAAAGCTGCCAGGAGTGGCGAGCAAAGCTCTTAAACCAACCTGTACCTTCTGCACATCAACCTGCAACACTCGTTAAATTCATGTCGTAGAACCATGGAACGGTTTGGGTTGGAAGGGACATTAAAGATCATCTCATCCCACCCCCTGCCATGGGCAGGGACACCTCCCACCATCCCAGGCTGCTCCCAGCCCCTTCCAGCCTGGCCTTGGGCACTGCCAGGGATCCAGGGGCAGCCACAGCAAATCTGGGCCAGGGAACCATTCCTTCCCAGTATCCCATCCATCCCTGCCCTCTGGCAGTGGGAAGCCATTCCCTGTGTCCTGTCCCTCTGTCCCTTGTCCCCAGTCCCTCTCCAGCTCTCCTGGAGCCCCTTCAGGCCCTGCAAGGAGCTCTGAGCTCTCCCTGGAGCCTTCTCCAGGTGAGCACCTCCAGCTCTCCCAGCCTGGCTCCAGCCCTGGGAGCATTTCCATGACATCCTCTGACTGACTCCAGCAATCCATGTCCTCCTTATCTCAATAAAATATCAGTTTATCAAAGGTCCCCATGGTCAGTAATCAATTTAGGAAATACTGGTTTTATGTCTCATTTAAAACACTCTACACTCAGCACTTACCCTTCTCTGCAACTTTTCTGGGGTTTATAATTTGTTTCCTCTTTATTTCTTGCTTGGGAATATTTCTGAAGTTATTTGTGGAGCTGCTGGTACTCCCTTAGTTGTTTTCCAACTGCTGTTAATTAAAAGACACTTATTGAAAAAACAAGGTGGGGCAAGCCAGCGGGTCCTTTTCAAGTTTATCTGCCGGCATCTGCCGAGTCTGTAATTAAAGGAGAATGAGAACTCTGACTGCAGACCTCGGGCTGTAAATCAAAGCCTTCAGCTGCATCTTCCTTGCTAATATTCCAAAGACACCTGTCTCAGGTGAAGGGCGAAAGAGGCACCAAGTGCTCCAGGCTGGAGAAAATCAGATTTTATCTTGCTGCACCAAAGACCTCCAGGAAAGACGTGTGGAGGTTGCTCATTTCTGAGCAGGCTGAGCAATTTCCTTTTTAAAAAATGTATTTATTTGATTTTGGGTTTTTTTCCTCCCCAGCACAAGTCATTACCTGTGAAACCAAGATGAGAGACAAGTGCAGAGGCTCAACGTGCAACAGGTAGGGTTTTGTTGATACTTCTTGGAGTGCTGAGGGAAAAAGTAAATAAATATTTGTTTTTTCTTACTAAATATTTTAAATAAATGTTTATTTTTTTTTCTAAATATTACTCAGTCCTTGCAAACATAGGATAGGTTGCACTATGTATTTTTTGAGACTCTCTAGGTAGATGTCTTTAAGAAAACCCCCAAAACTTAACAAAACCCAAGGAAAAAAGAAAAAAAAACCACCTAAATTTCTATTAACCCAAGCCTTCAGCCAAGCCTGCCAATAAGGTGATTTGGTTGATTCTATTCAGCCATGATGACCCACAGCTTCCGGTGTCCAAAATAGTTTAATAAATTTTGGCAGAGTCATTTTTCGAGCCTTTTTCAGGCATTCCACTGCTGTCCAAGCCAGACCAATAATTCATGGCTTGTCCCCTCCCAGCCAGTCAAGAACTTCTGGTTAAGCTTTCTGCAGAGAACAGGACAGTTTATCACTTGGAGAAAAACCAAATCCACAGAATCTAAATATTGGTCGGGCTCTTAAGGAGGGTGGAGCAACTGTTTTAAAAAGTAGCTATTTTGCAATCTTGTTTTTAAAACAGGAGAGTTACGTGAAATGAATGGAATGATTATTAAATGGAGTCAAAGTCTGTTTTTCTTGAATTGTTTTTTGCCACCCTCAAAGATATATATCTTTTCTAGGTATTTGTGCCCAGCTGGCTGCTTGGACAGTAAGGGAAAGATCTTTGGAACATTTTCTTATGAAAGTGTAAGTACCTTTTAATAGCTCGTGGGTGTAATTTGTGGGAGCCAGTGGTAATGACAGGAATGGGAAATGCCAGCCATTCTGGTGTAATTTGGCTTTTCTTATTCTCCGGTTGTGGTGCTGTAAAATGGTGCTAATAAAGATTATCTGTGTTTTCCTCACCCTGGTGTTGAAAAAAGGGAAGGAGTCTGGGAAGGCAAAGTGATTCCAGACGTGATTTTATCAGGAATTGTCCTTAATGGGGACACCCACGGAAAGTGAGAGATGGGAAGCAAGAGGCAGCTCCTACAAAGATCTCTTTGTTCGTGTGTGCAGCTGTCACCTGAACAGAAACTTTATATAAAAAACACTGTTAAATTTTGTAACTAAATAATATTTTGGGCAGATTTGCTTGATCTCAAATTAGTAAGATAACTTATAGATAAATCATGGCACAGTTTGCCCATCGAAACTATTTTTGGGGTGAGGGAAGTTTGAGGATAAAGTTTTTTTGGGGGTAAAATTAGGTTTTCTTTCCCTATTCCAACTGTTGGTGCGTGACCACATCACCCCTGATGTGTCTTTGCCCTGCAACTTCTGTGATTGCAGACACCCAACCCCTCCAAGTGGTGTCAGCAGAAATATCTTGGGTTTGAATATTTTGTCAAGAACTGGAAATATTCCAATGCTGCTTTCCCTCTAAATTGTATTTAAATGTATGCTTTTTGTTATTTTAAAAAAAGCTTGCCATTCAACCAGGCAGTGCTTAAAATAATAGTAATAAAAGAACCAGGCCGTGTTGGGAGAGGAAGATTTAACAACCAGATTCCAAAGGAGTGTACTCAGCTTATTTTCCACTGGGTGCTTTGGTGGTGGTTTCACTTCTTCTCCGTTTTTCACGTAGCAGTTGCTCTGTGAATGAGATTTATTCGGTTTATTTCACACCCCGTTTTTTTGTCTCTCATCAGTCCTCCAGCATATGCCGTGCTGCAATCCATTATGGAATCCTGGACAACGAAGGAGGGCTGGTGGATATCACGAGGAAAGGGAGGACATCTGATTTTGTGAAGTCCACCAGGAATGGTGTGGAGTCATTCAGGTATTCCCTTCACCAAAAACTGTCGGTATTTGCTTTAAATACAAGCAGCTGTTCAGTCATCTTTGTTGCTCTTATGTAGACACTGAGCCAAGTACTTCTACTCTGCTTATTTTTTTTTAATAATTGTTTTTGTTTGCTTGTTTTGCAGGAAAAGTAAACCTTCAAATGCATTCATGGTTTCCAAAGTCACAAGTAAGTTTTAAAAGTTGAGGGGAGAAAATATTGTTGCTGGAGTTTTCTGGAGTGCTTGAAAACATCATTCCTTTCAGGGCTCTTTTACATTTGAAGTGGTTGTGTCAAATGGTTCTGTACCACAGCCAAACCCTGGAGTGGTGGTGTAGGGTGATCTAGAACCTTAGAGCGACTGCCCACCCACTGTGGGCAATGCCACCACCACCCACCTCATTTTCCTGGGGGCATCTAAGAGGAAAATAGGTCATAATGGGTCAATTCCAGCAGCATCTCCTGCTGATGGATCATCCTGGGGTCCAGACTTCAGCTGCTGATAGTGAAGGGGTGGAAGGTGAGCCATCCATGTATGAAAGCCTCAGTCAAGAGTCAACACTTACAAAAAGTGGAAAAAAAAATTATAGTGTCCAATGTCCTAGTGCAGTAATGTAAGGAAAAACACAATACATGTGAAATTAGTTTTTAACAGTGAGTCCCACATTTCTGTTGGGCATATAAATCAACACTGCTCTACTTTTTAAACAACTCCCATTTTCTGAATATGTTCGAAAAACTCCTCCTACGCAGAATCATCCCTTTGATTAGATCCACCTGAGCCCCTTTCAGGGAGAACTGTAGGTGTCAGGACATTTGGGCTCCACATCTGGAGCCGTAACAAACCCACGTGTTGTGGATCAGCTGCTGATCCCTTCTGAAAGCTGTGACCTTTTTAAGGCCACGCTGTAGTGTGGCTCCAGGATTCCTGCTGGGGACCTGCTCAGCCCTGTCCTGGGACTCTGCTGCCGGAGCAGCTTCGCTCCTGCTGCTCTCAGCTGGACATGGGTCTTATCAAATTTTTGGTGTCGCCCTGACTTGTGTTTTCTGCAGCAGCCTGAGCTTTTGGCTCTAATAATTTGCCTTTCCACGTTTATCTTGGCAGCACAGACTCTGGATTGTTACACCACGGTAGCTGAACTGTGCCGCTTCAGAAAGCCAGCGAGCCACTGCCCAAGGTAACGCAAACCTGCTGGGGCTAAACCCTCTGTGCTGAGGAGGGACAGCTCAACGCAGCTGCTGAGGACCCTGAATTTGAGGGCTGGTGGGGGAAGAGCTGATCTTACTGGTTGAACTGGAGGAGGGGGTGGGAATGGTGTGTTTTCTCCTGCCACCGTGCTTTTCGTGGCATCGTTGTAGAAAATTCACTTGATGTTTTTGGATGGCTTTAGTAACGTGTCAGCCAGGCTGCGCAGTCCTGTCCTAGCACGTTTCTGTGTGTGAGTGTGCAACTGCACACTCTTTGTCTTTTTGCTTCTGGATTTCCTGGGATTGGTATGTAGTTTTCCTTTCCACCTTAAAATGTGGAAGAAATTTGTTTTAGAAACTGCAGGAGTGACAGGGCAGGGGGGAACAAATGCAGAGAATTGAATTACATTCACAGAAATGAGCAAAAATACCTTGAAAGAGTCATAAAAGACCAATCCTTCTCCTACTGGTCCAAATCCCTCTATTTGCAGTTCTCCAGCAACAACCAAATGTCATCTGAGGGGAGCGAATAATCAAATTCACTGTTGCCACCTGCAGACCAGATGCAGGCACTTGAAATCTCCCAGGAATGCAGCTCGCCTTCCTGTCCAGCCCTGATAGGGAGAATAAATCGGAATTCATTGTTTTCTAGGATTTATTGCCCAGCCCACTGTAAGGACGAGCCGTCGTACTGGGCACCGGTGTTTGGCACCAACATTTATGCAGACGTGAGTACAAACCTTTCCCCTTCGTGTTGTGATAGTCCTGGCCCAGAGCTGGGGTCACCTTGGGGTTTAGAGGAGAAATTCAGACTCTCTTGTGGTTATTCCATGTGGGGATGGGCAAATGGGGGTGAAAGTTGGGGTCAGCAGGCTTGGGGAGCGCTTTTTGCTCTCCAACTCTAATTTATTCCAAAGGATTTGGGTGTGTCGCTCCACAACTCCTTGAGTTGTGGTCGGTGGGTTTGGTGAGCCCTTCTGCTCTCTGCCATTGACTTATTTCTAGAGATTTGGGCACATCCCTTAACCTCTCCAAGCCTTGTGTCCTCTGGCTGTGAAATCATGGTTGCACTTGTTTACCTTTGTAAAGCATTTTGGGACTTAAGAGATGAGCACCAAAGAGCTTTTACTCCATCCTATCACACTAGAGAGTTGGCAAAAAAAGATCTCCCTCCCCTCTCCTCCTGTTTCTGGGAGATGAACAGTTTCTGAGCAGCCAGGACAGAGCTCAGAGCAGTGGAAAGGAAGCGTGTGAGCTGGTTTTATGGGTTTGTTTTTCTGAGCTCTGCTCATGAGGATGAGCAGAGACGAGATGCTAAAACTAGGCAGAGTCGTTCTCTTGAAATCTCTTAATATTAGGCCTCTAAAAACTGGGTCTCAATGTTTTTCCACTTGTGGGTGCCTGGTTATTTTGGGTTTTTTCCTCATTTTCTCTTTTCCACTGGGGACTGTGTTCAGAAATGCCAGCTCTCTGGCTGCCCTGTAGCCTGTAGGATCGTGGCTTTTGAAAACCTTGGGGGAAGCAGTCAGCAGGTTGAGGATCCCCAGCTTCAGGTCACCCTGAAGCTTTTCAGACTGCTGAGAAAATCCATCCTGCAGGAATCATACAGTACTTTGGGGAAGCAATTTTTTAAGCAATTATAAAGACAAACCCACACTATTTTAAATTTTGCTCAAGACCAATTCTTTTGAAGGTAGAGCTGCACAAACAGGTTATCCTGGACGAGCTCACAGGCAAATCCACAGAGCAGCTGCCTCCCCTACCTGCCTCCTGCACGCTCCCACCTGCAGGACATGGGAAATAGTTTTCTCTTTTTCACAGAGCACAAACCTCTCTGAGATTACCCCCAAAGAGGGCCTGTGATTACAAGGGAATTAGGTGAGGAGCTGCATCCCAGGCTGGCACTGCAGTGACGCAGAAGGATTAGTGTCCTTTAGTGAACCCATTTCCTACCATCCCCCCTGGGTGTTGTTTCATAAAGGGGGGGCATGGATGGTGGCTTGGGAGAAAAACAAAAAGTAATAATAATAATAAAAAAGTATTTGGCTGCTTCCTAGAGGGTTTGGTTACCCTTTTTTTTTTTAGGACTGCTGTGCTAACAGGGTGGTGTGGAGGTGCTAGGAAAGCTTTGGGGTTGGTGGCAAAGCAGGTGAAACCAGTGGGACAAAGAGTCTGAGGTGACTCTGGTGCTGCAAAGGGAGAGGTGGGGATGCTGGGAATGCTCCAAATGGGAAGTTGAGAAGAGAAACAAGCACTCCCCTCAGGGAGAATTTGAGGAAAGGGGCTGTGCAGGATGCTGGGAATTAACCCAAGATCCTTGCTGAGGAATGATTAAAGCAGGCAATGAGCTGGATGAGACAAGTCCTGGTCTTCTGGGAGGGCTCTGGGAAGCCAACTTCATGTCTACTGTGGCACCTTCGTGGTCCTGGGGACACTTGGGCTCCAACTGTGTTTTCTTAAATAGTTTATCTGAAAGAAAATGAAGCATTTAGCCCCATTTCCAGTCTGCACTTTGCTTTAAAAAGCGGTTCAGAGAATCGTTCATGAGGTAATTAGCAAGGCTGTGGAACAGGGACGTAGGGGAGACTTGAATTTGCGGGTAAATTAATAAAATGCAAGACATATGCACTGGTAAAAGTGGACAGGCCTGGTTCTGGGGTGATCATAGAACCATGGAAGGGTTTGGGTTGGAAGGGACTTCAAAGCTCACCCAACTCCACCCCCTGCCATGGGCAGGGACACCTGGCTCTGTCCCAGGTTGCTCCAAGCCCCATCCAGCCTGGCCTTAATGCTGGAGCTGTGAGAACACACAGGGATCCTTATGAAGGTTGTCAAAGAGCTTTGGAGTTCCATGAGCCTCTGTCCTTTGTCACTCTGCCTGGCTCCTGGTGTGACACAATCCTGCAGGGGAAACCCATCCCCACCCCTGCTCTGGAGCCCTGTGGAGCCAGGAAAGAGAAGAACTTCCCCACTTTTGTGATAAGGTTTTTATCCACAGTTGAGCAGTGATTGCTTGGAGGAGGATGGATGGATGACCTGCACGGAGACAGGAGTTTGTCACCAGAACAACCTGCGCTGGGAGTCAACTCTCAGGAAATATGAACTTAATGATTAAACCAGTCACACTAATGAGGAAATTCTGGGTGATTAAGCTCATAGTCAGAGAATATTGTCAGTGACCCACTATAAAGTGTATTGTCATTTTATGGTGTGTGCCCTGGGGCTCATTTCGTCAGGAATTGGTCTCAGAGCATCCCAAGGGGCTTCACATTGGAAAGCTGTTGTATTTTCCATACTGCTGTACCCCTGAACCTGGAGGGGAAGGCCTTTTTCTTGTAATATCTCATCTTCCAAAAGCTCTGCAATCAATTCATCAAAGCACAGCCCGGCCTGGGACATGAGAGGGCTGTAATCCAACAGGGTGATAAGAGGAGGTCTGGGGTAAAGCAATAAAACGTCTGTTGGTCAAAGCTTTGAGTGAGCGGCGGAACAGCAAGTCCTGGAAAAAAAAAAAATAACAGGAATGCTTTGAAAAGAACATTGTTCAGGATGTCTCCCAGTGGAGAGTGTTTGCAAATTGATCCAGGACAGTTTAATTTTATGAGCCAGTTTTAGATTGATAGATTTCCCACCGCATATTAGGGCAAATTCACTGCATATCTTCCAAACACAGCATTCCCTTGCTCCCCTGACCATATATAGAAGCAAAATCCCAAACTGGCACTCACAGCTCCGAGGGCTGCCAAGAGATAGGCCATCCAAAGTGAAAAATATATAGGGGACCAGGCAAAGCTGCCATATATGGCTGTGAGAGGGGAGGAGCACAGGCTGTATTGTACGTATGCAACGGGAACAGTTGCACTTGGCACTGCTTTTGTGGTACTTGGATTTCTAGAGCATTTCTGGGGTTGGGATTTTCACCTGCTGCTGTTCCCTGTGCAAAGCTGGTTTTTTTTTTTTTTTTTTTTTTCCCCCTTTCTGTTCTTCCAGCTTGCTGTATGTAAACTCTGCAGAGAGCTGATGGCCAAGTTTATACAGTCCCTTCTCTGCTTTTGCTCCCTTTTCCTGGATGCTTTGGGGGTTAAGTCATCTGTTGTTACTGTTTTGTGTCCCTCCAGCTATTCTGACTCTGCACATCTCAGATGTGCAACAGAGAAGCTTTAATCTTTCCAGAAACATTAACGTCCCTCCACACTTGGTGTTGTTTTATGGGGTAATGCCCATCCAAAAACTACACCCCTCAATGGGGGCAGCCCTTCTGTCTTTCCTAGAAAGAAGGATGTGAACTGTCCCAGATAATTAGTGGTCATTTACCTTAATTCAGGAGAAGCATTTCCTTTTCAAGCAGCTGCCTGGATAACCTTTGCTGAGGTCACTTGCACAGAGTTTCACCTCAGAGGTTTCTCTGGTGCAGTCCCAAGAGGCACTGGCTGGAGATTTGTCCTCAGTCCAGTCTTGGCCTTGGATAAGATGAAGAAATGCGGATTTAGATTGGATAGTGGGAAGAAATCCTTCCCTGGGAGGGTGGGGAGGCCCTGGGGTGCCCAGAGAAGCTGTGGCTGCCCCTGGATCCCTGGAAGTGTCCAGGGCCAGGTTGGACAGGGGTTGGAGCAGCCTGGGACAGTGGGAGGTGTCCCTGCCCATGGCAGGGGGGGGATGAGATGAGCTTTAAGGTCCTGTCCAACCCAAACCATTCCATGATGATCTCAGAGGTGCAGCTCCACCTCAGAATGATGGAAAATCTGCTTGTCCTCTGTGGTGATGGTGGATCTTCTTTCACCCAGGAATGGTGACATACTTGCAAGATCTGGCCCCTAGTTTGTCCAAAAGAGGGACAAAATTGCTTAATAACTGTTTGTTTTTCTATTCCCTGTTTTTCTTAATGTTTATGGAATTGGAAAAATCTTCATATACATGAAACATAGACAGTGTGTAAGCCAAAATACTAACTATTTTTCAGAGCTCCAGTATCTGCAAAACTGCAGTGCACGCAGGGGTGATTTCAGATGAAAGAGGCGGCTTTGTGGACGTGATGCCTGTGGAGAAGAAGAAAACCTACGTTGGCTCCCTAAAGAACGGTGTCCAGTCAGAGAGGTGGGGTTTCTTTCCTTTGTACTCTCCCCTCCTTTTCCACGGCGGGTTCAGCTGCCTGTGAAAGTCAGCAGGTATCGGGCTGGTGGCTTGGGAAGATGAGAGTTCCCAGTGTCCCTGTGAATTGTGGCACCCAAACAAACGGAGCGCCTTGTCCTCTCTCACCTTCCCCCTGCCAGGAGCTGCATTCTGGCTGCTGTGGAATGTGGGAGGTGTTGTTCAGCCTTGTTTGGTTTTGTTAAAGTACAGGTCCACGTTAATACATTTTGCTGTGTGTTTGACACATCAGGAGACAAGCACAGGCATTTTCAGTGTTCAGCCTGGGTCATGCTTTGGGTTTTATAATTTGGATTTCCATTCAATTCTGGGGTGTGGGATTCATTTGTATTTGTTGATTCGTGAGTAAATTAACCCCTTGAGACATGATCAAACACTTTTTTGAAGATGAATTTGGCACCCTTGTAATTTTTTTGTAGTTTCTCTTGGGCCAACCTTGCAGGTTTCAGTGACCACTTGCAAATCTGTGCTTCTGAAATCCTGCACCTCCTGTTGATCACAACAATCCAGTCACAGCTCATTCAGTCCTTTCTAATTTGAGACTTCACTTCCAATCTGTTATGTACTTTTTTTTCAGATATTGGTGTGATGGCACTGATTTCTCAGCCATCTTTGCAAATATAGAATTTCCCACAAATTAGAGGAGGGGTTTTGGTCACTGCTAACCCTGTCCACTCTGTGTAGCTCTTCATTTATAAAGACTATAAGAAATTCTATCAAGTTTGCTGGTTTTATTCTAATAATGGATATCCCAGAATTCTTTAGAGCATCTCAAGACATAAAAATAGGCCAAGACAGAAAAGCTATAGATGTTCAATACAGGGGATTTAGTATAGATTGTCAGGGTCAGCATTTTCCAATTCCATAAATTGGATTTAGGTGAAAAACCTCCTATTCCTTTGAATTTTTTTTTTTTTTCTATTTCAATGTTGCTTTCACTTATCTTTTATACTACAAGACAACTTTTTACTGAGATGGCCCTGACTAAAATAAATCCCACCACTCTCAGGGATGTGCAATGTGAGCAGCCAGTGCTGATCTGGGAGGTGAGGGAAACCAGAGACCTTCTCACAGCAGGGGTGAAGATTTGGAACATGTTATTTGCACTCAGCAATAAGGAACAGCTTCATGCTGTGACACCCACCAGACAGCGAAATAGCTTTTCAAAGATTAAGGTGAACCCTTACCCTTTAGAGCACTGGAAATAACCTTGGGTAAAGACACACACCCAAACAGGTGTGGGAAAAGATTGCCTCGAGGATTTACTGAGTCCTTACCCTTGTTGCAATGTTTATTTTGCGGGAATATGAAATTTTGTATTTTTCCTGGGTTTTTTCAGTGCAGTAGGACCTAGGAATAGAAACACCCCCTTGTCCCATGCCCACAGTCACCCCAGCAGCGTGGAGTCAGAGCATCTGGGGACACCTCTGCAGGCTGAAAATGAATATCCATATTTATTGTCATTTAACATGAGCTGGTCTGGCTATTCCCACTGGCAGCACTAGCAGCCAAGCCAGCCCCTGGGAATGTGCCAGACTATTTGACAACTGTTTTTTTTAGGAAAACGTGTTCCTCTTTATGCCTGAATCTCTGCACAGGGGAGCACAGTGTTCCTTGGATAAAAGCTAGGGCTGTAAGAGAGTCAGTTGTCTTCCAGCTCCTTTTGTTGGCATTAGCACAGCAGATTTGGATTGAAAGTGTAATAAAAAAGTGAAACCATGGATTTGTGCCACTTTTTTTTCATCCTTTATCTTTCTCCTGCTCCTGGTAGGAAAGAGATAGGAGAAATTCTGAGTTGCCTGTTTGGGTGCTGTGGTGTCTTCATTCAGTTCATTCCATGTTTGTTTTTTTTTTCCTCTTTTCTTTGTCTCCAGCTTGAAGAATCCTTCAGATGGGAACGCTTTCCGAGTCTTTGCTGTGAAGCAGTAAATCCCCAGGAACGGCGCAGGTTTCTTTGGGAGAGCTCTCTGTTGGTCTCCAGAGACGCCGAAGCTCCTCTGAACAGCATCAGCTCTGCCCGTACCCTTCTTGCTGATCTCCTTCAGGGAATTCCAAAAGAAAAGGGGGCAAAAAAAAAAAAAAAAACAAACCCAAAACAGACCCCAGGTTCTGACTCAGCTGTTGGCATCTCATCGCACCCGTGCAGCGTTGTATCTTTTCGTCTCGTGTTTTTGTTTCTCTAGGGGCATTCAGCGACCATAAACTGTTCTAAGTTTCATTTTACCTGAGATGTTGCTACACAGAACGGCGGTGGCTCCGTGTGCAGCAGATTCAGGGATCTCAGCCTGGCCCTGGATGGTGTTTTTAGGGTGTGAAGCTTCTCCTGGGATGGGCGTGAGGATGAGCAGACTCGGGAGTGAGCAGCTGTCCAGGCGCTGGACACTTTGGACTGAGAAACTCGTTGAAGAATTGCATCGTTTGGGGAGAGGGTGGGCTTTGACAGAGTGGTTTTGTGTATGTTGGATGGTTTCTGTGGAAAAGAGGATAAAATGTGGTGTTTTCCCCCTGAGGTGGCGTGCAGCAGCACTGCCGAGTGGGGCTGCTGGGGCACCGTGGCAGGGTACCTCGAACGATGGGGTTTGGGGATGTTCTTGGCAGCCAAAATTGAGGTTGTGTGGGCCTGGAGCAGGGTGTAAAATGGTGGCAGAGATCCTCACTGCAGAAAACGAGGCCACCAGGTCATCCAAAGAGCAGGTTTAGTGTTTGCTGGTCAAACACTCCCAGGTATATTGCGAGTCTGGCATCCTCTGAGCAGTCAGAGAATCGGGGCTCCTGTGCTGGCACATCTCATGCTATACTCCACGCCATAACTTCAGTTAAATGCAGTGTATTGGTTTATACAGCAGTGCTGGTTGTTTTATAGTAGTTAAGTAGTGATAAAATTAATCTTATTTCTGCTAGGAATGGTTGCATCTGTAGGAAGCAGGTTCACTTTCCCTTTGTGAAGCTCCTTGTGGTGTGTGCAGTTCTGAGGCTTTAAGGATGCGGCATAAATTGGGGTAGATTAATTATTCCTGTCCAATTTGTGAAGCCATCAAATCCCCACTTTCAGTGTAAATGCTGTACCAGTGAGCATTTGATGTCCAGGATGGTGGATTTTGCAAAACTCATGGGTGTTGTAATGATGTTATTCCATATTTTGATATTTTTGTCCTGACATGCACCCAAAATGCATTTCAAAGCCAAGAGAAGGGCCTAACATGAGCTCCTTTTTTGAGACAGAAGAGTGTTCTGTGCTGCATATTGGACATGAATTTTTAGGATTGGTCTAAATACAAATCTGGTGGGTTTTTGATACACACACATGCAGTAACTTCATCAGGCATGAGAAGCCAAAGTTAACACTGGTTCTTCAGTTCTTGTAAATACAGAGCCCTTCTGCTCAGTAACTGAATTGTAATATTGGATAACAAATGGGAAAATATTTCCCTTTATTTGGCAGATGTCTCACAGCTGCTCTTACGCCCAGGATGTGTTTGGTTTAATCTAGACAGACATAAGAGCCATCTCATCAAGCTCCTTCAAAACATAGACTAAGACCTTTTATATGACTCAACACTTCTTTAATTCTGTACACATCATGAAATCAGCAAGGAAATGACATTTAAATGACATTTATCACTCAGTTTGTCCCACCACCAGGGATTATTTCTCTGTAAAATCTGAATTTGGAAAAAAACCTTTTGTAAAACCTGAAATTGGAGCTGCTTTGCATCGTCCCCAAAAATACTGCACAGAAAACCACTTTGGGGTGGATAGAGAGAAGTGACTCTTCATGTTGTCTTTGTTTATGTAGTATTGTCTTCCAAGGTGTACAGTATTGACTTTAGGCAGGAAAACTGAACCATTTCTTTCTCTTACTAAGTGGATTGATGTTAAAAACAGCTGGAACATATCCTAGAAAAGCTGCTGGTTTGAGATGTTGGCAGTGAGGAAAAGCATCCCTGTTTCTGCCCACTGCGAAGCGTTGGGCTGTGCGTGGTCTGGGTCAAACCCATCCAACACTGCAGCAGGAACCTGGAACATCCTGGGCCAGATGGGCTGGGAATTGAGTTGGAGAAGAGTGAGAGGTGCAGCCAGGTCCATGGGGACTGCAAGAGCACATAAAACACCTCGATGGTAACACAGCATCCATGAAAATTGCAGATGGAAGGTGATGGAAAGGGATGTGAGGGCCCCTGGAGTGAAACCCAGGGGATTACTGCGAGCACATAAAAACCCAAACAGCTGGGGATGTACCTAGGTGATGGAAGGGGGACAAGGGAAGGGTTATTATTCCAACAGAAATATCCTAAAATGCTTAATTCAAGTTAAAATTGCGTATTTTTATCATCAGCCAACTGGTTTGGATTTTTAGAAACCGATGTTAATTTAAGTCTGTATCTGTTTATTTTTATATTTGTTGTACAAAAGAGAAATTGTGACTTTACTACACAAATATTTTTCGAGGTCCTGGGTGCTATTAATTTAAACATACCTCCACCAGAATTAGGGGTGATCAGGTCCTCCAAGGCAGTCATGACCTGTCAAGGACTTGCAATCATGTGTGCTAGCTATTCATAAACAGGTGGGACAGTACCAGTTTTTAGCCAAATATTGACAGATTTTATTTCTGATACCAAGTCCTTTCTCAGCCTGCTATATTTCAGTGCAGCTTCAAGGTGCACCACGTCTGCATCTCACCAGGGCCGCTCCTCCTCAGCCCCAGCTCAGCTGATCTGGAGGCACCTGAAGCATCCAGGTGTCCCCTGCTTTACCCCTCACCAAAGCTGGTACTGCCTGGTTGTTCTTTCCCGATAATTTGGGGTTTGGAAGCAATGGCTTTGTTATTGCAGAACATCTGGCTCAGCCAAACCTCCAGGAAACACAACCAGGGTGAAACCTGCCGTGCTGGAGGGGCCTTGGCTCCACTCATTCCTTCTTTTCAAGACCTTCAGCCAACAGCTGGTTGAGGAGGCTCCAGTTGGTCACTTGTGCAGTCTAAATATTTAGGGCCAGTTCATAGAGTTGCCTTTTTTTTTTTTTTTTTTTCTCTTCTATGAAAAATGGTGTACTTTACTTCCTATGTATAAAAGTTACTTGTAAATTTTTGTGTGCCTTTGCATGTTTTCCAAGGGGCCGTGGTTGTTTATAAACTAGATTTTTTTTTTTTTCTAAATACAGAATTGTAAAATATCTTTCCTCCCTACCCTTGCATTTTCTTTTGATTTCTGAATTATTTGTGAAATAAAACCTTCCCAGAATGAATGCTTTCCTTGTCTTTCATGCTCAGTTGGGTTTGTGTTTAGAAGTGTTATTTGGGATTAATCCTGGGGACAAGAGCATCCCCTGGAAACCCCAGATGAGATTGGGATGTGCAAAACCTGTTCCACACACAAATAAACCTGTTCCACACACAAATAAACTGTCCCGTACCCAGGCATTAAAACTCAATCTTATTTTATCAAAATAAGAGGTATTTTTTAGTGAAACACACTGAGAGCGAGGGAAAATCACTGCCTGTTTTTAATCCCTGCAACATAAGGGCTGAATTAGATTAATGGGTTGGAAATAGTGCTTAATGAATTAATGCTGCAAAATCCAAGTAAGGTGAACTCCTCCCCACCTAAGCAGGCTGGTGTGAATTGTACCCTTATTTTTTGCAAGTAAAAGCATTCAGATTTTGTAATTCCCCTTGAAATTTTCTCCAGGCTCATCTTTGCTGACAGCACCACAAATCAAACCAAGTTTTTTTCCTGGTAATCCAACCCCATTTGGTTAAAGGAGCAACACAGGGAGGTTCATAACTCATCCTGCAGGCAATGAGCACCAGATGGGTTTTGCCCAAAAATGTGGGCTGGGCCATGGGATGGGGTCCTGATTAACAAGGCCATGAAATTTAGTGTTTTCCAGTACCTGTACAACAAGATGCACATTAAATCCAGAGATGTTTGTGTTACTCCAAGGCTGGGCTGATTCAGTCGTGGCTGAAGAGTATTTCCCTGAAAAACCCAATCTGATGATGATGAAATAACATCATTATTGCACTGCCAGTGATTTCTGTCAAAGGGAAGTTTCACGGCTCCTGCGTGCTCTGCAATTCCGAAGGGCCCGTTTGAATTTACTTTGTACTTTCATTCCCCCATTCTTACTGCTGCAAAAATATCTCCTTCACTGAAAATATTTGGGAAAAATTTCATAAGCAGAGCTTAAAAGGTAAGCAGAGAGGAGAATTCAGGTTAATGGTTATTGCGAGGCTGCTTAGGGCATCCCATTAATGGCAACAGTTGTTTGGTATCCTATTTGTTGGTGCTATAAAATACCCCACTCTGTGAGCTTGAACTGGGTCATCTTTAAGGTCCCTTCCAACCCAAATCCATTCTATGATTCCATGAATTCTGTGGTAAAATTTATGTCCTGGTTGGCCTAGAGAGCAAACCAGCATAACACTCAAAATTTAGGGCTGAACCTAACCCATCCTTTGGGTCAGCTTCCCATCCTTTGACGCTGTCCCTGGATTTGGCTCCTCCTGCTCAAGCCCTGGGCTTTGTCCTCTGCTCATCGCCCAGAAACTGGCGTTATCACAAGTGCTGTGTGAGAGCAAGGTGGCAAACAAAGCTGAGCCTTCTTCCTGTGCAACAGGCACGAAAAACAGGGGAATGAAGGCTTAAGGTAAAACAGAGACACAGGGGGAAAATTAATTTATTTTTCCCAGCTGGGATGGGATTCAGATTCTTCTTTAGCTGAGAAGGCATCAAAGATTGGCAGGCTGAAGGAAAGTAGAGGGGAAAGGAAAGAGAAACCCACGTGGGGCTGAGTGAGGGTGGCAGGTGTGACAGCCCAGCATTCCCACATTGCTGGGGATCCTTGGGGATCAACAAGCAGCCGGGCTCTCCCCGCTGGCTGCTTCAGGGAGAAATATCTTGTTGCTGGTTGTTTTTGCCTTCTGCTGGCTGCTCCTCAGCCCGTGCTGAGCTCATCCTGCCCTATGTATAGCCCGGGCATACCTTGGGGTGGGTGTCCTTCCAAAAACCCACGGTCATTTATAGGATGCTCCCGGCCATGTTTTCAAAGCCGTTTTGCCAACGATGGGGTTGGCTCCCATTTGCACTAAGGACCTACTTTCAGGCACTTAGGAGGCATTTATGCCACTTTAGGGTGTGGAGAGAGCAGCGTAAAGAAGCCTCAGTGTAAACAGAAACCACCCTTCTATCTTGTTGACAGTGGTTAAAATTGGGTTAGGGAGTTAAGTCAACAGACAAGGTGTGCCTTATGCAGCTCCCTCTGCTCCTCGGTGCCACGGGAGCAGGGGAGGGCTGTCCCCAGTGTCCCTCAGCCACTGCACAACCCAGCACACGGCAGGAAGGTGAAGTGTCAAAAGGAATACAGGGATATTTATAGCGGGTGGAAAATCAGGAGGCTCAGGTGGAATATGAGAGCTGGGAGCAGAAGTGAGCAAAATAAATTCAGGCTTTTGGGATGTCTCACAAGGGCTGATTCTGTCAGGTTTGGGCTCCTGTGGTTTAGGGACTGGAGGTGACCGTGACCCCAAGGGGGGACCTGCCAGCACATACAACTGTCCTGAGGAGTGCTTGGCTGATATCTGGAGTTTTTATTTCAGTAGCTGCCTCAAGGCTTGTTTCTGCACATTTCTCTTTTGCTCATGTGGAAGGTGAGATAATACCACCTATGAACAAAGCCCAGGGGCCAGAGGACAAGTTTGTCAGAAACAAATCTCAAAAGCAGCCTAATTTCCCTCTCTACCAGCTCAGCAGGCTTTGTAAGTTTGAAAAAAAATAAAGAGTAAAACCCAGCGGAGATTGACTGTAGGACGGGTATTCAATACCACCTTAATTGAAGTGCTTGTAATGAAAATACGGTTTATATCAATGCAGGGATCTCCAAAACTGCATCAGTACCTGTGCTGGAAGGAACAGTCTGAAAAATCAGATGACACTTGGAAGCCTACAGGAAATAATAAAAGATGGAGATCAACCAATAAGGAACAGCTCAGCCCAGCTGAGATAGAGTCAAAATCATCACATTGTGGGCAAGGAGACAAAAGTCATATCAGGTGTGAAAAGAGGGACGTGACCAGCAAGGCAGGTGAGCAACCCTTCAGCTTTGCTTCCTCTGTTCAGGTTCCTGGTGCAATATGACAATGGCTGAGTTTGTACTGTCACTGCCTGGAAAATATTAAACGTGCTGAGGGAAGTCCAGGAGGAAAGAAAGAGAAACCTGAGAGCTTAAACATTTCCTGAGAAAGCAGGAGAGGTCTCTGAGGATGAAAAAGGCGAGGAAGAGGATGCCTGAAGTGAGTAAAGGTACAGTAAAGGGAGAGAGGGTTCTTCATGCCCAAAGGGAAAGGGTGGGCTTCAAGTGTAGTAGGAAACACCGAGACCATTAATAGAGGTTCTGACTGGAGCAGATTATCTGTGTGGTCTTTTCAAGGCACCATCCCAGGTTTTTAAGAATATTCTGGATGGCGGCTCCGAAAATGAGATCCTGCTTTGAGTGGAGGACTAGAAAATGTCTTGATGGTCCTCCCAGGTGTATTTTCTGTATAATTTCCAAGGCTAAAGGAAACATTCCATCATGTGGGAAGGGCAATCCTCTGCTTGGACCAGGATGGTGCAGAAGCAGGGACTGTCATTTTCCCATGGGTGACACAGATAGAGGTGACCTGGCAGAAGTGGACTAGGTAAAGGTGTGCAGTGTCATGCCAGTATGGACTGAGATGATAAAAACGAGTATTTGCTCTCCTAAATCTTGGTTGTTCAGGTTTTTCTGGTTGGTTGGAGGTTTTTTTAGGTCTTTTGGCAGACAAATGTGTTGTGAGGTGCATTTGTACATGGGCTTGTGGCCCTCCTGTTGTGTCTGAGGTAAAATAGTGAGGACGACCCTCCAAAAATGCTGCTCTGAGATGCTGGAAGGGGTGATTTAGGGCATGCCCTGGAGGTGTGACTGAGCCAGGCCGAGTGCTGGCTGCTGAGAGCAGCACAGACAAGGCATCTCCTGCCAGTGCCAGGTATGCAGCACCATCCCAGGACAGGCTTTGGGTGGAGAGAAGGGAGACCATGGAAATTTTCTCATCTGCGGAGTCATGAAAGCATCTCAGGCGTCTGGGGGCAGCTGGCCAGCTCAGCAGGCAGTGTGTGCCCTTCCAAAACACGAGGGAAGTCGAGCTGTCTCAAAGCCTTGCAGCAAAACAGATGCAGGGAGCTGAGCAGTGCTGGACAAAGCTGTCCTTGGGAACAGCTCCATTATCAGCAAACAATGATCTCTGCAAGCCCAGAGCACCAAACGGGGATTTGTTTGGACACCGACCCTTTCAAGGAGAGCCATAAAATGATGAAAACACCCAAGTTCTCATGAGCTCCACAGTTTCAAGTCTAGACCAAGAAAAGGACTTCAGGAGCCAGCTCCAGTTGATGTTGTGGACAGCTCTGGATGCAGTTCCAGAAAACTCTTGGGATGCAGTTTTAAGGAGAGTTACTGGAAAAGTGGTCAAGCCCTGTCTCCTTGGCCGTGGGCATGGTGTGGCACCACAGGGGGGCTTGGAGAGGAGGGTCCCCCCCTGCCCTGGGTGTCCTGCACTGACGCACAAGGGACTTGTGTGAGGTCTTTTCTCTCATATAATCCATGACTTCAGATAAAATTAATGCCAAGTACCCAAAAAAGGGATTGTGTGTGTGTGTGTGTGTGTGTGCTCCCTCGCGGGCTCTTCCCGTAATCTGCACACAAACCTTCGGCTGTGACAGTTTTGCCAGTAAAATCCAGCTTTTTCCCTTGCCATGGGATCCAGGTTTAAAATTAGCTGTGTCCCAGCAGGGCCATCCCTGCCAGCCTCAGTGTTCAGCCTTGGAGGGTCAGGGCCTCAAAAGAGCCCAGCAGCCCAGTTTAAACAGTGACCAGAAAAGTTTGTTCAGGGAGGGCTCCCTGGCTGTTAACAACAGGAGCCTCCATTAGCTCCTACGTTGAGAAAATAGTCAAACTTTATAAAAACACCTCCTTAAAGTCAATACTAGTGAGTCACAAATACTAAATATTAATAATTCATACATCGAGAGCAGAAATATCAGCAGGACCTGTAAGGCAGGCCTTTTTAATGTGCAATAATACAGAATTGGGTACGTGTTCATCTATTTTTTTCCCTTTTTTTTTTTTTTTTTTCTTTGTGCATGCCAACCTTTCCCATTTGAGACACAGGCTTGGAGCTGCCCCGAGGCCTTGGGTCAGTGAAACTGGTTGGAGTCTCAGTCCCACGAGGGGAGCAGCTCCCCTGGAAGGGACCCAAGCAGTGAGGGCATTGAGCAGCCCTCCTCATCCAAGGGTCACTAGTGGGGCATTCCCAGGCAATTGGAGGGTCTGACTCCATAATTGCAAATTACAGATAAATTAGGGTGGTTTTTTATTTTTTTTTTTCATTGATTGACCTTTAGGGAAAAAAAAAAACCAAACCAACCCCAAACCAACCAATATTATTTAAACTTTATGCAGCTACCCAAACCCCCAAAGCATTTTTGTTTCATTAAGGATCAAAATGGAGTGAAAGCCAATCCTTGTTTTTGTAGTGAGACAGTTTTAAGTAAAAAGTGGGTTTGTTCATCAAAATATATTAAAAAAAAGATTTAAAAATATGCTGAATTTTTAAAAGTGAAATTGCAGTTATTTCAGTAATTTTTTTTCATGTTTGAAAGTGTGGCTTCTTAAAAGCTTGTTGGCACTGAAAAGCATTAATGAAATATTTTAATTAATTTTGGTTTTTGGTTGGTTTTTTTTTTTTTATTTTCCCGTGGTGTTTCAGTGGCATTTTTTGGCTCACATAGAGACTGAGATGCTGCCTGGGTGAAAAGAGGAGCAATTTTTTTTGTTGAAATTGAAAAGAAGTGTCAGCTGAAAAACCCTAAGAAGTTCCAGGCAGAACTGCAAAGGAGAAAGGCTTTTCTTGAGGAATGGAGCTAAAGGAGGAGTGAAGAGCAAGGAGCCATGACAAGGACTCAGACTGGAGCCTAACACCTTATTTTTATGAAATCTGAGGGAAGTTTTGCCATGCACTTTGAATGAAAGCCAGTCCCCAACATCCAGGGGCTGCGTGGAAGAGAGGGCGTGAGGTGATCCTGATGCTTTGAACCCCCTCAAACTCATTTTCCTTCTCTTCCCCAATAGAAAAGTGCTTTATTCTGCCAGTTATGAACGACCCAGTTTTATCACGGCGCTGTGTCCTGGCTCTGCAGCCCATCCTGCCGAGCCTGCTGCCACTTAGGTGGTCCCAAATGACTCCTTGCTTCCAGTTCCTCAGCTCCTTTAGGCAAAACCCCAGCTTTGGGAGGATTCTGTGAGAGCTTTTAGTTCTGAGCAGTTAATTCATTAATTAGCACACACATTAGCTTGAAAGGTAAGAGCTTTTTGGTCCCACGTGGCCGTGCAGGTGCAGGTTCTTCTCCAGGAGTGGGGAGTGGAGGCTCCTCTTCACACTGGATGCTTCCTTTGGTTTTTTGAGTTTGATGCCTGATCAGTGTGAGCTGGAGCAGAGGCCGGACAAAATGAGAGGAATAAATTCAGGATTTATGGCAAGGCCTTCCAAGGGCACAGCCTGGCAATGCCAGAGCCCGGCTGCAGCCCTGCCAGGATGGGCCTCGAGATGGGCACAGAAAAGGGGCCTGGGCACGGGGTTTCACACTTGGAGAAGTTCTGCTCCATTTGCATCTGGAGCTGAACTGGCCAATGAATCTCTTGGAATGATGAAGTTCCATCCTCCTCGCTCGGCCTCCTCTTTTTGACGTTGTTGGTGCTTTTGGGCCTGAGGTTGGGAATGTTGAGCTGGAGAGAATTGTTGTGTCTGAGTGCCCTGTGAGGAGAACTCAGTAACACTGAATATGGAGCTGAGAGCTGCACACTAAAGCAGAACAGAAAAAGAAAAAAAACCTTAAAACTTAAGGCATTAAGTTGATCCAATGGAAAGAGAAAAGGGGCACTGTGGCAGTAGGGACAATGCTTCCTGTTAAGCTATGGTGGCACAGAGATGCCAGCAGGACTCATGGAGCCACTTTTCCTTTCCTTTTAGCCTGAGGGTCCCAGGGATGTGGGACATGAGCCCATGTCCTTCAAATCTGCTCCAGACCGATTCTCACATGGTGCTGAAATTGTCCAGAAACGCTGAGAACAAATTCCTTCCTTCCCCTGAAAGCACCTGGAAGAGTTTGACTGTGGGCTCTGCCTTCTTCCAGGAAAACCATCTTCTGTGGGATACTAGAGGGTGTCATTCTTCCAGCTAAATGCAATGTAAAGGAAATTGTCTCACTAGGAAAAGACAGCCACAAGCAGCCTCGCTTTTCCTGAGCTAACATTTGGGTTTTCTGGAAATGATGGGCACAATTCCAGCTCGGTGGCTGGGGAGACAACACAGCCGTTGTCTCCACCTCTTCACATCCACGGCTTCCCAGCGGACTTTCCTCAGGGAAAATTAATGGAACAGCTCACTCAGCTGGTCAAACAGCACAGGCAGCCTGGAAAACTGCCAAGGATGCCAAGCCTGGATGAAAGTCCAACTCCTGTTGTTCCAGCAGCAATGGGCACCCTTGGATTTGTGCTTGGTCACTGACAAGCAGATGGTCCATTTGTAGACCCAGCTTAAGCAGCCCTTGCTGAGGGGTGCAGTGAGATCTTGTGTCTTGATAAGCTGCATCCCATCTGTGGGAGCATCTCTGGTCTGGTGGATGAGCCAAGGAGTCATTCCCAGAGCTGGGGGTGTGCAAAGCAGAGGGAAATCCTATTCCCACCCACACCTCTGACCCAGCAGCCCTCTGGGCACCGTGGTTTTGGCAGAGGTGAGCTCCTCATCAAAGCCCTGCTTTAAGCTGAGCTCTCCTGTACCTTCTCATTATCTTCTGTGATCTCTGTCTTTAATTAAAGGCAGACCTGAGACCCCGGGGACTTGCACACTCCCCAGACTCCCCTCCTTTGCATTCCCCCTCCTTTCCCTGGTGGCAGAGAGGGGCGGGCAGCACTGGGCTGGGCACAGGGGACAGTGGTGGCAGCAGCTGTGGGCACAGACTGAGCTCAGGGAACCCCCTCACACTGGTGGTGGGGGAAGTTTCCCCTGCGAGAAGAGGGAGACAAGAAAATTATTGGAAGAGGAAGCAAAAATGAACCACAGACTCGTTTTTAATGAGTGTACTGAGAATTACTGTAGATTTCAACATCTGTTTTGACTGGACAGGAAGAGAGTGTTGCAAAGGGTGCAAGGATAGAGATCCCTTTTGAAAAGAAAGGCTTACCAAACCCTGTCAGGACCTCATTTATGGAACCATTGACAGCGGTCTGAGCTGGTCATTGCAGGTCTGCTCCCAGTTTGCACAAGAACCCCAGTTCTGCACAAATCAGAGACTCCAGCCACGCAGGAAAATGTAGACTTTTTCTGGAGTGGTGGCACCTTTGGGAGGATGTCCTTACAGATGAATGATTCCACCAGGGCAGAGGCAGGACAGGAGATGGCATCAGACCGTGGTTCTGGTGTCGATGGCCGTGCTGGCCCCTCTGGCATTGAGAAAAAGGTGTGGCAATCCCTGCCGTGGGAAAGGGGTTGTAACACTGGCTCACCAATTTCCTAATTAAAGGCCATGAGTGGTCCTCACGACTTGCTAAAGGATGTTGCACAGAAATTAAAAACCAGGCAAATGTGTCACGGGAAGCCCAAAGGCTGGAACCACAGCTGTGTAATTCCTCCTCTGGAAAGTGCAGTGTGGATTTTCAAAGCGTGATGCACCCGCTTGGTCACAGCCCCTCACCGGACTGGAACTGTCCCTCTGCTCGTTTGCTCCCTGGTTTTATTGAGCTCTGCTCCAGGCCCTTTGTGGAAATATTCGGGTGGTGCAGCTGGGCTGCTCTGGAGCAATGTCCGGCTCACCTTTGGGTGAAGCGTCTCGCACAGACGATGCCCTCCGGGCACGGCAGCACCTCTTCCCGAACACAATCACCCTCATTAAGCCCCATTAGTGCTAATTGAGTCAGCGGGTGATGGGGTGCAGCCACACCTTCTGCTGCAGCCTCATCACGCAGCTGTTGGTGCCTGAACCTGTTTTATTGACAGGATTTACAGGGCAGGAAAGGCGGTTCCTATCGCAAATCCAGAACCGAGGCATGGTGAGACGTGGCCTGTGATGCACAGCAAAAGAGAGAAGGACATTTCCGAGTAAGTCTGGGCTTTGGGGAGCGGGATGTGACAGTGATGGGGTGATCTTTAGTCACTCCTCTGCCTCACAGCAGCTGAGATGGGTTCACACACTTGTCATTGTGACAGGTCAGAATTAATGCTTTAGGGACGTGGACACAAATTATTTAGTATTGGGTATGAAAGGAAGAAGGGACTTGTATTTCCAAACAAGCTGCGGGCCTGCTGTAGACAAGACTAACACTGAGAGGTATAAGAAACAATGGGAAGAATTCTACTGATTGATGAATGGAATGAAAGAGATCTGTCTTTGCAGATAAACTGTAAATCCACTGATAAATGGAATTGTATATTGAGAGATGAAAGAAACAATGGGGAGAACCATGAATTCCAGGAATTAAAAGAAGAAAAATTAAAAAGGAGGGGGTTATACATCAGAAGGGAATCCTAGGTATTAGGCATTTTGGGAAGACTGTGCCTCTCAAATACCTCAGCCAATGGGGAAAGAGAGAGGGCAAAATGCGGCCGGGAAATTGGGATAAAAAGGATGCTGCATCCTCCAAAAACCTGAGGCATGCCAGAGGAAATGCCCCATGGCCTCTCCCTTTATTCAAGTAAAGAAAAAGGGACTCCTCTGTCTCCTTTTTGGATATAAACCTCTGGTGTTTGTGGATATATTTTCCTAACAGGTAGCTGGTAACAGGAGGGAATGAAATGAACTTTCACGAAGAGAAAGCGTGTTTTCATAAAATCTATATTAGAAAGGCTCAAGGGAGCATAACAGAGCTGCTGCAGCTCTTGACTGTGTGTAGAACAGACACGAAAGGCTTCATGGTGTGTGCCAGGAGGTGAAATCAGCCACCAAGAAATGCCTGTCAGCAGGACAGTGCTGCTCCAGGTCAGTGAGTTATGGATTCTGGACAGGAGGGCTGGGAAGCAGAAAGGTTGCTCATCTCCTTGTTAATAATAAGGCCAATTGCTCCCTTCCAGCAGCAGGGAAGGCAGACGTGGAACATCTTTCCAACAACGTCAGGGATGTTATTGCATTGTTTGCAGCCCTGTTTGGCTGATTCAAGATTTCCAGGGCTTGTGCCTCAGCACAATAAAAGCAGGAGCTGCTCACATCCTTGTCCACCCAGAGGAACCAACCTTAACCAGGAGCTTTAGAGCCAAAGAAAGGAGCTGGAGCCACAGGAAAGGCAGCCATGTGTTGGAGCTTGCTGGATTTTCCTTCCCTGTGCTTTTGCTCGTGTTGGATCCCTGTGCACAGCCTGACTCATGGCTTTGGGAAAGGGAGAAATCAGTGTTGCCTGCTCAGAAATCCAACTGCTTTCAATTCACCCAAACCACCATGCTGGGCTCTCCAGTTCCCTGCGTGGGTGATTTCCAGCTAGAATTTCCCATCAGCGTTCATCAAAGGATGCAAACAGTTCCACGTTTCACTCTGCCACTCTTGTGCTCTGCTTTATCTTGTCCTCTTTGGCACAATGTCCACTTGCATCAATCTGGGGTTTATTTTTGGAAGGAACATGAAGATTGCCTTGGAACCTTCCCAAAAACTTAACTCAGGCCTCTCTTTTGATCATGGAGCAGGCAAACATAATTCTGTGCTCGCCTTTTATGAATTATTTGCTCAGAGAAAGCAACTGGGTTTTTGTCCGTGGACAGCAGAGCTTGCAGTATTTCTTTGGATGGCCTGGAACAGGGATGCCCAGAACATTGGAAGGGTTTTTGTGCCTGTTTTAGCAATGTTGGTCTGACGTGTGGCTGTTTTCCGATCAAACCTTTTTTTTTGGTGGGAAAGTTGAACTTCTGACATCAGAATTTTGTGGCATTTCAAGTTGGGAGTTGACTTTTTCTCTGGAAAGTTTTAGTTCTCTCGTGGGAAAATGAGAGCATGGCCAATCTAAATACTAAATAAAGTCACATATTGCTTGAAATGCTTTTTCTGTGCTCGGGGAAGTGGCCAGTTACTCTTTGTTGCTTTGCTGCTTTACAGAAAACCCCTGCACCTTGTGTCAGCTTTTTGGTGACGCCTGCCCTGTAGTTGTGTCATCCTGAGTTCTGGCATTCCATGGTCTGGATTTGGACAACAGGAAAGAAAGGTCTTGGACTGTGCTCTGAACATTGGGGTACTTCTGATTTTAGGAGAATGTCTTTATAGACTCAATTTCTTTGCCTTGTGGTAAACCTTTTAATCTCTTTTGATGTCTCAGAGAATCTGGTCCAAGGTATTTGGGAAAATACAGTTTGTAATCCAACTTCAACTTCTCAGCCAAATGAGTGGGAATCTTGAGGAAAGTTTCATCCCAGAAATATCTTTTTCCCCAATGAAAGCAAACTGGTATTCTCTGCTGCGTTTGCAGCACTGGCACACGTGGCTCAGGCTGGGTTATCCATGAGGCTGAAAGTGTAAATGGCTTTTTCAGGGTGTGAATGGGACTCTCAGTTTTTCAGGCACAGTGAACCCTCATCAGCAACTGGCACAACCTCACTGCTGCTGCTGGACCTGCTTTGATGCATTAAATTTTAAGGCTTTTTTTCTTTTTCTGTTCTGCTTTAGTGTGCAGCTCTCAGCTCCATATTCGGTGTTACTGAGCTCTCCTCACAGGGCAGTCAGACACAACAATTCTCTCCAGCTCAACATTCCAGGACAATCCTTCCCAACCTCAGGCCCAAAAGCACCAACAACGTCAAAAAGAGGAGGCCAAGCAAGGAGGATGGAACTCCATCATTCCAAGTGATTAATTGGCCAGTTCAGCTCCAGATGCAAACGGAGCAGAACTTCTCCAAGTGTGAAACCCCGTGCCCAGGCCCCTTTTCTGTGCCCATCTCGAGGCCCATCCTGGCAGGGCTGCAGCCGGGCTCTGGCATTGCCAGGCTGTGCCCTTGGAAGGCCTTGCCATCAATCCCTGCTTCATTCCTCTCCTTCTGTCTGCCCTCTGCTCCAGCTCACACTGATCAGGCACCACCTTCACACCTTGGCTGCAGCCCCCAAAGCCCCACGCTGGTGATACCAACAGAGTGAGATGGGGAAAGCCAAATACGCTCAACCCACCCCCAAATTCAGGGGCAGCTGGCCTGGAGACAACCCCACCCCTGAGCAAACTCAGAGCAGCTCCTGGAGGGGCTCGCAGGTCTCAGCTGTGAGTGATGACATTGCTGAGGGTGGTTTCCTGTCACACTTGGAAAAACTGCATGGATTTGGGCAGAGCAGCCCTCTCCCAGGGAATCACAAGGGCCTGGAAACAGGAATAAGCCTCCCATGGCATTTCTTTTCCATGCCTGTCTGCTCCTCTGAGGTGCATGGGGTGTGCAGAGGCCAGAGTCAGCAAATGCATCGCTCCTCCCTTACTGCGGGGTGATTTCCAGACCCTTGCTTGCTTTACAAAGGACAAAAATCCAACCAAATGCCTGGATGAAGCACGGGGCAAATCCAGCTGTTGTACAGATGTGAAAGGACAGAGAACCTTTTGGTTCTGTCTCTTTTTAAAACAAACCAGCTCCTCCACTTCTTCAGCCTCTTAAGCACTGTCACAGCCTCTGCCCCCCCACCAGGGAAAAGAGCAAATATTCTCCCCATCTTTCACAGCTGGAAACCCATCTGCCAGAGATGTGTTTGAGGCTTTGCACATGGAATTGTTTTTCACAGTCTCAGGGCTCTCTGTGGGTAAAATAATGTGAGTAAAGCAATGATGACGAGCATCACAGCTGTCAATAAAATGAGGAACAATGTTTAATAAGAACAATTTAGTGGTGAACTCGACTTTGTTGCTGTTAATCTGTTTTCTCAAGCTGAATTTCTGTGGAGAGCTTGTCAAAGAAGTTCAAGGATTTCCTATGTGCATCTTTCCATTGGATGAACTCGACTCTGCTCTCGGCCTTCAGGTTTCTTCACTTTTCCTGATGTGCCCAAGTGGAATCGCAGGTAAATTGCATGAGAGAATTTCTTCAGCTCTTCTGATGGAAAATTTTCGCCTGTCTCATGTTTTCTGTGCATTTAAAGCTGAAACACCTTGTCCTTTACCCTTTTTTCCTGTTGCAAGGCTTTTTGGAAATACACTCGATTTTCTCCTCTGTTCTGCTCTCCACATTGTGATACACTGGAAGATGTTAAACAACAAAACAGCAAAGAGGATATGTTTTATATTATTTTGTTTATAAGCACACTCTGGAGTGGTAAATAGCTACACCCTTCATAAGTGTTTTCTGTTTTCCCTTTGAAATAAGAAACAAGTAATGCTTTCAACAAGCAGCTCTTCTTGGTCAAGGATTTTTTCTCATTTTAGGGTACAGACATAATTTGAAAATCAAAATGTTTCCAGAAAACATGTTTGGGGCACATGCTCTTTGGTTTTGTTTTGTTGGGGTTTTTTTTGTTTGTTTGTTTGATTTAGAATCATGTGAAATCCAAGCTGTGACTATAAAGAGATGAATGCTCATGATGCTGAGGGCTTTGTGCTGATCAGAATATCTTTCAGTATGGCAACCTACAAGGGATCTGTAAAAAGACCCAGAAACCCCATAAAGTCACTTGCAGGAGAGACTTCACTCACTTTGTTTCTTATTAAATTCAGCAAAAAGCCTCTTGTGTCACAAACCAATAACTTGAGCTGTGCAGGGAAGAGTTGTACCTTCACGCACCTCAGCTGCCTGGATTATTCCTTGGAAACAAACAACCAGGCCATGGCATTTCAGTTCTCCTGCTCTGTTGCTCCCAACACTATGGAATGATCACAAAAATCTCTTTTTTTTTTCCTACATCACGCTTCTTCTCTGGTGAATTCCTGAGAGCATGCCAGATGCTTGGACCCTTTTCCCAGGCTGGCCAAAGATGTGGCATTCTCCTGGACTTTAAAATTTGGGTCCAAAAGAGAGATGGCCCAGACCCAGCTTATTCTAGGTTGGCCTTGCATCCTCACAAAGGATTTTTGGTCTTGCTGGGATAGTTTTCTCTAAATGTGCTGTATTGTTCTGGACTTCCAGAGAGTGTTTTTCCAACTCCGTTTAAGGTCACCTTGAGAGTGGCTGGGTTTGGCAGAGCTGATTTCTGGGCCCTGGACTTGCTGCTGATCTTGAGCTTTTGACTGATTACACAAAACATTTTATAGATGAAGTCTGAATAAACCCTTCAATTAAGGTCATAGTAAATGAGAATCTAAGGTTAAAGCACTTCATGGCAAGCGGATTTTTAGGAATTGGTTGTATTAAGAGGAATGATTTGATTAGAGAATGAGAAACAGGGCTGGGCAGACAGGAACCTGACCTCAGCAATAAAATGCACAGAGTTGCTTTTTTTCCTCCTTCTTGGAATCTGGTGTACAAAGGTACAATTAACCAACATGGCCAACGTTTCAGCAGGCCAAGGCAAACCATTTGTGCTTGTCCTGACTCTGGGCATCTGCACAGGGTTATGCTTTGCTTTAAAATTCTGGGCCAAATCTGCTTCCTAGCATGCAGCAGGAGGAGGTTGCAAGGTGGGAGCTGGGCTGGGACCCTCGGGAGGCTGGAGGTGCCCCTGGAGCTGCACTGACCACGCTGAACTCAGGGCTCTTGGGCTCCTCCAGCTCAGAATCAGCCTCTGGGCACCACCAAGCAGCTGAATTTAAGGACGTCTGCAGGCAGGATGTAATTTGGGAGAGCAATCAGGGCAGATAGTCTGGGTCACAATGCTGGAGCCCGCTCAAGTTGGAATAGCAGGGAGGAGGAGGGGGGAAGCAGCCAAACACCCACACGACCCCAGTGCCAACCTTCATTGCTTTTGCAGGGTTTGATTTGTTGTTTCCTTAGAAAACCAGGCTGAGCTCCCAGCAGCAGATCATTTCCAACCTCTCTGTCTGTGCTAAAAAGAAAAGGCTGTGTCCCAAAAGCAGATATTTGCAGCATTGCTGGAAATGCAGAGTGGGGTTTGCATTTTTCTTGTTCTTCCTTATCTATCTGCAGGAGGAAGCAGGGCTCAGACATTTGGGTGCTGCTGAGGTGGGGAGTGGGATGGCCTCTGGTTTGCTGGCAGAGAAGGGGATGGACACAGCAGGATAACTCAGCATCTGTGCCTGGCTGCCTTTAACCAAGCTTGGATGTTCTGCTCTACAGGACGAATGTGATTGTCCCAATTCATGTGGTGGAACTGCAAGGTGGCACCCACTGAGCCAGCAAATGTTTCCATTTACTTCACTCAGCTCCTTCATCCAAGCCTTGAAACCCTACAGTGGAGGTAATACAAGCTGAAGAGACTTTAGACAAAATTTAGACATGTGTTTCTTTCACAGGCAAACACTGAGTAATGATTGCACTGGCTCAGGAGAAATGCCCTGCTCTGAAGGCAGCACTTTTCAGCTCCAAATCAGCTCAGGTTTGTGGAAGTTTGATGCAATGTTTGCTTTCTCAAATGAGAAAGAAGCAGCCAAAAATATTATGATTTCTACAAAAAAACACCAAGTTGAAATAGGGCAAATAAAATGCCAATCTCCATTTGGCAGGGAGAAGAGGTGATGCAATTAGCTGATTTTTATTAAGAAATTAGTAGAAAGGTGTGAATTGGATACATAACCCATTTCTGGCCAAAAATACCATAGCATGGAGAGCAGAAAAGATAAACAGCTAAATGCTTTAGCAAAAATGACCTGTGTCTATAGTTAGATAATGTTCAAACACAATGAAAGAAATTAAATAATAGGCTAAAATAAATCTCCTTAATTTATTTTCCTTCTCTTTTCTGCCAGTTTCAGGTTTCCTTCAAATGTCTCCCATTTGCTGAATTTTTCAGTGGCAGAAATCTGGCCTGATCTTTTGCAAACTAGAGCAAAGGGAATGCTTTCAAATATCCCTGACAGATCATTTTCTCTTTGCTGTTCTCTCGATGACATTAGAAAACACAAGCTACTCGTGTGAGACTCTGCTACTGTGAGTGTGCAGAAAGAACCATGGAATTCTCCAGGAGATGACATATAAAATTCAGAATGAGTAAAAATAAATTAAAAAAAAAAATACAATCTGCTGATGCTTTGAGAAAACCCTGTGTCTCTACATAAACCGCTGGATTTGGAGTTTGGGGTTTGTTTTTGTTGTCCCCATGGGGATCCATGAGATCATAGGGACCTTAAAGCCCCTAATGAGAGGCAAGAGGTTCTTTGCTGAGCATCTGGGCTGCCTCTGCATCCCTGGAGAACAACAAACACCCCTGGGGACCCCACAAATCTTCTATTGATGGTTGTGACACCAGAGAGAGAGATCAGCCCTTAACTGAGGTGAGGAAATGCTGTGTTATGGGAGGAACAAGGAGGCTCACCCAGTTTGAACTGGTGCTGAGGGCAGCCACCCCTGAGGTTATGATGTTAGCCTTGGCTGTGTGAGAAGCCGAAAAATCCCTCCAGGTCCTGTCATCCTCTCTGAAAAGTGGGATTTGTTATCTCCAGGTGTCAACGCTGCTGCTCTTTCTCACTCTCCAAATCCAAAAGCTGTCCTGCCTTTATTAGAGAAGTGTGGGTTTAATTACCTGTCTCTATGACCATTTTTCAGGCCGTGGTTGACAAATCATCGTGTGTGGCTGACCCAGCCAGGCTCCACCTCTCTCCATAACTGTGTTTTCCATGGGAGCACATCTGTTCTGGCTACTCCACCTATTTTTGAAGGTATATCAACAAAATCCCTCTGGCTCTGACCTCCCAGCAGACCAGCAGTGCAGCACTCACCTCTTTCATTAACCAGCCTTACGTCATTTGCTCGATTTAGTGGCAGCTTTGTCCTTTTTCTCTCTTTCCTTGGTGGAGAAATGACTGTAAAATATTTGGGTTACCTGCAGCAAAGCCTGAAATGTCACTCAGGATGGAGCCCAAGCTGGCAGTGCTTTGCTGCTTCAGAGGTCTTTGGAATGCAGTTCCTCATGTAAAAACCAGAGCTGTCCGAGGTCTCGTCACCAGAGGTGACCCTGACAGTTATCTCACGTTGAGGCAGCTTTTTGCTTTTATTTTGGAGTTTTTTTTGACTGTCCCTGGGATTATTTCTGGTGGCACTGCACTGGGGTTTCCTCAGAGCAGAGGTGCTGCATGCAGAGCTGGCTCTGCTGGCACTGAGTGTGTGGCTGCAGAGCTGTGCTGACACAGGAACTGTTAAAATCTTGCTTGAAAGTATTTTCCCCACTGGGCAGCTGAACAGAGCAAACACACACAAAGCATCGTTCTCCTGAAGGTTAGAGCTGATCCATCCAGCACAGGCTGTGAGAAATGAGAATAAGCCCATTGTCCTGACTGCTTCTCTCTCTTAAGCCTGGAGAACTGATATAATTTATTTCCCATATCATTTCTTGACCAAAGCATGCTCTGCACTCAATTTTTATCATTTCCTCATACAATAATAACCAAATCCTTTCAATTAGAGGACATTCCTCTACCAGCACTGCTGACATCCTGTTTTTCCTTCCGTGCCTCAGCTGCACATGGAGCATAAAATCTTCAGGAATATTTCCTACCATCTCCTAAATCTCCAGTGTCATTTTCTAGCTGCAGCCCCTGTCAGCTCTTACAGCACCTCCCATCTGGCTCACGGGATGGATTGCTGCAGGAAACATTGCCCAGCCTGGTTGCACATCAGAGTAAAACCTTGATTATTTGCATCCCATTTAGGACAGCAGAGCTTGGAATGCCCCCCGAGGTTTGCCTGGCACTGCAGGAATTTTGCTTCCCCAAAGCTCAAGCAGAGCAGGAGACAAAAATGAGTGGTTTTGGGGTGAGATTTGTGCCTTGCACAAAGGATCCATTGGAGGCTGCTGAGGTCACCAGTGGGGCTCTGGGGGAATTCCAGCTCGTGCCTCAATGATTTATTTTGCTGCCATTCAGTTACTGAGGGTGCAAATGTCACCCCAACGCCACTGTGCTCCTGCAGGGCAGCAGGTGAAGGAAAACACAGTGGGCAGCTGTTGAAGTCAGTGGTGCTGGGTGTTCCCCCCTTTTCTTTTCATTGTCTTAAATCCTAAGGCAAATTCAACCCATATTTTAAAAATAATCTGATTGTTAAGTACAGTTTGGTGCTGCTTGGTGCGTTTGGACCTCATGTTCTGCATGACAGCAGCTTTGCATGTTGATGGCAGAAAATTCAACATGTGACTCACTGCTCCTGCTGCTCCCAGGGGCTCAGGTGTCATAGTTTTTATGGGCTTAGTGCAAAAGCTGCACTGAAAACAGAGTCCTTGTGGCAAAATCAACCATGATTTTGTGCCAAGTTGGAGTTTTCCCAGGGTTTCCATGAATAAGTTATGTTGTTAATATGTATTTGTGTATATATTTAATTAACGTATATATTTACTGCTGCCTGCAGGTTGTTTCATGCCAGGGAGGGGGAAAAAGAAATCCTAACAAATAACAAGTTCATAGAGGGCTTAAATCTGAAGAGATGTTCAAGGTATTTGTTGCAAATAAAGCCAAAGGCCTCATGTGCTCCTTGGAGCATTCCTGGAGAGCTGCTGGCTGCCTTTGCCTTGATAATGATCTTTATGTGTTTAGCACATTTCCCATCTCCTGTTGCTGCTTTTCTAGGTGAGACAAAAAATTCTTGTTCATACACAGTGTTTTCCAAAATTGTTTTGTTTTTTTTTTTTTTTTCCCCCAGCTGTTCTGTTCTGCCTCCCTCCGAGTTCATTCCCATCACCTTTCCCACCATCCCCTCCAGCCCCATTCCCAGCCCCTCACTCTCACTTGGTTTCCTTTTCTATGCACAGTCCTTTGCTCTTCCTTGTGCAATTTGATGATTTTCATTTCAGCAGTTTCCCAAGAATATTTGGAATTTAATCCTGGCCTGTAAACCCTTCCTACTGCACTACAAGCTCAGCTTTCTGCAAGTTCTCTCCTTGTTCCTTTATCCAAATCCGGAGCACAAACCCCGCCCAAAGACCTGACTGAACTGATAAAGCACAGCAGGATGTTTTAATTAATTGCAGATTCACATGAAAGGGATTTTGTCTCCACCACGCTCACCCCTGCTACTGCTCTGAACACCACGCAGAGTCACAGTCAGATTCCCAGGATATCAATCTCCAAAATATAAATAGAAATCTCCAGAACTCCAGGCTCGCTGGTGCCCTGCTAGGAGCGTTATGTAGTATTTAGTTGAGGAAAGCTGTAATTTTTCACCTCTCTTGATAAAAGCAGTGTTTTCAGTCCAGCCCTTCTGCCTTCACAGTGCTGATTCTGCGCTTCTCCCCGTGTCCCTTTTCCCAACAAAACCCCCCCGGTTTTGCTGTACTCGACACAGGGCTCCACAGAGTGAGTGAATCCCTTTGCTTTTGTCAGGGAGAGAGGGAGGAGAAGCCTCAGCAAAGCAGGAAGCAATGACAAGGTGTGGATTTATTGGGTTATCAGCCCTGGGGCATGAAGATTGCATGGGATGGTATTTTTGAAGTAGCAGCATCCAAAGGTCACTGAAATTGTCAGGACTGAGATAGAGGTTGGTGATTTTTGAAGTTCAGGGTTTATTGAGAGCCATATTTTGGGTTATCCACATGGGTTATGTTGTCCTGAACTGGAAGGGTTGGGTGGAGAGTTTGTTCTTGTTATACAGAATTTATTGTGCAATTTTCTTGGGTATTTCAGCACCCTGTTGCCAGTCTGTGAACTTTTATGCAGAGAAAAGTTGTGGAGATGGGCTGTAAGGGCTTTGATTTATATTTTCTGGGGTAGAAGTCTCTACCTGGGCAAGAATTGCTAAAGTGGGATCTGCATTTGAGGTGCAATTAAACAGCATCAGAGCTCGTGCAATGAGAGGTTCAGCTGCAGAACTTCGAACTCTGGAGGAAGGGAATTAATTATTCATTAATTTTCTGGTCCACAGATGTAGCAGTTAGAGTAGTTGTTCTCTTTATTCTACTTCACTGAGGCTTGTGTTCCCTCTTATCATGGGAATAAGCTCTCAGAAATATTTGACATATCTGAATTCTACTCAATTTTGTCCAGAAAATTCTTGAATAAGTTGCAAAATGAAACAACTCCCAATTTATACTTCCATTTCTTACTTCCATTTCTTTCTTCCATTTCTTATTTCCCAATTTATACTTTCATTTCTTTATTATGTTTTTATTACATAAATGTGATTACACGTCACAGCAATGGAACACAACGTACCAAACATCCAGGGGAAAAAAAATGAGATTGGAAAGAAAACAAGCTTCATCCTCGAGTTGAATTTGGACCTTTTACCTTTTAAATAAAACCATCTGTATTTATATTTTAAGAGTTCGTGAGGCCAGATGTTGACAAACCCTACTATTTCCTAAGCAGTAACCTGGAGGGTGACCCCTTTGTGCAGCCAGGCATGTCCTGAGCCTTCCTATACAAAATAAGGTGTAAGAAGCCAGAGATGGAAATTATTTGCCAAAATTCTTTAGCAAAAAGAAAGAAAAATGAAGGGTTGTATATTACTGGGATAGGGGCCTTGGGAAAAACAATCATTCATCCTTGTTACAATCAGGTAGGCTCAGAGAAAATAAAAATGGGGTAGAATAATACTCTGTAGACTAAGAAACTCTTCTCACCAAAATGAATTTTTTTTTTTCTTTGGTTTCAAGCACAAAATTTAGATTGGAGCTTGGGCTTTCCTTAAGCCTGGAGTGTGTTTGGATCCTTGGCTTGGTTCGTGCCGACCTCCTGATTCTGTTTCAATTTAAGTCAGAAAGAGAACAATACGTTTTTAGTGCCACTTAACCAATTCATATTAATTAGCTCTAGTGAAAATAAGCATAAAGAGAAAGAAGGAAAACCAACATAGGCTCTCAGGCAATGCAGCAATTTTAATTCAACCCCAGCCTAAACTGAAACCACTCCTGGGCTGTTACTTTGGCCTGAAGGAGCTGGGCTGCCCACAGAGCGGGTTTAAATCAGTTTGTCCCACAGTCCATTCTCCAGCCCAGGAGCTCACATCCGTGGGATGTTGCGGAGGCTCAGCTGGCACGTCAAGGGTTGGCCCTCAAGAGGCTCAGAAGCACGTCCAGATTGGGACCTGTGACTTCAAACCTTCCCAAAAATGTGGGTTCCTGAGGGCTGGGTATGGTGGGGGAATTAGTCACAGCTTCCTATGCTTGGGTGTTCCTCCCTGAGCACATGAGGACCTTTGATCTGACCCAGTCCATCCCTCTCCTGCTCCTGGAGTCTTTTCACCTCTATTTTAGCCCAGGTTAGCTCATAGGGTTGACCCAATTGAAATGGAAACTTTTTGGTTTTTTCTTTTCAGTGTAGACATAACATCAGGCATCCTTGTTCAAACAAAATCCTTTTGGAGTGACTGCAATTAAACCAAGAGAGGATGTGAGCCTGGTCTTTATTTTTGAGCTCTTGCCTCTATAGTGATTCAGGTTGGCTTGGATAGGAAAAATAAATCCCTCCTCCTCTTGCCATAAATCAATGTATTCTGGCTTTTGTCCCCAGGAAGAGGCTGTCTGTTCTGCTGCCAGCCTTATTCCCAGTTCTTTGTCCCAGTCCTAGGACTGGATTCCCTTCAGGGACAGCTGTTGGTCCTTCTTACAGCTCTCAGCAGGCTGAGGAGATCTTTGTGAGTCATCTCCTTCCTGTCTCTCCTCCAAGCAAACTGTCCTCCCCGTGAGCTGAGCTGCAGGAGGGTTTGTGTTCTGGACCTTTGGCGTTTTTTGCCTGAATTTCCTGGAATGTGGGACGGCTGGGAGATGTGGAGCAGAAGCTGAGGCAGGTGATGTCCTCTGGTGCAGAAACACCACCAGTGCTGCGTGTGCATTTATGCCCAGACCACCCAACTTCCACCCTCTGCTTCCTTCTCCTTTTTTAAATCCTTCTCCATCTTCTCCTTCCCTCAGGCTCCATCCCTTCCCAGCACTGTCTGCCTTAGGATTTTATCCATCCTAAAGGCTTTATTTTGCTCAGGATACAACAGGCAATGTTTTCCTCTGGAAACTCGGTGTCAGGACACCGAGGATGCTCATTCCAAGTTTCTATCAAAATGATGCACATGAGAATATGCAAATTCAGGGGTTGCTGTTGCCAAAAATTGGGAGCCAGGTGTACAAGATTTCAGGTTCTTCCCCTGTGAGAAGGGTGTTTTTCCTTTGGCTTTCCCCCCCCCGTCCTTGTTGGATGTCATCTGTCTGAAGGCTTTAGAAAGAATCCACAGGAGTTGCACAATTTCAGCAATTGGTGCAATAAATTAAATAAAGAAGGTGTGTGGTTTCGATAGGGAGAAAACAAGTATGAACATAACAGCCCCACTGGTAAACAGAGGACTTAAGGAGCTCATGCAGAGAAATCCATAAAAAAAATAAATTAATTTCCAGACCGGGCCTGGAGTTGCATCAAATATAATTGAAAAGTTTCTTGGTTTTACTCCACGGCTTTATCAACAAGTTCCCCACTAATGCTACATTTCAGGAATGCACATAAATGCACATTTCAATACAGTTAAATTCAAAATGATGGGAAAAATTATTTAAAGTGCCACCAAAATCACCCAGGATATTTGAGGTTGGAGGGAATCTCTGCTCAAAGCAGGGTCTACAAGAGCCGGTTCCTCAGGAGCAATTTAGGTCCTGATTTTATTTAATTTTTTTTTCTGTATTATGAGTTTTTGTATTGTATTTCTCAGGTCAACGGGACACCAGGGAAACGGTGTTTTGTTCCTTTCATTTTGAGCTGTCAGGTCTGTGTCTCATGCAGTTACAGTTCTGGAGATTTTCAGGCTTCCTGCTTTATTTTGAGATGTCAGCAACCCTGACACTTCAGTAACACTGCTGATTGAGTCACCATGAAAAGAGTTATCGTGGAAAAAAAACCAACATGCTCCTGACTTCTGAATATTTTGGGCCCACCAATAAAGGCTTCATTTCAAATTTCAGTTAATTCTATCCCCCTAGGAAGAGTGCCCAGTGCTGGTGCTTCTATGGAGTGTAATTGTCCAGTGGGAATAAGAACGTGCAGGAGCTGCTGGTGCTGTGACCATGCAGGAGTCAGCACTGACAGGAGCCACCCAGCTCTGCTCAAATGCTGGGACAGAGCCTTAGAGGGGCTGGGAAATCCCCTTTTCTGGAGATTTTCAAAGCTTGACTGGATGAGGTCACCTGGATGTAATTCCTTCTCACGGAAGGTGTGCCTGCCCATGGAAGGAGGTTGGATCTAGATCATCTCCTTCCAGCCCAAACCATTCTGTGATTCCATGAATTTAGAGGATTCCATGAGTTTGGAAGCCCTGTTTCAGCCAGAGCTGGTCCCACCAGAGCCTCATTAGAGCCCACACTGCCCTGTGACTCTCAAATTCCTCCAGCTGGGGCTTGGAGGATCTTGTCAGCCACACCCTCATCAGTCTAAGATTACCTAAAACTGTTTTATTTCTCCAGGATTCCTTTTCTTTTTGAAAGGATCTGCTGGCATTTATCTCCCCAGCTCCCTCGGAGCGAAGGCAGGCAGGCTGGCAGACACAGATTGTTGAAAGAGTGGAACCTGAAGTCCAGATGATTGTCTGGACCGGCTCAAAGTGCCATCAGGTGTGAGGCTTGGATGGAGATTTGTGGAGTTTGACTCCTTGCCCAGCCAGAGCTGGAGTTCAGTCACCCAGAGGCACGTCTGGCCAGACACAGCCATTGTGTTTTGCCCTGGAATGGGAATGTCCTGAGATTTCCATCAGAGCCACAGAAGGTTTGGCTTCCAGGTCTCTTCACCTCTCTCTGGCCCCTGCTGATGGTAAATATCTCCATCTCCTGTGCTGGAAGAGCTGTTTGCTCGGTGCCTGTGGGCATTCAGATCTACCTGAGATGATTTTTGCCTTTTCCCCTGGGCTGGGAAGCTGTGATCTGTGAGCTTGGCATGAGCCAGATTTATTTGACTCCTCACTCCTGCTCATTAGAAAAAGCCTGAGGTGGGGAGGGTGCATCTTAGTGATGGCATCAAGGGGATTTTTCTGGAGGCAGGCTGAGATTTGGAGTGTCACTTTGGATTGTTATATATGGAGCTGTTCACTATTTGCCTGGTTATTTATGTTGCAATGGAATTGCAGCAGTAAAATCCACGGCTCTGGCAGGGTCAGCCCCTGATCCCGCTGCTGTAGGGCCGTGGCCAAAACTCCTCCATCACAGGTGCCCCATGCCCAGAGCTGTCACTGCTGTGTCTCTTCTGTAATCTTTACATCACAGCAACAGCAGTGACCAGACAGCCCAGGGTGACTGCCAGAAAGGTGGCTGCAAAAATATTCAGATTTTTTCCGTCTGTGCCAAATCCCAGACTGATCCATCATCCCCCAGAGAGCAGTGAGACCACCCCAAGAGCTGAGGGGCAGCACCCACCCCCTTCCTGCAGCACATCTGAGGGGGCTGGTGGCCTCCTGCCTGCTGCAGGGCTGCCTCCATCAAGAAAGTGGGGTAGGTAGCAAAATATTTCCGTTTTTAAAGGCCTGGAGAGGCCAGAATAATCCAAACTCAGGCTTGGCAAGGCTCAGCACTGCAGCACATTCCTTCAGCAGGATAACTCCAGGCTGGGGCTGTACAGACAGATGATACTGGCAAGGCAGCAGGAGTTGAGTTTGTGTTTTTTTGGTGGGAGAATAAAGACTAATGCACCAACTGTAAACTCAGGGTGGGGGAATATTAGGAGAGAAAAAAAAAAAAAAAAAAAGTCCTGACTTTGAGTCGTGCCAGGAATTAATACCTCAGTTCCTGTAAGAAATACAGTATTGTGTTTCCAGTGCAGCCAGGGCTGAAAAGTTCCTTCTCCTCTGAAAAGAATAATATCTCTCAGGCAGAATATCCAGCCAGACTTGGATGGCTTTGCTTTTTTAGGTACAGGTGTCCTGACTCTGTTCCTGAATGCACAGGGTGGAAGGAATCCAGGGCTGAATGGAGCATCCTTCCCCAGCACCTCAGAGCAGCTGCTGGAGAACTGATGAGAAATGAGAGTCAGCATTCCCTGGGACAGCAGTACCGAGGTATTTCCTAGGGTTTTGTTTCATTTCTGGAAAGCTGGAGTGTGTCCTGTGGGCTGGTTTTTAATGGATTTTCACTTTTGAGGGGTAACAGGTGGACGCCCTGGCTGGCTCTGATTAATTCAAATGAGGGGGATGACAACTTTAAAATCAAGAAAGTGTGAGTGCAAGGGAAGGGAAAGAGGGGTGGTTCAAGCTGAGCCCTCTGTTTGCTGCATGTCAATCACTGAGCTGTGTCTGTGCAGGTTTTGACAGTGATTGCAGGGGGACACTGCAGCAGTTCTCCCTCACAGCACCATCGTATTTTCATATAAATCCTTAGTTTTGTAAAGCCATCTTGCTTTCCGTGATCCTTCCAAAAGAATTTTATTGCTGATCTTCACCTGGTTGTTAAAACCTTGTGGTGATTCTTTGTGGGCTCGCAGTTGCAAGGTGCTCCTGGTCCCCTCAGCCATTCAAACCAACCAAAAATGTTTGGGAGAATCTTGGGGAGGATTTGCTTAGGTCTGGAAAATTGTGCTATGACCACCCTTAAACATAACTGGTTTAAGTGTCTCCAGACCAGAATAATCCTGGCTACAGCACCTCCCCAGGATATGGAGGAGGAATGCATTGACTGTGAGTTAAGAACCCAAAAATGTCCTATTGAATTCTCTATTGCAATTCAGTTACCATAAACAGTAATTTAAATGGTTTTTGGGCTCCCCACTGGCACGAGGAACGTTACATCTTGTTATGTTTTCCACAGGCAAACAGCCAGGCTTGGGCCAGAGTCAGGCTTGATGCCTTTTATTTCATGCAAAGGGAATCACAAACCTGGGGCTTTCCCTCAAAGCCCTGCAATGAGCTCTCCCAAGGAATTCCTCACCCCAAACTGGGATGCCTCCAGCTCTGGAGGATCCACATGTGGTGGGACAGAGTGAGGCAGATAAGTGACAGCCCATCCAGTCCTTGGGACACATCTCTGTGTCCTCTTTCATACCCAGCAAAGTTTTCTTAAAGGCTTACTTCAATATTTCTTATTTTAAAAGTTTATTTAAATTTTTGTTACTTTAAACATTTACTTAAGTTTTTCTCTTCTGTTACCAGTTCCCATGCAAATGTCCTGCTACCCAGCCTGACTCAGACCTGCTGAAGTGCCCTCAGGTGCCTTGGGTTGAGAAAGAAGGAGGAAAAACGTGCAAGCTCTGCAATGCCCCTTTGGGAGAAAAGAGCTGAGGTCATTAACCCTCTACTCCGAATTTTCTGAGCCTCATGTTTCTACCTTTAAGGGTACCAAGAGCACCACCAGCCCCCAAATGAGTGGTTTAAAAAGTAATGCACTTTTAAAACCTAACAACCTTTACGTTCTAATTAGGTAGTGTTTTCTCCCTGGGGATCTATTATTTTCCCTTCTTTCATGCTTTTGTTTTAAAGTCAAGAAAGAATATTTGCAAGGGAATAAAGCCCCAGAATCAAAACAGCAAATGACAACTAAATTGTTCCCAGAACCTGTGGGAGAGGTCCCAAAGTAAGGAAAGCTCGTGAGAAGTTGGTGCCAGGGGGAGCTTCTCGCTCCTCTTTTACTCCAGGGGATTTTCCTCCTTGTTGCAGATGAAGGGCTCTGGGACGTTCCCTGTGGCACAGCCATTGGATTTACGGGACTGTGAAGGGTGAGGAAGGGCTGGACTGAAAAGATTTTGCTCTCATGGGGGCACGTGAAAATCATTTTGGCTCTCAGCATTTTCAAAATCTGGTGTGAAGTGCTGAGATACCTCCCACCTCTTAGCTAGGCCTCCTCCAGAGCAGATCAAGGGTTTGCAGAAGGGGTGGGCAGTCCTGAATCCATGAAATCCAGCCTTGAGAGTATTCAGGGACTTTGTAGGGAAACTGAGGCACTGGTTTTGGCAAAGGGCTCGAGCCCACACTCTTCTGTAGCTGCTGCATCTGTTGGTGAGCACTTCTACAAGGTTTGCATGGAAAGGTTCCTAGAGATTAGATAGAGAGCCTTGTGTAAAATCTCCCATCAGCTGGGTAAGAGTTTCCACCATGAACAACTGTCTGAGCATTCAGCTCACATAAATCTCAGCTCCACGTTCAGCTCCATCCCAGCTGACACAGGCTGGTTGTTCATTCCAGCAGATTGCAAGAGAAAAGCTTGCTGAAAAAAAAAAAAAATAAAGAAAGAATTAGGCAAAAGTACAAAAAGGGGAAAAAAAAAAAAAAAAAAAGAGAAAAAGCAGAAGATGCAGCCAAGACTTCAGTGATAAAATGGAGCAGAGGAGACTTGGACTGCAGTGCAGGACATGGTGTGCTGGAATCAGAGATCAGTATTTGTTGCCCTGATGGCCCAAATGTCAAAGCACTGTGTCACCAAGGGGCAGAAATCCATCCTGGACTCTGAGTGATGGGGTGTGAGGTGCAGGCAGCAGGGGACAGTGCAAGGAGTCTGGAAAAGGAGATCCACAGACCTTATCCTGGGATATTTGGTGGCTGCTGGTTTGCCTCTGGCTCTACCTTCCGTCCGTGTTCCTTTCCTTTTCTTCCGTGTTTCACCCTCTCTTTATCCCGGGATTTCCTGGGCCTTGCAAGCAGAATTGTTGTCACTCTGGGTGATCATGGAAGCCTCTTTCTAGGGCCTGGCTGGGCATCACCTTTTGGACCAAGCAAAGGGTCACAGAGCCATTTGTCTCTTCTCTACCCAGGTTTTTTACCGCTGTGGGAAGCAGTCCCTGGGAAACTCCTCTGCCTTCTCCCCTGTGTAGCCAGAGATGGATGAGGGCTGGGAAGTCTTTGATTCCAGACTGAGAAGTCCATCAGTGACCCGAGCAAAGGATGAAGGCAATGTCTGCTCCTCTTGCCCTTGTCCAGGAGAGCCCTCGGGCACCAGCCTGTGAGTTTCAGGGTCACACAGCTCTATCCCTGCTTACCCAGGGGTTACAAAGGCCTTACTGCCCACCCAGGAATTCCAAATTTCTGCTCTGCTTGTTGCACCTCTCATTAACACTAAATGTCACCTGGGCTGCCCAGTGGCAGCAGTGTCTGGCTTAATCTGAGATACTCAGCAAAAGTTCTTTCATGTGTCACATGCTCATAACAGGTCAGGCTTTAGGAGCTTTTGGGCTGCCTGAACACAAACGTGGGTGTTTATTTTTGGCCCCAGGATGAGCTTACTCACAGTTTTTACCTTGTCTGGTGAAGGTCTCTGTGTCGCTCTTTGGCAATGACGGTGAGGTGACAGAAAAGATTTCTGTTCTCGTGGGAGATGATGGCAGTGGGAGCACAAAGCCATGGCTGGGAAAGCAGCAGGCTGCAAGCTACAAATCAGAGTGAGGAAATGCCCAAACCCAGGCCAGCCCAGCCCTCGCTCCCAGTCTGCTGGGAACAGAGGCAAACACAGGGTTCCCCTGCAAA
>WEKY01013203.1:147411-192434 GCA_013390045.1 Picathartes gymnocephalus | reverse complement strand
ACGACAAAAAAAAAAAAAAAAAAGAGTCCCAGCAGGATGGATGGAGGTGTCAGCAGCCTGCTGCAAATCTAGGCCATGCTAGCCATGAGAGCTGAGCCTTAGCAAAGCCTGACATTCATTTTGAAGAGTGTGTTTGGTATCCGGCCAAGGAACCTTTTTTTTCTTGCTCAAACTTTTCCACTACAACTGGCAGAGCTGCAGCAATGGGGGATTGCACAATGCTGGGTCCCAGGGCTCCAAAAACCAGGGAAAAGGCACAGAGCATCCCAGATTGCAGCTAGAATTAAGATGAAACACTTTAATAACATAAATATGTGGCATAAATTACTCCAGGTGAAAGGGCTGTGATTCACTGCTTCCTCTTCAAGAATTATCAGAAATACCAAGAAGCTGCAGGAGGTTTCGGGGAAAAGATGAGCCTTGGTTTGTTTTAGCAACTGCTCTTATTTTGTGTTTCTTCAGTGCATAATCTTTCCCCCACTGCTGTCTGGAGCCTTTTCTTGATGAATGATTAGAGGTTCAGAGACCTCCTGTAGATTCGTGCTGGGCAATTTGTTGGCTGGTTTGTAGTGCAGAGAAATTTGGATGAGATAAACCTCTGGCCCCTGGTAATTTGGAAGGATCATGACCCCCACTCCCTTGGCACAACAGTAAAACCAAAAGAACGATTTCTGTGAGGATTTAGAGTAATTTAATGATTTAATTTTGATCATGCTTGCCCATACTCACCAGGCACAGCAAAAATCAGGTGGACATTCAAATCTTCATCCCTCCCCTTTCTCCTCCCCATCTGGTTTTCAGCTGGTCACAGAAAGACAATAATAGTCTTTTGGGAGGGGGAAGAAACAAAACTAACACCAACAAGATAATTACAGTGGGGTTATGCAGGTCAGAAGAACATCTTAAAGTAATAAGGGGAATGGGGAGCTGCATTAGTTGAGTCAACAAAACCTTTGCAGGAAAGGACAAATTCTGTTTCATTACTGAGCTTTGTTTTCCCCCAAGGTTTAAACCAGAGATGCTTCTGCTGTAACTCACTTGCTGGGACAGGTTTTGTGTTGATTTTCAGATTGCAGAGTTCTCATTGCTGGATTTACAGAAAATAGTGTGGGGTTTTTACTGCTGAGAGCTGCTGCAAGGGGAGGGAAATCAGAGGAAGGAGTTTTGTGCAAAAGCTTGCAGGAATATACAGGTGAGGAGCATTTGATTTAAAATTCAGACATGTAACACTCTCCCCAAGTTACCTACCATAAATTTTAAGCTGATCTTATAGTTTTGATGATATACTTTTTATGATGCATTTCATGCCTCATTTCCAGGCAGATTTACAGCCCTTACACAATGCTGGATGAGTGACTCCACATGCCTCATGTCAACAAGTTCTTCTCCTTTTTTTTTTTTTTAATCCCCCTGAAACTCCTGCTGGTTAAAATTAAGCCATATTGCAGTCAGAGTGCATTTGCTCTTGCCATTTTTGAACTGCTTTTGGGCATAATTTGGAGAAAATGGCCCAAAGAGCTTTGGCTTTACAGATAGATGGCAACAAACGTGGGCTGGCATCCCTAGAAATTCCAAAATTGAAACTTGGGTTTTTCTTTTTTATATGTATCTATTTTGTTTTGACCACCTGAGCTTTGACATGATTAAAGGGCAGGGTGAAGCCTATCCTACACCTACAGAGGTGCCTTTTCCAAAATAATCTCACCCACAGAAACAGAGAGGGATCAGTGTCACCTTTTACAGGCTTAGAGATGTGAAAATATCTACAAATGCAGAGCAGCCAACAATAACTTAGCACAAATCATGAGCTGTTGGAAAGAAAAATACCCTTACACTGAGCTTGGAATCAATGCTGTGGCTTGGAGACAAGCACAGATTTTGCCCAAATGTCCTGGCTGATGCTTTGCCTCTGATGGATCCCATCACCAACCTTGTGCCACCCTAAATCCTTACACCTATCAAAGCCAGCAACAATAAGCAAAACACTGTGTTTATTTACATTTATTTCTGAAAAAATACAAGTATTTATATTTATTTCTAAATAAGCACAAGTATGTTTATATTTATATTTATATATTTATATATTTATATTTATATTTATATATTTATATTTATATTTATATTTATATTTATAGTCATATTTATATTTACATTTATATTTATATTTATTTCCAAAATGCTCAAGAACTTAAACGTTTGACTAAGGCTGCTAGGACAGGGCTGGCCTTTGGCATATTCATGAAGATGGGGCAGGAGGAATCTGCAAAAGCAGGAGGAATCCAGGATGTCACACCACAGCATGATGGAGCCACAAGGCCATTGTACCTGACTCACACAGGATGTGGCTTTTTTTGCCAGCTTGCACTGAAATATGGAAGTTTAGGCCATTAATCCCTACAGGGGAATAAGCACCAGTGCAGGGTGTTGCAAGGCTGTGCCCACAGCACGAGGAAAGGAGAGGCTGAATCAGAGGAGGAAGGGATGATGCCAGGATGATCCAGGCAGGTCATCCCGCAGGGATTTTACAGCCTGGGGGCAGAGTGACCCATCTCCTGTCCCTCCTGCCAGGGCAGTCACAGGGACACTGCTGAGATAATTAATCCCTGCAGAAGAGGGTGGCTGGAGGTTGGTGGTTAGACACAGGTCTGTGTCTCATGCAGTTACAGTTCTGGAGATTTTCAGGCTTCCTGCTTTATTTTGAGATGTCAGCAACCCTGACACTTCAGTAACACTGCTGATTGAGTCACCATGAAAAGAGTTATCGTGAAAAAAAACCAACATGCTCCTGACTTCTGAATATTTTGGGCCCACCAATAAAGGCTTCATTTCAGTTAATTCTATCCCCCTAGGAAGAGTGCCCAGTGCTGGTGCTTCTATGGAGTGTAATTGTCCAGTGGGAATAAGAACGTGCAGGAGCTGCTGGTGCTGTGACCATGCAGGAGTCAGCACCGACAGGAGCCACCCAGCTCTGCTCAAATGCTGGGACTGCCTGGATTCCATCCAAATTTTACCTGGTCAGCGAGGCAGGAAACATTCCAGGCGTGGAAAAACACCTAGTTTATCCTGGGAGCTGTTCTTGCTTCCCAAACTTGGAGGCAGCAGCAGTTTGGGGACCCTGTAATTGGGCTGGCAGGTGCACCCAGTGCCCAACACACCTGGAGCCAACACCCCAATAGGGTGGGGATGCTCCAAGCTGTCCACAACTCCCTGAAAGGTGCCTGTGCTCAGGTCGGGGTTGGGCTCTCTCTCCAGGCAGCAGCTGACAGTGAGAGGACACAGCCTTGAGCTGCTCCAAGGGAAATACAGGCTGGAGATCAGGGAAAAGTTTTTCACAGAAAGGGGGACAAAGTATTGGAATGCTCTGCCTGGGGAGGGGGGGGATTCACCATCTCTGGGTGTGTTTGAGACAAGGCTGGATGTGGTACTCGGGGCCAGGGTTGAGTTGAGGCGTCAGGGCTGGGTTGGACTCGATGATCTTGGAGCTCTCTTCCAACCCAGTGATTCTGGGATTCTGGGATTCCCTCAGGAGCCTGTGGCAGCGCCAGGAGCAGCTGCTTTTCAGGGAGCTGGTTCGGGAGCAGAGATTGACACGGTGTTTGGCAGGAGCAGAGCCTGTTCCAGCAGCTCCTGCTGGCAGCTGGGGGCACGCAGGGAGGGGGAGCCGTTCCTCGGCTGCTTTTGCCGTCCCACACGTTTGGCTCTGGGGATCGAGGGCTCCAAGGTGCAGGGAAGAGCTTCTGCTCAAGGACAGAATACCTTGCTAAAAGATTTTCTCTCTATAAAAATGACAGTGGCTTCTTTCAGGCTGTTTGTGAAGAAAAGCTAAGAACAAATTCCTCGTGTGCAGCGTGTTTCTCTTTACAACCTGAAAACAATCTTATGGATTTTCTTCAGGCAGCACTGATTTGTCTCACACCTCTCTCCACTCCCAGAAGAGGTCTGTCTTCTATATTTTTTTTATTTCTTTAAGCCTGGCTTTCCCAAATTATTCCTGTTAGCAGCCCAAACGCTGCCTGGGCATCCTCTCACTGTTTTGCACTCTGTCACTGCAGTTAGGAGCAGTTGCTGTCTCCTGTGGTCCTCGTGTTGCTTTGGTGATGGGGCTTTAAGCAGCAAAGAAAAGCCCAGCCAGATATCCCAAAAGCTGGATTTTAGACCTTTTTGTCCATGTCACAAAGAACCATGAGCTTGATCATTCTCTTTCTTCTGCTTTTTGTTTTCCTGTGAGATGTTGGATCTTTGCACGTGGCAGTTTAGGCTGTACCAGAGGGTTTATTTACTCTGCAGGCTGTGGAGTGGCTGGAAAAGTTGCTGTGGGGACAACTTGCATATTAAAATTCAGAAAGAGAGGAACTAAGATGATTTTTAAACTCCAAAGAAAAAAAAAATTGGGAGAAAGGACCCTAGACTGTGGGTCACAAATATTACTGACCTCACTCCTCCTGGAGTCATCTGCAGTTCCTCACTGCTGCCCCCAGCAATGGCTTTGCTGGACCCCAGCACCTCTGCTCTCCTTTGTCCTCTCACCTCTCTTCATTATGGGATTTGCCAAAGCTTTTTCCACAAAAGGTTGTCAAAACCTGGGAAAGTTCTTTTGACACAGCTTGAAAACAAAAGTTTCTTTGTTTTAATTCCTGTGTTTTCCAGCAAAGGTCCAACATCCTTTTCCACAGTGGGAAGAAATGTTTTCAGTTCATTTCCCTGACAGCTGTTACACCTTGTGTATTCTCCTTTTCTTCAAATCCTCTCTTAACACCATTAACAAATCTTCCCAGTCGTGTTCTCCCCAGGAAGGGTTTGTATTTATTTGTGCATTGTTAATTTTCCTGGTTTTTCCTAATCTAGTTACAGCTGTAAATTCCTCAGGGTGAAGAACAGAGCTACATTTTGAGATTGTCTTTGAAATCAGTGACTTTATCTGGCTTAGATCACCAAGAACAAGGGCAGCAGAGGGGTATTGTCTGCCCAAAGCAAGTTCACATTTAAAGAAATTTTGGGTTTTAATATTTTGCATTTAAAAGCAGAGGATGGTTTAAGGACAGGGGAATCTGGAGCTCCTCAGGCCTCTGCCACTCAGCTGTCCATCACCTCCAGATGATTCCTTGGCATTATTCCTTCCCAGTAAACAATGGTCTCTCCCCAGCTGCCCAGAACCTCCTAAATGCCCGAATGTGCTGAGACTCCTGTGGTTTGTCCCTCATCCAAGAAGCCTTTCCGAGGCACCTGAGTGAGCTGAAAATGCAAATGCAATGTTGAGCTGGCAGCAGCCTGCCCTGGACAGGGGTGAGATCCCCATGACAGACTCACCTCTTTGCTGGTCTCGCTGGGTCTGTCACAGCTTTTACCCAAAAGTGATGCTCCAGGGAGCTGCTGTGGCTGCAGCCTCTGAGATGCACAGAGAAAAGGGACAAACTTGTGGGCAAAGGGTGTGCCAGTGGAAGCAAGCCAAGAATTATGGAAACAGGCAGGTATTCCTAAAATGATGGTCTTTGCAGTGTCTCCTTCCCTGCAGAGATGGGGTTTGGCCTTGGCAATGGTATCTCTGTGTGTGTTCATCAGGGTCTAAGGGCTCACCTGATCCTAAACTTCAGAATTTGTGAAAATCTTTACATTTCCACCATCTTCTGTTAGCTACACTGACACAAAAAACAATACAGAAGTCCACCATTAGTGGAGGCAAAGGTGGTGTTTGTATCTAGTTCAGCTACGATAAATTTAAATTTGTTTCCTTCCAGTGGTGTTGCAGGAAAAGTGGCAGCAATAACAAATGTAAAGATAATTTTGCCTATTATTATGTGATGACAGTCCTATTCCTTTCTTAACATGCCACTGACATTTCAAGCCTGCTTTTCCACACAGCTCTAGCAAGGTTTGATTTTTTTTTTTTTTTCCAACTGGAGGAATACATAAAATAACAGAGAGCTGCTACACTCGATAGTGCCTCATGGCTGGTGGTCTGGCAGATGATCCATAGGAATACTTAGAGGAAAAGCATCTTGGAGAGCTTTAAAAGCCTTTCTTAGAAATGGATATATGTGTGATTCCATTCACTGCTCTGCCTCAGCCATGACAAATAAACACTACCAGTGTCAGGGAGAGCAGTGCTGGTGAAGGGCAGCAGCAGCTCGTTCAAAAAAAGGGATTACAGCTGAAACCTGGATGCAAAACACAGCCTGCCCTGCCCAGGGAAGAGGGGAAATGTTCTCAGAGAGAGGGATGTGACAGAAAAAGAAAACCCAAAGTGTTTCCTCTCCTCGTGCCAAGTTTTTTTTCTCTCCGGAGGAAAGATTGACCCCTTTTCCTTGGGGGATGAGGTGCAACCTCATAAAGAAGCAACAGACCCCTCATTCCTCAGCCATGTCAGGAAAAACCTTTGCTTTGTCTCTGCAGGTTTTGTCCAGGGGCAGAGGAATTAACGAGCAGTATAATTAATTTCATGTTTGAATTTTTCGAATGGGCCAACGGAGGCTGTAAGTAATAATTGCATGAGTAACTGCAGAAGAAAAGAGATGCATTGTGGTGTCTGCTGCATTTTTCTGGAAACAATGACTAACCCAGCTTTTCCAGGGGGAGGGTTTGATGTACATCCAGGCTGCGTGCATGAATCAGTGCTGACAACCAACAAACTGCATCTCTTCTTGCTCCTGGAGCTCTCTGCTTTTGCTGCTGGGCTGGAAGGATGTGGTTCCCTTCCTCTTGTATCACTGAATTGCTGCTGCTGCTGGGCAAGGTGACACCAGAGGGCTTCTCAGGGTTCTCCCACCCGCAGGTGTGGCAGATGCCACCTGAACACGGCGCTCAGGCTGCTGCAGCGTTTGCTCACCTGCTGTGGTGGGGCTGTGACCCACCCTGGGCACCAAACCCTGGCTGGGCATCGCTGATCACAGCCCAAAGCTCTGCACACGGGAATTGTGTTGTGATTCCAGGAGCACCATCACCCTTTTTGCCTCTGATCCAGTGGATTTAAAAGGCAGGATAAATCTGTGGCAGCAAGGATGGAAGTGTTGCTCGTGCACCAGCAATCCCATCTTCTAAGCAGCTCCAGGAGCAGCTGTGTTTAGTAGAATTAACCTCGCTTCAACAGCCTCCCCAGCTGGAAGGGTCTGAGATTGCCCAGAGAAATTAAAATGACCAGGGAAGAGGTGGGTCACGTCCAATATCTGTCCCTTCAGCACCAGATTTCCACAGAGAGCAAATGGGGCAGACTGGAGCTGCAGGAGGGTGGACAAAATTAGGAGTTGCTTTTGGAAGACAACTAAAAAGCCAGAGATTTTCACTATTATTGATGTTGATTCGAGTGTCTTTATGTTTTCCTAAATTCTGTTTTTCAGCGTGGTGCCAAAGTCTATCAAGGACCTCATTTTCCAGTGGTTTGTCAGTATAAAAAGTGCCATTTCCACCATTTTCCAGCCTGTTGTTCCCAGGGTAAATATGTTTTTAGGCACAGAGCAATATAATCCTGCAGATTTGCAGAGAAGCTGCAAACCCTCCTGGCAGTGCCTGAGGCAACATAAAGGCTCTGTTTCCATCACTCCTATTTATGGAAAACCAAAGGCCATTTATCTCCTTGAATCCCCTGAGATTTTCTATAGCTTAGTCAATAACCATGAATTACTGCTTGGCCGAGTTATTTTAGGGAAAATAGGATAGGATGGGAAGAGGATGTGCCTCAGCAAACAACCAGTGTCTCTAGCCTGGCTTCCAAGTGGGGCCCTCTCCCCTTCCCTAAGAACTAATTTATTTCCTTACAAAAAATTAGACTTTCATTTAAAATTTCTTGGATTAAAAGCGAGTTTAGAGTTTGTGCTGCTGATCTCGGGCTCCTGAAAGGATCCCATCCATACACCCCTAAACCTGCCGCTCCTGGAGAGCGCTGGATTGCTGCCATAGGCAGCTCCAGCCTGAGTTAAAGGAATTCCCTGGGTCCCCTCTGAGGCAGGAAGGGACCCACATGGGGATGTACAGAGATGTGGGACAGGGACAAAATGCAGGAACGCCCCCCAGCCGTGGTGGCTGCTCAGTGTCCCTCAACCTTGCCAGAGACAGGCACAATTTGGTTTTTTTTTTTTTACCCCCATAGACATTCTGTCATTGAAAAGATTTTATTGAGCAATCCCAGCCATTAAGTGGGGAGAAAAAAAAAAAAAAGAAGGGAATATTTAAATCTTCCTGACTGGACCAAGAGAAATTGCTTGTGGTTTAACTGGTTAGATTTCACAGGTTCCAGCTATGGGCTGGCAGAGGGCCCAGCTGGAGGAGAGCTGGGGGATGCATCCATGGCACCGAGACCTTCTGGAGTGTCCTGGGTGTTCCTCAGAGAGCTCCAGGATCCTCCAGGGAACACCCCATGGTTTTATTCCTCAGCTGGTGGCTGCTGCTGCTGCTGCCACCAGATTTGCCCATCACCAGTGACACTTTGGCAGCCCCTGAGCTGTTATTTGGTTGATGTTTACACTGCAATAAACACCCTCCTATTTATTTCTGCCCTCAGCACCTCACCTCAGCATGTTGGGAGCCTTGTGTTTCTCAAGTGCTTCGGCAAAAGTGGAGTTATTTCTGGTTTTGTTTGAGAAAGGAACACCCTGAAAAGCAGATTATTTATTGATTTTGTTTTATTCCTAGGAGAAGATGCTGAGGGATGTACAAACCACTCTGCAAGATCATCCCGGGAAAGGAATTAAAGGAGCCAGAAATTAGGTACAATTCTTCCCTTGTTATTTTTTGGTAATAATTATTTGTAGGAAATCAAGCTTCTAGATAAAATCTAGCTTTTGAGAGGATACAATATTCTAAAATTAAGAGAAAAAAATTCCCTCCATTGGAAAATTCTAAGAAGCAGGGAATGAAAGGGAGTTCCTGATCTATTTCTTATGGAAGACTTTCCCCTACTCCATATTCCAACAGATGTTTTAAATTACACTGTGACTTTGGAAGTGCAGTGATTTCTGCTGGGAATTTAGTACTTCCTGGGTTTGCTATCAAGAAGAGCTGCCTACTCTCCCTGTAGCTTCTCTAATTAGGCCGCAAGTTTGCAAGAAAGGACTTCAGTCTCAGATTTTTCTGCCCCACTGGATGATTTCCCACTTTTTCAGGGCAGCAGGGGCTGCACTGTGGAGCTCTTGGGAGTTTTTTTCCCCTCTTTTTGCTGTCCCCACTGCAAATTTAACTGGCATCTTAATGAAATCGTACTGCCAGACTCATCTTTTTTTTTCTCCTGCTCTTTTCTCATCTCAGTAGCTCAGTGAGATGTTTCAGCTTTAGGATATCTGAAATCTTTATGACAATTGCTTTGTTAAACACAGCCTGGGTTAAGAAAGAGAGAAAAGATTTGGGCAATTCATTGTTTCCATAGCACCAAATTGGGTTTTTAGGGGATTCACAAAAAGGAAAGCAGTGCTGGTCAAAGGTGAGATGATTTTTGGCTGGCCAGATACTCTTTAATTGCTTATTTGAGGGTACAAATGTGGATCATTCTCTAGGGAAATTATCTGTAAATAGGATATCTATTGTGCCTGGAAGGTTTTGTCATTTTAGATATGTTTGTAACTGAAAGCAGGCCAACTTTATATCTAGTACAAAAGAAGTAGAAATCATCTCCCTGAGTACAATTACTTATGTAATTATAATAAATATTGATGCCATTTTAATGCCCTCTTGCTCAAGTTCTTGCACTGGCTCAGAGCCTTTGCCCTCCAGCTCTCCCTTGCACAGAATTTCTCAGATTCATGAAACCATTCCCAAGTGTTCCAGAGGAATAAGTGAGGTTTTGGAACTTATCTTGGGCAGCTGGATTCTGCAGGGACTTTCCTTGGCGACTCCTGTTGCTGCTGCATGTCACTGCTGTCCTTGTGAAGGGCCAGGTTAATCCGCCCTTACTGCAATGGAAACGGAAGCCAGTTTGGTTTTCTTTTTAAAAAAGGGGTTAAATTGCTGGTCTGGTCAGGAAAGAACTGCAAGAGAGTCATTTGTGCCAAAGTTGGCTGCAGGAAGATGCAGCAGACAGAAAGAGATTCGCGTTTGGGTTTGAATCCTCTGCACCGAGGCAGAAACCCAAGACTTGTGCGCTGGGATAAAATCCCATGCAGGCCATAAATGTGCACCAACCCATTTTAACACAGCCTGAAGGGCCCTGTGGGGGGTTTTTGCTGCTGCTCTGAGCAGTGTTAACAATCTGCTGTGGTGCCTCAGCCCCAGAGAGAGAAGAAATCCTGGCAATAAAAACACTTCCTCCAGTAACACCTTCGCTGCTGGCACTGCTCAGCGGGCTGCGAGCTCCCATGGAAGCAGCTGCCTCTCACCATTACAGAGGACACATCTCCCAGGCAGTTTTAGCACATGGAAACCACACAATAAGAGAAAAAAAAAAAAACCAAAAAAAAAGAAGTACAAATCAGAGCTGAAGCATGACATTTCCACCTCCACATACAGGAAATAAGAACGGTTCGGTGGTGCTGGCAGGAAAGGGCCTGAGCTCAGCTTTGTTGCGTTGGGAAAGCAATAAAACCCATTTTTGAGCAGAGCTGGAGGTCACCTCGTTCTTCCTGCACACCCACTGTGGTTCTCTTGATCCTGTCTCCTGCCATCCCACGGAGGAGCTGGAATTACAAGGATGTCCTGAAGTGGAGAGGAGATTGCTGAGGCAGGGGACTCGTTTTGTCCATAGCACAGCAAAAAGAGCCACTCCGTGCTCCAAAGAACTCCTTAAACTTCCAAGAAAAATTCCAGAATAAAGGAAGAGAGGTGGCCTGCTAGATGGGCTTCAAGCACAGTTAGGGCAATGGAAGGGGAAGGTTTTCATGGAGCCTTTTATTTTCCTACGCCTGGAAGAGGGAAGGCTGCCCACAGAGAACAGGCTGGATTTTGCTTGCAAATTCAAGTTTTCATATTCCATAGAATCATAGAATGATTTGTGTTGTAAGGGACCTTAAAGGTCATCTAGATTCAACCCTCATGTTGCCCAGATATTTCATATATGAATAAATAAAGAGCAGGTATAGAGCTGAGCTTTTGTTGTGTCATTCAAGCTACCAGGGTCCCAAGAGCTCAGATTTCAGCCTTCAATTTCATTGCTAAAAGGAAATATTCAATCCAAGCTGTGGTAATACTGGCACGGGTTATGTGGACCTTTCAGAAAGGACCTCACCTACTGGGAATGCTCCCTCCTTTCCAACTCTCCTTCCCTTTGCCATCCCTGGAAGAAACTTGTGAGTAAATCTTGTCTTATATTTTCATTTGTGGAAGACAGAAGTCTTGGAGAAATGTCTTCCTTTGCTCCAAGAAGGGCTGTGGTAGAGAACAGGAATTGTAGTGTTTCTTGTGGCTGGCAATGTCAGAAGAGGGCACACCTCTGGAGAGAGAAATCACAAAATCCCAGGTTTCCTCCTGCTGAATGCAGAGATCCTGGGTGTGATGGGATTGTGGGTTTGCTGTTCAACAGGGCTGGTTAAGAGCAGTTCAGATTTCAGGAAAGGCAAGGCAAGAAATTCCTTCTCCTCATTGTTTGTTCTCCAGGATGGAATTCGGTGTCTGAGTGTCCTGCCCAACTTTATGGGTAGCTTGTTTCCTGGATGTCTTGAAACAGATGACCTGGAACAGACAGAACTTGGCTTTTTCCTCCTGCAGCTGTGAGGGACAGGAATATTGCTCTTCCATTGTTATTTGCTGGAATTCACACCCTTTTCTGAATTAGCTCCTCCAGGTCGATTTTTAATTTTGAACAGGTTCAGTTTGATGCTGCCATTTCCAAGTGCTGGTCAAAACACTCCCTTCCAGAGATGGAATAATTTCAGGGGTTCCATGAGCTACCAAAGACTCTCCACGCACTGTGGCCAAAGCCCTGATGGGATCTCTGGGAATATTCTTGTCTGACGTTCCTTCAACAAGAGGAGCCTTGGCAGTGTCAGTCTCTGTTGGTGGCATCTGAGTGTAGTTTAATTGCCTGAGCTTCTGAGCAACAGGAATTCCTTCAGGTCTGACCCTCAGCACAGCAGGCCCCACGTGCAGCATCTTCCTGCCCAGTCCAGTTCCTGATCTTGCTGGAAAACCAGTTTGTTCCACAGGTGTTTGAGGACAGGTTTTAGAGCAGGATGCTCCTGTCAGTAGTGACCTTTCAGGAATGCTGCTCGGAGAAAATCCTGACAAGCACCACTGAGTGGTGAGGTGTGGGTGTTAACAACCCTCACTGCTCACTGGAATGGACTGGAGGAACTGGGAGTGGGTTTTGGCTGAGTGATTTATCCTCCCTCTCACCACTTCCTCCATATCTGCCTCGCTTGGACCGTACCTGGTGGCAGGCATGTCAGACACAGTCAGTTTGATGTGGGATTATTTTATGTCTCTCCATCTGAAAACAATTGTCATGGAACACCAAAACCTTAGTATTTCCTAGTGTTTATTTAATATTTTCCTCTTGGCTTCTTGTCCTTAATGCAGCAAACGGAAAGCAAAAGAAATATCTTGCACTTAGCTTGCACTTTCTCCTCCTGCTGACTCTTCTGTTTTAATTCAAATTCGGGGGCTTTCTCTAGAAAGAAACAAGTATGAATAAAGTACTTAATGAAAGCTCACATGGTAGTTTAACTTTTCAGGCTTCAGCACCACTGTAGTTTATTTACTTGCCAAGTAATTACCGGTTTGAAACTGCAGTTCTACTCCCAAATTTTAGGGCAGTCAAATTAAACAGGAAAGATCATCCTCAAGGTCAGACAGGTCTGAGAGACTTTAATGTCCTTGTTCCTGATGTGGGGAGGGCAGAGACTCATCCAGGTCAGTGGGGAGTTTGTCTTTCCTTGCACCAAACCCTCCAGACAAGTGTGGGAGATGTGTGGAGCTCCCTGGTTTTCTGTTTGCTGCCCAGGTGATGTCAGCCAAGTTACTTTTAGCTGGGGCACAACAATTACTCCTATTTTATCCCACCTGAAGTGGTTTAATTAAATTTTACGGCTTCAAACTCCACGCTGAACTGCCAGGGAAATCTAAATTTCCATTAGTACATGTTCTTAAACAGCTAAAAAATACCTGTGCTCTTAAATTTACTTAAATGTGGCAGTGATGAGGAGATGGAAATTTTAAACTTAGTAATAGGATAATAATAGAAGGGTTTATGACCCATAGACCATCTTGGAGCAGGCCTGAAAAGTGGTCTAGAGGAGGTGGGAATACAGAGGTGAGGTAATCTGGGAGAAGACCCCATGGGAGTCTTTACTCAGGTATGAAGCATTTGCTTTGTATGAAGCATTTATTGAAACAGATGAAAATTCCACAACTCTGCCTTGCCCATGGTGGGTCTTTTTATCATGATGCTGTGAAACCTGACTGGTGGGAGATACAGATTTATTCAGGCAGCCTTAATTTCCTGAGTTTATAGAGAAATACCCTTAGTGTTCAAATACTGGGAATATTATGGAATCACAGAATGGTTTGGGCTGGAAGGGACCTTAAAGCCCATTTTGTCCCACCCCCTGCCATGGTCAGGGACACCTTCCACTATCCCAGGTTGCTCCAACCTCCCTCCAACCTGGCCTTGAACACTTCCAGGACTGAGGAAATCTGCAGATAAAGTCATAAAAGATGTCAAGGACCAGGCACGTGAGAGTATCACAAATTGATTATGGCTACTGGTGTGACCAGATATGAAATAATGATTTACAGCTCTTTTATGGCTGGCTGATAGCTCTTAGTGTTGCAAATGTACACTCTTTAATCAGTGGATTTCCATTCACCTTTTCTGAGGCAATCTGCCCAAAAAGGCCCAGAATAAGAGGTACATTTTGAACCAAAAATATTAAGGAGGTACCAAATCTTCACAATAACCTGGATGTTCTCCGCTTTAACCAATCCAGCAAAACCATAACCTGTTACCTGGTAGATGTTGCCAAATGATGGAAAGGTGAAAGCTGCCAGAAAGAACAGGGATAAAAACTGTAAGTATTCCATTTTTCTAGGGGTGGGGGGATAAAACTGACTATCCCATGGGAAAAACAAAACAAAACAAAAAAACCCCCCCAAAAAAACCAGCCTTGCAGTTCAGTGTTGTATCTGCCTCTGAAAGGTATTTGAGTTGACTTCTTAAATTACTTCTTAAAATACTCTCTTGGTCCCTTTATGGTGGTGGTTTCTGAGTTCTTCCAAGTGTCTCCTTTGAAGCTGTATTAGGATGTATGACACAATTCACACCAAGGCTCAGAAGCCAGAGAACATAACTCAGGTGGGGTTTTCCTGACCACTCTGAAAATCTTTTTTTTTTTTTCTTTTTTTTCAAATAGGTACATTCCTAATCAATCAAGGAAATGGTACAAAAAGATTAGAGCCGCACGTAGTTGCAGGAATGAGCTCTGAAGAGCACCTGGTGCTCAAGTGTTTCATTTTCACTGCAAACTATTTTGAGCTGGACTTTTCCTGCAGGGTTATTTGTGCAGGCTGGGGCTTCAGGAGCTCTGCAGAGGGTTTCAGGTGGCACCTCCTGCCTCACAGGGGCTGGGGGTGATGAGCTGGATCTCCCAAGCAGGCAGCTCAGGCGCTGAGGGATGAAATCACAATGGAAAACGTTGCTTTATCCTGTTTTATCTCAGGCCAAAGCGTCGATCCTTCAGCTCTCCTTCTTACGGCTGCCCAGTTAGAAAGCCCCTGAAAATCCACCTCCTTTTCCACCAGGAGGTTCCTGAGGCATCAGAATTTCCCTTCTGCTGATGTTTCTGGGTGACCTGTCTGCCCCTGCCCTCAGGGAAGGTGGGGGCACAGACACAGATGTCCATCTCTTCATTCCCACCCTGGGACCATGGACACCCCTCCATTTGGCCTGTCTTCTCCAGAGGCACCAGGGGAGGGTGCTCCCAAGGCGTTTTTATCCACCTGGCTCAGTCTGGAGAGCTGTTTGAGAGCTGAGGCCGAGCCTGGCCATTGACAGAGGAGACAAGGGCTGGCAGCAGGGCGTGGGGTACAGGAGGAATTCTTGGCCCAGGGATGAGGGAGATGTCTCACACCTCACAGGTGACTCCTTCAGCCCTGAGTGAGTAGGTGAGGGCTGTGATTCTCCTCAGGACTCTGCCTCAGGGCGCTTATCCAGCCCTGGATGGATAACACTGAGGCTGGGAGCACCAATTCCCTGCAAGGCTGTGGCTGCAGGTTTGCTTCTTCCCTTGGCATTTTCCCTCGGCCAGCAGCTCCCTGATTCCCATACCAGCTAGTTTGGAGCCCGGGCCAAGGTGTCTTGCTGTCTGCACAGGCTGGAAAAGGAGCCTTGGCAGCACTGCCTGCTTTGCACTCAGGCTGTCCCGGCTGCCTGGGCTCCTCAGGGGTTTAACCCTGCCTGATTTGCCTGAAGCTGCAGGCAAGCTCCTGTTCTCAGCTGACTTCAGCAGCTCAGATCACTATTAATTCACCAGTCAGTTATCCTTGCCAGCCTTTTCATCATCACAGAAATCCAAAAAAGACAAGTCTTGCTATTTTTCTCCCTCTTCCTTTCTCCTTTTTGTTTTGAAGTATGGTAAAAAAGGCTGGTTTAATTACCTTTCTCTTGCTGATGAACTTCATAAAGCACAGTAAGCTTAATAAGAAAAAATTCTGCCCTGAGTCTGAGTGATGTGCTCACAGCACCTAAGAGATCTACGAACCCAAGGAACTGTAGAACTCATTTGCCCCGTGTCATTAATTATGTCTTATCTCAGTGGAGAGAGCGGGATTGACATTACTGCAGAAATAGAACAGCTACGTGTTAATGTTCCTAATAGCTCACGTTAATGAAGGAAGGAGTCAGGAATAAGGAAGTCAAGCAAAGAGCAAGGCCAGTGGCAGAGGAGGCAGAGGCTGCTCCTTGGGATCACGCTCAGCCCGGGCAATAAAGCACCGTGGGTGGTTCAAGGGCACTGGGGAGCCACAGCAATTTCCTGGGGCTCTCCACACCTCAGGGGATCAGAGGTTGGGCTGCTGTGGGGGTGATAAGGAGGGAAAGCGTGACCTAAACACCAGTGGGCAGGTGGATGCCATTTCTCCAGAAGCTTTGCCAGGCTGCATGCCCATGACCTGACTTCTCTTGAAGGGCTGCATTTGCTCCCAAACCCGTATTAACCCCCTTCTCTTGGTTGTGATCTGCAATTTGCCATGCTGGTGCCAAAGCAGGAGAGGAGGAAAGAAGGTGATATTTAACCTTCTCACCATTCCCACAAGGGAGAGGGTCAGTGCAGAGGGGCCAAATCCTGTGCTCTGAGCCATGGGAAGGTTATTTGTGGGTTTGCTGGTACTGCTGAAAGGGCTGAAATCTCTGAGAATCCTTGCAGGGTATGTGACCTACGTGTTGCTGTGATTTATTGAATTCATTGTTCATGGGAGGGCTGGGGGAAGTCCCTGAACCACTGACCAGTGGCCTCTGGGAGGGTGTCCTGGGGAAAGACCTTTCCCATCCCACCCCTTCCCTACCAGGAGCAGGAGCCTGGGCAGTGCGAGGGGTGAACCCTCTGCTCTGGTGCTGGAAGGCAGCTCCCACGAGCAACAACCCAACATCTGTCAGGCCCTTCAGCTGCAGCTCATAATACTTTTATTTTTCCCTTTGTTCTCAGCCTTTTATCCTTTGATGGCTTACCAGGCCACCCAAACCAGAGGAGATCCCTGGGTCTGCGGGACAGCGTCTCACACAGTGGAACAATATCAGGACAAAGAAATGCTCCCCCCAATTTCTAGGGAAAAGGGCAGTAGCACTCCTCAGAAAGTTTATTTAAACACGGCTGTTTATTTTTGCTGGAGATTGAGTTACCTTCCCTTATAGGGATAATGTTTTTGGAATCCTCCTTGTTTCCCCTGTAATAAATCACAGTTGTCTGAAGGAAATGAGCGGGGCTCTTTGTCATTTCTCTTTGCTTTTCCTCCATTGGCAAGTGAAGGAAGTGCCCCAAAAAGAGTAATTTGTTATGAACTCGCTTTTGACACTGTTGGCAAGTCCTTGGCGTGCTGGCTACATAAATTACTGCCCTATCTCTGGGCAGACAGAGCACAAAGGCACAGCTCTTGTTTCTAATTGTAGGTTGGCAGGACCTCTGCTATCAGGCAGCACAGACAGCGAGGAGAACAAGGGGAAAGGCTCCCAGCTGGCTCTCAGCGAGGGTGGCAGGGCTGCAGGGAGGGGACCCCAGGTCCTCTTGTGACTCCAAGCCGTGTTTTGTCCCAGCAGCTGCCAACAACCACAAGGACAAAATTCACTCGTGGTTCTGTGGCTTCTGGCGGAGCACGGGCTCCGTTCCTCAGCAGGACAGGCAACAATGCACAGTGGCACCCAGGGCTCTTCAATTCTGTGTGAGGGGCTGAGGCACAGCACAGAGACCTCGGGGAACAGCAGGCTGATGGGCAAGACTGAGACTTCAAAGAAGTTCTGAAGTGGCTCTGACTCTTCTCATCCCCTCTATTTTTTTTTTTTTTTTTTTTTTTTTTTTTTTTTTTTTTTTTTGATCAGCTTTTCATTGAGATTTGCTGCTCTGGGCTAAATTGTTTCAAATTGTTTGGCTGATAGAACAGCTGGAACTGGTAATGTCCAGCATCTAACAGGGTCTGTTATGATGTTGTTTTCCTTGTTTTTCCCCATGAAGTTTCGAAGGGCTCTTACAAAGAATAACAGGTTTTTGGTGTAACCATGAACGTGTGCATCTGGAGAAGCTGAGGTGGTATAAGTAGGACAGGAGCAGATCATGCACCAGCAAGTGAGCAATGGGAGAAGGAAAAAATAGGGTGAAAATAATGGAACTTCTATAATTTTAAATGCCATTTTCCTAGGAAATTGCAGCCCCCATCCCTCTGTCCCTGACCACTTTATGGCTTGAGACAGAAAGGTGCTGGGCCATGAGACACAAACATCTGTAAGGTGGCAGAGGTGAAGATGTCTTTTAGGAGGAAAAGGCACATTCCCAGCAGTAACCACCATTAATGTGGAAGAAATGCCTTTATTTGGGATCCTGGCAGAGCACTCTTTGATCTATTTGAGCTAAAAAATGGTGACTGTTCAGTCCTTTTGCTGGGAGGTTTTGTTTCAGCTGCCTCTATTCGACCCCCTCGATATTATGGGATTTTTCTGAGTATCTTGGTGTAAAGGTGGTGTTCTTTGAGTGACATTTATTCACCGTTTATGAGAGTAATGTATATTCTGCTTTTCCTGTAGCAAACTTTGAATGCAGCCATACTGCAGAGCTGACAATATATACTCAAGAAAATGAACAAGGTGCAGTTATTTTAGGCTTTACTAGGCTGGGAACGAGGAAAGTTGTTTTGATTTTCAGGCTCCGTCTCTCTTTAGTGGCATTTAGGATTTACAAGGACTTGGAGGGTGTATGGTTCAGCAAAAGCATTTCCCCAGATTAGGTGATGCTCATTCCTTGATCTCCTTTAAAAATATTGAAAGAAATTTCATCAGCTCGTGGAGCTTGGAATGTTAAATCAGAGTCTTACACAAATAATCCAGGTTTTGGGGAGCTTGTCCTGCTAAGTGGGTTCTTTGGCATCGACTGGTTTCATTATGGATGGAGCCACAGCAGAACCACATTAGAAAAGGATATTGTTACAACACTTTCAGTATCAACAATGCTACTTGGAGAGGAATAATCTGTTCCAGATGACTGTTAAGAACGTCTGTCCTTTTTAGAAGGGATTTTTTTTTTTTTTTTTTGTTTAGTTGATTTATTCTGATAAAATTTGGGATCATTTAGACTCCTGTCAAAGGGTCAGTAAACATGAAGATAATGTGATTCACAGAACTGGCAGTCTGAGAGGCTACTTTCATTTAATTCAATTAGATGGGCTTTTATATTGGATTTATTTGTTTTATCTTGAGTATTGCAGCAATTTTTTCTCTTCATGAAAGAGCAGGCAGAGTACAATTACTGCAGACATCAAAACTGCTGGGTGAATTCCAGGGCTTTTCCATGCCACTGGCAAGAAATGGGACTGCAGTTACCTGCATAAACGACTGGGTGCAACAGCAGGCACTGATACAACAGAGGAGTTTTGAGGGGCTTGAAGGAAAAGCTCTATTTGTGATACATATCACACCAACGTTTCTCACCAGACCCATGTGCAAGGCAGGCATCAAACTGAACCCTTTGAAATTAAAGCAAAAAGATGTTTTAACTTTGGCTTTGCTGGACACGACAGAGGGGAGTCTGTTAAACTGAAGTTACTGTAAACTGACAGGTTTTTTTCAGCTTCCTTGTGGCCCTCCTTTGTGCTGGTCCTGGAATAACACCCATGGTTTTTATAGCACTGATGGGGACACATTGGGGATCTCCTTTCCATCACTGGTGTCCCTCTGTCCCAAATCATCCTGCACAGAGGAGCAGCAGGCAAGACAAGGCTGGGAACACCCCTGGAATGAGCTCAGGAGCAGCAGTGCAGGAAAATATTCCATGGCCAGTCTGGCAAGGGGCAATTTTTTAACCCCCCTCTGGCTTTCTGGTTTGTCAGAGGTTTCAGCTCCTGGGTTTGTGCCTGTCCCCAGGCACAAGGGTGTGAGAAAATGCTGTTTATTGTCTGTTTTTATTGCTTTTTATTGTCTGTTCTTCTCAAAACTGGCAGAATCTGGGCTCTCTCCCAGCTTCTCCCCAGGCCATTATTTAGGTCCCTTGGATCAGGTATTCCCAGGAGCCATGGGGACAGACTGGCTGCATCTGGGTGCCTCCTCCACTGAGCAAAACCCTTGGTGACCACCCTGACAAACCTCAGTGCTCCTTCCCTCTGTATTCCCAGCACATCCACATCCATCTCTCCAGCCACTGGATTTTCCCTCTGAGGACTTCATTTTGGTTTGGAGTGTTTCTCCAGCAGGCATTAGTTAAGCCTGAAAGGCTTTTGAAGATGTTCCCCAGAGCTGAGGGCTGCTGAGCATCCAGCAGGGGAAGAGTTTGGGGAGCTTTGTTAGTCCTGGATGAGCAGATTCCTGTTTTGTATTTGAAACAGATCTGCACCCGCTTGCTTAACAAAATATTATGCTCAGGATAACTACCTGAGCCACCTCGCCAGGCCAGAGGGCCCTAGGAGGGTTCCAGAAAAGCCAATATTAAATCCAGAGACATCAACATTAGTGAAGTAGGACTAAATTATCTCCAGCTGGTGCTGGCTCTTGCCTGAGGCTCAGAAATGAGTAGCTCCCTGGAAAAGAAGGGAAGATGAAGGCTGTGCTAACGAGGAGCAGAACCAAGCTTGGAGCTCAGGTCACGTTCTGTTTCCAGCCCTATCAAGTCCAGTCAGTGACAATTTTTCACTTCCCATCACTTGTGCACCAGCCACTCCATCAAAGCCAAATTCCCCTGGCAGTGGGGAAGGATCCAGTCACACTGTCGGAGCATTCCAGACACGGGCTGCCCCAGCTCCCAAGGCCAAGGTGGGAAACAGAGATCCCTTAAAACTGCTGGTTTTCTTCATTCAATTAACTCTTTGTAACTGTTAATTGCATGCTCATCATGATCAGAACTCGCTGCCAAGGGCTTCTGTCCTCACTGACCAGCACCACTGAGTGCAAGTCTTGAAATAAGTGGGGAAAATGATGGGTAAATATCAACCACTGCTCTGTGCTGGACATGACTTGGAACAGCAAATTAAAAATCAGCACTAACAAACCTGGATATTCAGAAACCTTCACTGTGTGTTTCTCATCAGTTCTTGTGACAAAAGGGGTCTTAGAAGAAATGGGGATTCCAGATATGAATTTTTTACTGCTGCAATAGGTCAGCTCTGCTCTCACGTATACCATATTATTATTATTATTATTAATTAACATCTCCAGATTCTCTGGAAAACCCTACTTACCGTGTGAATCTTTATATCTAAGCAACACTGAAAATACCTGTATTCCTAAGTGTACCTAGAGCTGCAGAACCATAGAATGGTTTGGGTTGGCAGGGACCTTAAGATGCTCTTGTTCCAATGCACCTTCCACTATCCCGGGGTGATCCCAGTCCTGTCCAGCCTGGCCACGGACATTTCCAGGCATCCAGGGGCATCCACAGTTTCTCTGGGCAAGAAGGAGATGGGTATTTATACGAGTGTGGCATTTGTGCCACACTTTGGGGCATATTGTTGGGCAGAGATGGATATAATGAGGCATGGAAAACATAAATCCAGCTGGCTGGGAGCACGGGGTGGGTAATTATCCCTGTGGGAACAACACAGCAGGTGGATTAGTTACTGGGCTGCCTCTGCAACAAGCAATTAAGGGAAAACATCTGTTTCACATCACCCATTTCTCCTTTTCCAGGATACTCCTCGGCTTTGTCTCTCTGATGCTGCAACCTGGAGACGAGTGGTTCCTGCAAGGAGGCTGTGCAAACATCGTGTGTTCCTGCGTGCAAAGCGGGGACGTGGCCAGGAGCGACAGCACGCGGTAAGGAACATCCGCGATCAGCTCCTGCCTCCCTCGTTTTATTTTCTGTTGGGTTCTGCCTCCTTCCATCCCAGAGCAGAGCTGTTTCCAGGGGCTGGGAACGGCCCCCTTCGAGGTGCAGAAAATAAACCCAGGAGCCAGCTCTGCTCAGTGACTCAATATCTCTGCTGCCATCTTGAGTAAGAGGAAAGTCTGAGCATCTGGGCAACCTCTCCCTGCCCGAGCAAGGTTTTTAAAGTGGGTTTTGTTCAATTAGCCGGGCCGAGCTGATACCTGGCGTGCGAAGCGTTGGAAGGGCTCTGTTTGCAGCAGGAAAGGTTTCCATGCTCACCAGGGTATCCATGGCTGGTGCTGAGTGTCCTTGTGCTGCTGAAAACTGACAGCAAATGAAGCAAAAGGGTTTTGGTGTTACCAGCAGGGTTTCTTCGTGCTCTGGGTGGATTTAACTGGGAGAGGTTCTGTTCAAAATGATGGTAAATCCAGATTAACCCTGCTTTAGGTGAGCTGGTTTCAACACTGCTGCTGTAGGTGGAGAGGTATAGAGCTAAGAGAATGTTTTCCCCCCAAATCGTGGCTATTTCTTACTGGGATAAGTTGTCCAGTAGCTAAATCTGGTTGTCTATAGATTACCACACTGTCCAGGGATCTGCCTGCTAAGAGAACACAGGAAAATAATTTTTGAAGGTGTGGATTTCATTATTTAATTTATCCATCTTGCCTAAGCAAGTATTGCTTTCTCTAAAAGCTCCTTATCCTTATTGCTCTTGTCTGGGATTTATTTTTCAAGCAGGGGTTAGATTAAATTTCTGTAAAATGTATTTAATACATTTGATCAGCAGTGTGGGGTTTAGCAATGCATTGGTGTGTCACCTGCTGTGCACACAACAAATGTTGTTTATTTTCTTAATATATGGATACAAACTCATGAATATACAACTGGAATGTACATTTAGGGAAGAAATGTATCCACCTTCCTTTAGAATGGCATAAAAATCACATGCTTAATTTAAAACACAAAGGAATTGTTGCTTGGCTTCAAGTGCTTAAACAATATTAGAAACTTTTGCCTAATCTCTGTTTTACGGATTAAAATACAAATATTTCCAGTGCAACCAGCATTTATTAAAGCAGGCTATTGCCTAGGGAAATATGCCTTTGGATGTGTTTCTATCAACTCTTCTGGGGAAAAAAAAAAAAAACAAAGAATGTAATTAGTGTTGCATAATCTAGAGAGAAAAAATAGGCCAAAACCTAAGAGCATAAAGGGAATATTGCAACTGTGGAGTGTAAATTGCTTGTGGCTGCCAGGCTGGTTGTTAATCCTGGGGGCCAATGCCAGTTTGAAAGTCCTGACTGGAAGAAAGCAGCAAGGCTGGAGATATTCAGGAGAAAGATGAGATGGGCTGTTGGGTAAAATTGGGAAAACAGAGTCCCAGAGTGACAGGTCATTTGTTTCATATATGCCTTGCATACCCATCAATGAAATTCAGGCCAAAATGAAATCATTCCAGTCCTTGCTGATGGAGTTTCACTCCGAGTTCATGGAGGCTCTGTTGACTCATGAGATGCTGCTAAATAATTTTCAGTAATTGTCCCATTCTTTTTCCTTCTCATGGTGAAATCAGTTCTGTGGATCAGCTCCTCTTTCAATTAAAACAGTTACCTGATTAAACTCTCTCCGTGCAGGGAGATCAGATTTGGGTGATTCTCACAATTCAGTGACTTTTTTTTTGGTGGGGAAGCTGTATATCTGGGACTGAGCTGGTCTGGTTTCCCTCTTTGCTTCTCCTTCTCACCTCTTTGCTGCATTTATTATCAGCAGGGAAGTTTCTTGCAGCATTTCTGAGCAGCTCCTGGCCTGGAAGCTTCCATCCCCTAAGTGCTGCTGAAGCACAAATAAGAGCAATAAAGAGCCTTTTTCCTCTGCTAATAATTCATTGGTGTTTTTATGCAGAATTCTGGCCTGGAGCAAAATATAATTGGCAGGCAGCTTTTAACTGGGGAGGCCACAGTGACCAAGGGACCATGGAATAACAAGCCCATGTTGTGCTCCTAACATCACTGAAATCAGAAATGAAGCTTGCCTTGGAGAGCTCCTCCAGGATTTAAGGCTGCTTTTCCCATTCCTTCCCTGAAATATCTGGGGGAAAGACCCCCAGACAAACAGGGGGACAGAGATTAGGTTATTCCATGTGTCAGTGGAAAAATAGCTGTAGTAAATAGATATATGGTGTAAAAATGCAGGTCTGAGCCTGTGACATTTACCATGCATTTGGGTTCACCAGATTTGCTAAAAAACTCTGCCCTGAGGGAATTTTGACACTGGCAATTCGTTAATGGAAAAAAAAAAACAAAAAAAACAGAGGAGTGTATAATTTGCTGTTGAACTCCAATTTCTAAATGATTCAATTGATGTCACATATTTATGAAGATACGAAATGGTTCTAATTAAAGGCAGATGTGCAAAATATAGCCTATAGGATAGATATAGGGAAAACATACTTTTCCATGTGAGTGGCAAAGCCCACAGCCACAAATACCTCTCCAGTATGGCATCCTCAAAAATGCATCCACAAATATTATTCATCTCAGTGGTCTGCAGAGATTTATCAGGGGTTACAGCTTCCTGAAACGTCTGTGAGGCCCAGGGGTTGGGAGATGTGTGTTTGTCACTTGGCAAACACTCCCTTGCTTTTGCTATACCCACTGAGAGAGCGGCAATTATGAGTAAGACAGTCTGGAAGAGACTGAAGTGTTCAAAAATGGGTGCTATGGGGAAAATATAGCTGGATGTTTACCATAATTTCTCCAATTTGAAGTCACGAAAAGCATCTTTCCACACATCAGTGTGTCTGCTTACTGCTTTTTTTTTGGGGGGGGAGGGCGTGAATCTTTTAGAAAGAAAAATCTATCTGAATTTGCCCCCAAATACTTTAAAAATGACTTGTCATTTTGGATTATGAAGGATGGTTTGAGTTGGAAGGGATTTTAGAGATCGTCCCATTCCCTCCCCAGCCATGGGCAGGGACACCTCCCACTGTCCCAGGCTGCTCCAAGCCCTGTCTCAGCCTGGCCTTGGGCACTGCCAGGGATCCAGGGGCAGCCACAGCTCCTCTGGGCACCCTGTGCCAGGGTCTCCCCACCCTCATGGGGAAGAATTTTGTTCCTAATATCCCATCTAAACCTAAATTTTTGCAATTTAAAGCCACCACACCCCTTTGTCCTGTTGCCAAATGCCCTCTCCAACAGATGAACGCATAATCCTGAAACTCCAGGGGCTGAGTAAGAAGGGCCTTACTGATGAAAAACCACCACTTTCCTTATGGACATTGTTGAACTATTATGTTACATCGGTGATTCTGTGCTTCCTCCATGGTCCTCAAGGCATTTTTAAAAGATATCCCTTACTAGAAATAAGAAAAAAAGGAAAAATCTCCATAGGATGTAGGCCTGAGAGCCTGTTAGAGATGACTCACACACCGGGGCGTGCTGCAGACTGGGAGGGTACAAAAATGCACCCAGCCAACAGCAGCATTTCTTTGCCACCTTCACAGGGACTGCAGTGCCATTAATGTCCCTCAGAGCTCTGGTCTGTGGAGGAATCACAGCATAAATCACTGGACAACAGTGCTGGATTAAATCTGTGCTGCCGAGTCTCATTTTCTAGCTCTCCATGTCCAGCTGAGATGGGTGTTTTTAATGACTTCTGGGTGCAGAGCTGGAGAGCAGAGACAAATAAGGAGTCCCAGAATTACTGGGGTTTCTCATCTCCTGTTTTAAAAAACAGATAAAATGGGGGGTGCTCCTGTGTCTCAGTTTTCTAGAACAACCCTGATGGAGTTGAACTCAGTGGTTCTGGTCCCTTCTAACTCAGGATATTCTATAATTCTGTGATTTTTTCCTACAGGTTTTCTCATTTTTCTTCTTGACTTTACACCTTTGATGCTATTATGACTGATAGATGTTTTCTTCAAAGCCCCATCAATTTCAACACAGTAAGCATTTCAGATAATCCATCATTAAATTAAAAAAAAAAAAAAAGGATATTTATATAGGTTTGTGCCTGTTTCAGCTTTCCAGTCCCCTGCAGAAATGGAGAGTTTTTCTCCAGAGCACTGATCATGTTGGTTGAGGATTTTTCCCTTTTACCCTTGATGCTGAACTCCAACAAAATGTTTGTGTGTGTGCAAAAGTTGCAAGGTCAAATGTGCAAATATATACTGGATTGTTGCAGATAAAATGGACTTAACCTTTGGGGTTTGGGGGTTTTTTTAAGTGGTCTGTCTTCTCTCTGAACTTTTTATATTTGCACTTAGTTTACTTAGAAGACAACAGTGAAAGGAATGTTTTGGAGGAATTCCATCTTTGTCCTGAATTATTTAACTTGTCTGAAGAACGGCAAAGATAGAAAATCTGGGGGACAGAAACAGAAATGAAAACTACCCAACAAAATGCTCCATCATTTCCCTGGAAGGAATGTTAATCAGTTTACTGTAATCTGCTGATGATTCCTGTGATCACAGTCAAAGGTCAACCTATTCTTGGTGATTCTCTGAGATAAAATCTCTTGGTTTACCTCCTATAACAAAAATACAGTGTGAAGTCACTGAGGAGAATGGCTTACAAAAAATCGCACAGGCAGAAAAGGTGAATTTTGGTGACATTTGATTCTTCATTGTGAGAAAACTGGATCCAGATTCCACCAGAGGAATCTTGAAATACAAAAGAAAACCAAGGGATAAAGTAAATGCTTTCAGACCCAGAACTAGGCATTTGTAAGATACAAGTCAAAATCCAAGTCCTGGATTAATTTTGGGGAATGTGGGAGATTAGTTTAAGATAATTGAGTATGACTGTGATAGGAAAATCCCTTAAAAATGGTGCTTTATGTGCTAGAAAAGGGCTTGTAAAGTAACAAAGGCATTCCCTAAAATAGAAAGCACAGCAGCAACATAAACCACTCATCGTGTTTTCAGTGTGAGGTGAGGATTTGCCCTCCTAACCTCCCACGTTGGGTCTGGGGCTTGAATGGCATTTCTGTTCTCTCCTCAGCTGAGCTAATGACAGATCTGAAGAAGTGTCAACACCGCGGCCGAAAAAGCTCGAGGTGGCAGGAATGTTGTTCACAGGGGCCGTGGGAGTCACAGCAAATACTCCCCTCGAGGCTGGTTACTCCTGACTAAACTGTGTTTTCAACAGGAAAAGCCATAAACTTGCCCACAGGCAGTGGAGCGCTCCAGATGCGTGCCATGCCTACTCCAGCAACGGCGGGTGAGGTAATGCTCTCCCTGGCTCCTCTCTCCTCTCCTGCTGCCAGCCCTGGCTCAGGCTGGGATATTTGCTATTTATTTCTTAGTTTTTATTTATTTTCTATTTGCTATTTATCTGCTATTTGCTATTTATTTGCTTTTTACTCTTTGTTATTTATTTATTTGCTGTTTGCTTTAGTCATGGGCCGATGTCACCCACGGTGGAGGAAGCCAACTTAATTCCTGATGGCTCCATGTGTCCTTTTCATTCTTGGCAGGGGGAGTTTGCCTTCTGTGGCTTCACCTTCCATCAAATTTGCAGGTTGAGTGGAGGCCACCTAAATCCCCGTGAGCTCTGTGTGTGGGGGGAGGTTGGCACTGCCCTGCAGCTCCTCCGAGGTCTCTTGGACACCTGAGTTTGGGATGAATCACCCTCTGGACACAGCAGGAGAGGAAACGGCCTCAAACTGAGCCAGGGGAGGCTGAGATTGGAGAGTAGGAAAAATTTCTTCATGGAGAGGGTTATCAAGTGCTGGGACTGGCTGCCCAGGGAAGCGGTGAAGTCACCATCCCTGCAGAGGTTTGAAAAACGTGTGGATGTGGCACTTGGGGACGTGGGGTAGTGATGGGCTTGGCAATGCTGGGGGAATGGTGGTTCTGGAGGTCCTTTCCAATTTAAATCATTCTATGACATGCCAATTTTTCTTCAGTGGTTGCAGAGATGCTTGTTTTCCAATCCATATGTGAAATCTTAGTTTGGGATGGTGAAAATCCGGAGAGGGGGCTCTGATGCAACCTCGTGGTTCTCTGACAAAATCTGGATGAACACGTGGAAACATCTCATCCCAAGGGCAGTGAGGGAAGAAATGGATATTTGCTTCTTTTATGATTTTTTTCCCCATGTTTTGGTTCTCTGGACAGCATTTTCCAAAGCTGTGTTTTCCAGTTTCTATTCGGTGTTGTATATATCAAAAATTTGGAGGAATTTGGGCTGGATTGCTCTGAGACAGAGCAGAACTCAGCTTGAAGTCTTGGAATTATTTGAGTTTGGATTTTCCTGTGTAAGCCCAGGCTAGGAAAAACTTGCCATCTTTGTAGGAAATAACTGGAAAAAGAACATTTCCCTGCCAGAGAGTGAAACACAGAGAGAATCTCACCTATGAAACACAATATAAGTTCGTTGAAGTAAGTCCCACCTTAATTTTGGTGAGTGAGATGCAGTTTCACGGATGTGTTGATGTTTTCATGAGCTGATGGTGCCAGATATGATCTCTACTGAAATTCTTATATTTTTAGACAAAAAGTGTTTCTCCTGCAAATTTGTCAGTTTTGTTCCCTGGGACATAACTTTCATTTTAGTTTCAGAAGGTTGCCAAGGGTCCCAAATGTGAGTCCGAAACTGGTACCAGGCCCAATGTTTGCAAACAAAAACAAGAACCAAAATGTTTTCTTTCTGTTCTTTCAGTATTTTTAATTTTGTTCATTATTAATTATTTTAATTTCCTTCCCTTTGCTGACCCTCAAAGTTCAATTACAGATGAAACCAACGATTCTTTTTTTTTTCCACAAAAAAGTATTATGTGAAGCTTGTTCCTGTTTTTCCATAATTATTTTAAGGGTTGAGCAGATGATCTCTTTCCAGAAAGGAAAAGACACAAGAAGTTCTCTGAAATATCCTCAAGGAATACCCACTGATACAAGTATTTGTTAATGTGAGGAAAAAAAATTTTTTTTTTTCAAAAATATTGCAGGCATTTCTTATTTCTGAGAACTTCTTCTTATGTAAAATAATGATGAGAAATTCCAACTGGTGCAGGGAGGCATCAGATGTTGGCTATGAAACATTTGCCAGGCAGGGACAGGTTTATAAAAGGCCTTGGATCCCATGCAGGGGAAATGAGGTTTTAATTAGATTTCACTCAGGTGTCCAAAAAAGGGGGATTTATTTCTAAATCACCAGTGGCCTGTGGCTACATCTTTGCAAATCCAGTCGTTATTCCCAACGGGAGCTCCCATTTCTCAACAGCGCTGAAATTCGGGCTGCTTCGCATTTGGAAATCAAAAGGAGCCCTTTGTGCTCCTGAAATTCCGGCCTTGGCCAAGAGCTCTGCAGCCAAGAACAAAAGTTAAGTGAACTCAGAAAGAACAAGTCATCAGCCTGGCCTTTGGTCATCAGAAGAATGTAAAACATCTTACATTTATTCCCCCAATCCAAGTTGGGTTTCATCTGTGCTGAACATTTAGTGAAATAACTGGGAATTTCTTGGATTGGCCAACCTGAAGTCACTGCTGGCAGTGGGGTCCCTGGGTGATTCGTACCTGACACTTTGGAAAGACCAGAATCCATCATTCCAACCTGGTGGAAAGAGTTTTTTAAGGGTTTTTTTTTTTTTAAATTTAGTTTGGGTTTGGTCTTTTGTCGTTGTGGGGGTTTTTTTGGGGGTGTCGTTGGTTTTCTTGTTTGTTTGTTTCTTGCTTGCTTGTTTGTTTGTTTAAATTGTTGTAAAGGAATTTTTTCCAGCATAGTGATTGGAGCTTGTTTAAGTTTCTATTTACTCCAAAGGGTTGTTATGGAAGAGCAAATTTAATTTTTCTAAAGCAAAATGAGTAAGTGATAAATGAATGTGTTTGGCAGCAGTAAAGCAAAATAAGTTTGCCTGGAGAGAAAGGAGGTGAAAGTCCAGATTTTTTTTGTTTTTTTTCTCCTCTTCATCCCCCTGCATGATGGGTGATGCTCTCCCATGTCCATCAGGTCATCATCCATCATGGAGACCTGAGAAATTTCTCAAATTGTTTTTATTTTATGAATAATCACTACACAGACAAAATCTCTTTGGGAGATAACAACTGGAAGAACAAAGAGCCCCTCACGGTGAAAGTCACAATATGTGGAAATTTAATATTCACTGTAATAGGGAATACCTGAAAATGTAAAGAGACATTTTCCTGTTCTCTGTATCACAAATATCAAACTGCACCCAGGAATGGAGGGACCTGATTTAATAACAACTGCTCTAGATAACTTTGAAATGTCTGTCATGGTAATTACATGCTAATGATCTGATTTCACACTGCTTATAATGTCAGAAGCACTCTGTTTCTAATTAAACTTTACCCAGAAAAGGGCCTTGCTGCCTTCTGTATTTAAATTATTGTTTTTATCCAGACACCACCTGTCCAGGTAGGTAATATCATGGCTACTGTTGCTTCTGGGAACCATCTGATCATTGATGGATTTACTCTCACTGCATAAAAATCCTTTTCCCGAACCCTGCAAGCTCACCAAAAGTGTAATTATTGCTGCATTTCAGTCAGAGAAAATCTTCAAAATAGTGGAAGAGGATTTTAAATGGCTTTCTGTGAATAAAAGCAGAAAGCTTCTGTTCCAAAAATACATTTAGTGATTTCTGCCTCACCATTTTGCATAGCAACAAGTCCTTCATTAAGTTTTAGTCTCTCAGACACCTCTCCCCATATGCAGCAGTGAGTTACTCTCCTTTAAAATCAGCCTCCAGAGATGGATGTGCAGCTTTCATGGCTTGCAAACATCTTTCCCCAGCACTTACCTTGCCAAAGAAATGTTATTTCTGACGCCCTGCCTGCAGTACTTCGTGTTCTCCCTTAATCAAAGTGTCCTTATCTTTGCTGAACTTCATCTTTGTCTAACAAGCATTCCCAAAAGCACCTGAACTTTATTTCTAGGAATAAGTGTGTTGTCTTATTGGGACCATGTGTTCTTCCGAGCCTGCCCTGCGCCCTCACATAGCAGAATCCGCATTGATTCATCCCCAGAGCACGAACTTTGAATGCTCATATTATTTTTATTAAACTTAACTCCGGTTCTTTCTCTCCTCTCCCCTTTCCCCTGAACCCTCCAGCTATATCCAACCTCAGAGTCAAAACAGGAGTAAATGGAAAACACATTGAAAAGAGGATTATGGCCATATGGAGGAGGATTGACATCCATTTCCAAACTGGGAAGATTGAGTTATACCAGCCAGTTTTGCCTTTGGTCATCCACCTGAGATGCCTGTGCAGGTGAGTGCCTGAGCACCCAAGGAAAGGAGGGGCACTCTGGGAAGTGTCTGAGCAGGAAGTGTTGGTCAGCCTCACAAACCTCTACCCAAATCCATCCTTTCTGGAGGACTTGAGCTCTCTTCCCGTCTCCCTAACTGCTCTGCCAGGTTGGATCATGGTAAAGGTCATAAGAAACCAGCTTGAGGTTCCTGGCTCTTGACTGGGCTGTTGTCACGTCACTGTGACATGAGCAGTGCTCAGGAGAAGTGAGGCCACCTCTGAGTGAGTCTGATTTCTCCTGATGTTGATAAAACTCAGCCCCAGCCTTGAGTTAGGTCCCGGCTGAATTGCAGCTGTGACTCAGAAAGTGATGTAAGAAAGCGGGGAGAGGAAAAAGAAGAAACTGTTCAAACCTCAGTCAGCTTCTGTCCATCTTCAGGGCTGCTTTTGTGCTGGAGTGGTTTGGAACAGGGCACTGACATCTGTTTGGAGCAAATGCCACGTTCTGTCCCTCCAACACCACCTTCCACAAGTCAGTCCTGATTATCAATGTGGATGTGGTGCTGAAATCTCATCCTGAACTATGGAATTTGCTCTATAACATTTTGTCATTCCCAGAATGAAAATTGTCCAAGCACATCCTCATCCCACAGCTTTCCTTGGAAATTATCCTCGGCATCGTACTGAGGGATGGAAAACACTGAGAGATCTCTAAAGCCAACAAGATCAGGGCAGGAGCCCAGATTTCTCCTCTCTGAGCCACAGCTGCCCAAAAGCTTGGTAAGTACCAAAACGGCTATTTCAATGGTGAGAAATCCATTAAAAAAAAAAAACCAAAAAACCAAAACAACAACAGAAAACCAACCAACCAAACAAAAAAACCAAAACAAAAACCAACCAACCAAAGAAACAAACCTGGAATTGTAGAAATGTGAAATTTGCTGCAATAGTAGCAGAGTGCTGAGAATCAGGCAGGATTGTGCCCACAGCCCAGTTGGAGGAAAAAAAAAAAAAAAAAGCCAGATTAATGGGCATAATCAAGCCTGACATTGAGTAAGAGGCAAGAAGGAGTAATCAGATCCCAACTTAGCTGATGCTGGCATTACTGGGAGCCTGGGGCACAGTCCAAGGATAAAAACATAATGTCTTATCTAAGCAAGGAGTCATTTGTGCACCACTGGTTACAACGTGTTCTTAAAAAGGGAAAGAAGGAAAAGGAAAATATGGCACATTAAATTATTTTATTCCCCAGAAATGATAAGAAAGTAAAGCTAAAAGTTCCTACACCCAATAATCTTTATAGAGGAAAAGCCTATCTAGAGTTAACCCCTTGTGATGGCCACTGTAAATCCCCAGGAGATGAAAAAAAAAAAATTAAAAACAATTAAATGGGGATTAAATCAAATTAGTATAATGAAGACAGTTAAAAACGGAGATTTTGGAACATTTCTTGCTGTTTGGAGATTGCTGGGATCCATGGGGCCAGCCTGCTCCTCGGTTCAGTGAGAGTTCAGGCAGTCTGGCAATCCCATTTTTTGGCCAAGGCTCCTTTTCTGGCAACACATCTCCTTGTTTCTCAAGACTCGTCTTCCAGATTCAACAGGATGTTGACCTGGATCTCTCAGAACAGCTCGTGGAGAGGAAAGACCCTCTGACACAAAACAACGTCACTGGAGAGGGAAGCGAAGCGTCAGGGAGGGCATCTGGAAGGTCAAAGTGGGAATCAACCAATCATTCCAAGCTGTATGGCTTTGCATGGCTGAATTTTATTTCCAGTCTTTTGAAGCACAGCTCATGAGTCTTAACGAGGGAAAAACTTTTGTGTAAAATTCAGTAAATCAAAAAAGCTCGTTGGTGTAAAAGTCAGTAAATAAAAAAAAACCCAGACCAAACACCACAGGCCTGCGGGGGAAAAACTGGAATTGAATTTCTGTAATACGGACCTTTCCCAGAAAAGCCAGGCGTGGGTCAGCCTGAAATGCAACACCACACATCTGTGAGGGAGTCTGCCCAGTTCCTCCCAGCCTTTTCCATTTTCATCGTTTGCCGTGGTTTGAAACCTTTAATGATGACACCTCACCAGCACAGCCCAGCTCTTCCCCAGCAGGAGCCCAGGGGCTGCCTGGAGACGGGAGGAAGGCACAGGTGAGAGGGATGGAGGGTGGTGGGTGGAAGTCACTTCCTCCACCTTTCCCCTGCCTGGAGCAGGGTGAAAATGTGTGTACAGCTGGAATGAAGCCTCGCTTTCCCCTTCCAGCAGCAGCTCGAGGTGTGACCCAGTGTGAGCACTGTGGCGTCTCGCAGAAATGACTCAGGTTCTCAATGCTGACCTGCCTTAATGGTCTTCATCCAGTAGGACATTGATTTATTGTCCTCATGAGCCTCAAGTGACACCATTTGCTCTTTCCCCAAGAGCTGGTAGGTGAGCAAGGTGACAACTGGTGACTGGACGTGACCACTGCTCTGCCCTGAGAGGTGATACATGTGTGCTACGGCCTCTCCTCAGCCCTTCTCAAAATGTTTGTGCAGGAGCAGCCATAAACGCGGCTGTATTGACCCGAAGATGCAATCCAAGGCGTTGGAGTCTAGGCCTTATCTACATCACCTTATCAGGAGCGGGAGAGCGAGATGCACCCCGGGAAGGGAGGGGACTGCGCCAGAGGGATCGGCCTCGTCCCTTCTGTCCTGGCACGGGGAGGGGACTGCGGGCAGAGCTGGGTAATGATTTGTCATCGCAGGGCCCGGGGTGTCTCTCTCTGCAGAGGAAACCTTGGCCGTGATTGACAGCGGGGCCGTTTCTGCCGCTTCCCTCGCTGTTGTCAAGTAATAATGAAGCTTTGTCAGTCCATCATGGACATGGATATGCCAGATTATGTCGACTCCTTGGACTCCTCTTATACCATGCTGGAATTCGACAACCTCCGCGTGCTCCCCAACAACACCGGTGAGGTTTTTATTCATTTTCTCTCAAATAAGCTCCACCACTTTTGTTACAAAGCTGGACACCGAGGAAAGGCTGGTGGAAGGTGTGGGACAAAGGGTGGAAGGGGTAATGTTTAAGCAGATGACCTGTCAACCTCTGTTGCATCCGTGGTTATGTTTGGGCTGAAATGCGACCCCTTCGCTTGCCGGTCCCGTTTTGGGTTATTCTTTTCTTTAGTGGTCTGAGTGTCATGTCCTGAAGAGCCCGCCAGGTTTTGAGGATGTTGGTAGAGGTCTTCATGGCATTCCCTGGGGCTTTTCCCCCTGTATTGCTTATGAGAAGAGTTATTACCAATATTTCTTGTTCAAATGTGTTTCACTCCCATGTACGACTTCAGTTGATATTTAATCCTCGGGAAAACATGTCGTCCCACATGCCATTTTTCTGTGACCGTGTGTCTTGTTGAAGTTGGTCCCAGGGACTTGGATTGAGAAGCAATATCCAAATCATTACTTGTCTTGTATTCTTTTTCTGGCTACCAAGATAGTCCAACAATTTTTAGGGCAAAAATGGGACTTGGTTGGGAGGCGGGAGTGTTTACATGCCGAGACTTCCGCTTTGTTCACAGGAATAAATCGCTTTGTGTGGTATTTAATTTTTCTGCAGTCAAAAGTACTCTGACAAAGTGAACCCTCTATTCTGTGAAATCAACTGCTCACTGTGTAAAAATAAAGGGCATTTTGGTCATATTGCATTAAACCAATCATGCAGCTCAATTAGATTCCAACGTTAGAGATCCCTTTAGAGAGTTTTGGCAGCCTTTTAATCTGTTAAGGAGCTTAGTGAAATTAAGATCGGATTTTCACATTTGCTCATTAACTGGCTCATCAAAAGAAATCAGAGTTTCACTAGGGATATCACCTACAATATCAAGTGATTAGGGTTATTATTGTGGGGCATGGAGGGAGGTCAGGAGACAAGAAAGAAGCTTGACAATTCAAAGAAACTTGAATTGAAAGCTGACTTCTGTAAAGCTCTGGCTTTCTCCAAATCAAGGATTTTCAATATATATAGTTTTTGTCAGCTCCAGATAGACTGGATCTTATTCTTGCAGAAAGGTTCACATCTCCCATCCTACTCCAGAAATGTCATTTAACACAGATATTTCCCTTTGTCATTTCCCGTTGAACAACACGATATTTTTCACTTTTTGAAGCAGCACAAATTTCCTCAAAATTTGACATAATTTTGCAAACGAACCACCAAGGCCTGTTTGGGCTCTCTGTTGATTCACGCAGTGGAACTGACAGGTTGAGGTTTTTTCTGAACTTTATCGAGCTCGGTATTGTGTTATTTGTTTAGCTGTTAATGACTAACCAGTTCTCTCGGGAAGTAGCTGCTTTGAAATTAGCTTGTTTGTCTTGGGTAAGCGTCTTTTTCTACAGTTTGTAAAAATAACTTCAAAAAAAGACCTGAAATGGCCATGCATGGAAATCTTTTGCTGTCCAGCTGAGTTCAGTCGCCTGAAGTCACTCAAAATCACGATTTCCTTGCAGAAATATTTTAAAATTTGTTAAAATCGAGAAACATTCTCCTTTTAGGTGTTTTTTTTACAATTATACTGGATTTTTTAAAGATTGTTTTTATCTCTCCTAAGACCCATCTGAATTTTCCCTACTAAATGATGACAGCTTTGCCCTCTATAAACACGAACAGGAAGGGATACAATATTTACTTTGATGGACTCAGCGCAGTTTCTTACTTTCTGAACAATTCCAAAAGTGAAAATTGGAATATTTTCAAATAAGGTCATGTTTTCTTGGAACCAACTCTTTCCTTCTTCAGAACACTATTTCATCAAAATTTTGGGTGGATTAATTTTGTGGAGCACTTCCTGTGCTTAGGTGTTTCTTCTTCAGGAAGCTGCTGTCGTTCTGAGATTTGCCCAGATATGTATTTTGGATTTTCTATCTTCAAATAGCCCATAATTTGCCAAATATTTTAACATTAATTCAAAATGAAGAGTAGAACGCTTTATGGGAGTGACGTAAAAAATATTCTGGTTTAAATAGAAAGACTGACAAAAGGAAAGGAGCAAAAATCACTGCTAATTCTGTCTTTCCTTTGTGAAATACATGTTGTAACAGCAGAATTTTTCCCATGCTGTACAAATTTGTTTCCTTCACCTTGGCTGGCACTACAGGCGGTATTCTTAGGGTTTTTTGTGTGGTTAATGCCCATTTCCTTGTCAGAGCTGTCTCGTTTTGGGGATGTGAAGCATTTTGGGCAATGCAGCCCCAATTCTTGGGGCCGAGAGATTTGGGGAGCGCTTTCTCCTGGGATGGTGCTCGTTGTCCTGCCTCAGCCCCACAGCCCACACTGATCCTCGGGATTTTGGCACAAGGCTGGCGAGATCTTTCCCAGCCCTGCTGGAGCCTGCCCCAGCTCAGACCGTGCAAGAGCCACCAGGGCTGTGTTGGCAGTGATTCACCATCCCTGCAACAGCTCTGGTCTTTCTCCATCATCTCTCCTGTAGGATTTGGGATCGCTAAATCACAGCTATGTTTTACATCCCAAAACCCCTTCTATTTGCTGAAAGCTGATGTAGAAAGAGGCTGACCTGCACGTGGCCAGGGTTTAAACCCCCTCCTGCCCTACATTTGTGTGTGCAGGTTTCGCAATGCTGCCTCTGGCACCGAGTTTGACTGTGTGTGTTCAAGCCCCAAAGCCACACTCGTGATCTCTTCACATTCTAGCCCAGCACATGTAATTTGAGGATTTGTTAACTGCAAATTATGTGCACCAACAAAACCTTGGATTTCCTGGTAGATAAAAGCCACCCTGGAAAGCATTGCAAGATAATTCTCTTTTACAGTGTGCACCTAGAGCTGTAGCCAGTAATGGAACTGAAAGGAAAAGCAGTGCAGGGGTCAGGTATCATCCTCAGTGTCATTTCTTATCACTGCAAAACTGGCATTATCATTTCAGCCCTGGCTAGGCAATGATTTACACGCAGAGGCAGTAGGAACCAAAAATTTGTGTGCGTTTCAGTTATGAGCTTGGCTGACCCCAAAGCTGGTGGAAGCCGCTGGGATGCTCTTCTCAGCCTTAGTGGGCTCCCAGTCTTCACAATGATTATATATAAACTCACAAAAAATGGTCAAAACTTCAGCTGTTTCTGCCAGGGAACCTTGGGGACAGCCCCAGTGAGGAGTGTGGTCACAAGCAGAGCCTCAGCTCAGCCTGGGAGCCACACAAAGCCAAGGTGAGTTGTGATCTCTTCCTGGAGAACAAAACCAAGTGCATCTCTCCAGTGGAAATATCAGAGGCACCGTGGCAGAGCTCAGGAACTGTTCAGGTTATCTCCTTGTGTCAGGCAGGGATGGAGAACACTGAGCAGGTCTCACAGGCAGGGAGGGGGATGGTGCTCGCAGGGATCCTGGCTTTCCTCTGCCTTTCCTCACAGAGATCAGGCCAGGAAAATCCCAAATCCTGGCAAGGTTTGAAAGCTGCGTTGAAAGAGCCTCCAGGTGCCTGTGGTATCACTTGTGCTTTGCTCTTTTCTGAGTTAATTCTCATTTGGAATCTATCATTAGCTGGTGACAGGATTTTGTAATTAAAATTTATCATCATAATTAACATGCATTCTGGCTTAGGGCTTTCCATTTATTTATTTATTTAATTTTTTTTTTATTTATTTCTGTTCACATTCAGCCACTTCAGCTGAAAAGGACACGTGGCTCCCTCCCAGGCTTTGAACTCTTAGCTGTGGAGCTGCCCCAACACAGAGCCACCCAACTCACTGGTGGTTTGTTTGTGCTTCCATGGATACAAGTGAGGGCAAAATTTGGTTTGCTAATTTCCACAGGCCCTCACACACAGTGCTGATGGTTCCTCCTCCAGGAATACCTGGTTTAAGGCCAGATTATTAATACCTTCCTTATATCAGCAAACAGATTCTCACGTCCTACTCACATAAAGGAAAAAAAAGGGTTTGTCTGGTGAGTAAATACTTTCCAGCATCAGGAACGTTTTGCAGTCTGGACCTGGATGAAGGATCCATTGGAGACCTAAACTGTTTGACCTTGGCTTGATTCCTCTGAAGTCCAGAGAAAGCATGAGTGGAGTGAGGAGGAAATTGGCTGCCTTATCTTTATTTTGGTTGTGCAAATTTTTAAAACGGAATCCAACACAGTGCCTTTTTTTATGGTCATATGCTCCTTCAAAAAAATGGATGGAACGACAGATGCCCAAATGTTCTGTAGTTATCCTCAAAGGAATATTCTGTACAGTTCATTTAATACTGAGTTATTAAGTAAAATAAAATCAAGAATCATTGTAAAAAAAACCCTAAAAATCAACCTAAATTGCCATTAAATGCCTCTGACACAGACAATGCTCCCAAAAGATCCAAGTGTCACTTCCTGACAAATATCAGAGCTGGGAGCATCTTACACCGATTTTGGGAAGAGGCAACTCTCAATTCCTGGCATTATGACCTAAGAATGATTTTGATGCTGTCATTCTTTCTTTTCATGTTGCTCCCATCTCGTTATAACCCACTTGTTTACTCATCCATACACCAGCAGGTGAATATAGACCAAAAGGGTTATTTTAGGGGGTAGCAGGATGTCTGAGCTTTGCATTAGTGAAATCTTAGCTAAAAATATCTTAGTCTCAGCCTTAGCTAAGAAACTTTCCAGTTTTTGAAAAACTAAAACTTTGTTGGCTTTGTTATTTGGGGGACGGTGTTGATTACAATTTTCTTTACACAGCAAATATTTTCACTGTAATTTTTTGAGTGTATTTACACACAAAAATAACCACCTCTCTCTCTCTCTGTACATGCACATTCTGTGTGTGGATTACCCGGAGCTATTTTTGTGCATTATGGATTAGAAAACTCTCTCTAGGCAGCTCAGATGGCAATGCCTCCACTCCGAGCACTTTCCTCTAAGAAATTGCTAAGCTGAGCTGTGAGGATGTCCCATCCCAGAGACCTTTCAGGGTGTGCCTTGTCCCAGAGACTGTTCTGAGGTCACTGGAGCATGAGATGGGCTCTCCTGGAGCACAGAACCCCTCCCAGAGGTGTGATAAATTCATAAAGCCTTCCTGCATTCGGTGCCCAGGTCAGGCTCTGCAAAGAGATGGGGAGATACAAACTGCCAGCTGCCCTCTTTGCAAGGCTCTCCTGTTTTTTCCTTCCCCCAGGCTGTGCCTCAGATTAGGAGGATGAAGAGGGAGCAAATCTGGTGGTTAGGGCTCAGGGAGAGGTTCCAAGGGGAGTTTTCAGCAGTGTGTACACACAGGGCAGGCGGGGGCAGAGCTATTCCTGCCCCAAATGAGGGGGTGCAGACAGAGGGCATTCATGTGACCTAACTTCAGCTCCCTAATTTAGAAGTCTGATCTTCCTGCACACCTCTGTTGCTTTCTAGTGGAAAGCAATGAGCCTCTTCAGAGTGAATTTCAGAGCAGGGACCAGACTTAGCAGTGAAGTGATCCCTGTGGGTGATGCTGTCTCTGCCTTCCAGCTGCAGAGGAGCTCTCAAGACGTTTTTTTATCTTCAGTACCTGTCATGGGCATGAAATTAAGGATGAACTACTTCATCCTTTCTGCCTCTGTTGTTTCTTCTCTGCATTCTATTTATTCAAGTTAGTGAGACTTTTTTCTCTATTTTCCTCCAGCTTTTAGCCATGTTCTTCATGTAGCTCATTGAGGAGGTGGCTCTCCATCCCTCAAAAACATAAAACTCACATGCAAGTGAGGTTTCTTTATATCTGTCCAGTGATAATTGATAAATTGTCAGGGACGGTTTGGATTCTCCGGTCGCTGAAGTGAAGAAAACCACCAACACCAGAAGGAAAGGAGCTGAGTTTGGGAAGAGCATGACCATAAATTCAGAGGTTTCCATCGCAGGGAACTCTAACTGTCCCCTTTCTCTGACTGCAGAGGCCATCACGGCTGAGTCAGCAAACCCCAGCCTGCTCCCCAACGGCGTCAACTCCCTGTGCTCCATCTGTGGGGACAGGGCCACTGGCAAGCACTACGGGGCCTCCAGCTGCGATGGCTGCAAAGGCTTCTTCAGGAGGAGTGTCCGCAAGAACCACGTCTACTCCTGCAGGTACCTGAGTTTGGGTATTTAATGAATGGGAAGCGATTTGGGGTGGGGATCAGGGGGTTGTATCTCAAATGCTGGGTTGTCACACCGTGAAGGCCACCACGAGGACTGCAGTTTGGCTTACAGGGAGTGAACCCAGCCCTATGTCTAAACTCATCCTGATCTCTAAACTCAGTCCTGTCTCGTCTTGGACCCTGTGACCTTCATTGAGTGAATTCACCACCACTACTTTCCCCATGGTGTAAATCGAGGGAAACTCATAGACCTGACAACCACAGAATTAGTGAGGGTGGGAAAGACCTTTGAGATCCTTGAATCCAACCTAAAACCTGAGGTTTGACTGGTGTGTAAAATGCATAAATACAGACCCTGGCTGTGGCGTGACACCATGACCTCATCACAGCCCAGCAAGGGAAAGCCAAGGTGGCAAAGGACCAAAGCTCCAGAGATTTCATCTCTTGTGCTTTTCCTGATAAAAAACATCAGGCAGCCAAGAATCTGTCACCTCCAAAGCCCTCTCACAGCTTCTCTACTCTTGTTTTGAAATACAATAAATGATGTACACTGACTTATCAGTGATGATTTTATGAACATTCTGAGAAATAAGTGTGGACCAGAGATGATTCACATCCGCTTTGGCACACAGGTATACATTTTTTTGCCAGGAGGAGCTTATAAATTATAAAGCTGCTATCTTGATTGACCTTAGGAAAATGATATTTATTTTAGCACAGGAGAGAGTGGAAAGGATTCCCAAATCTGAATACACTTAAGCCCTTCATCTCTAGTTAAAACCTGGAAGGTTTCTTTCTGTTCCAAAGCTTTTCCTCCTCTCAGGACATCCCAATTTTTTTCCAATGTGAGTCACCCTAATTGTTCAAAACGTTCTTGGTGCCCTTATCACTCCAGGACACACCAGCCATGAAAGACACCTGAGGTGACAGCAGTGTCCACCCACACAGTGCCCATCCCATGAACTGTGGGATTCCTGCAGGAGGAGATGACAGCTACTGCTGGTTTCTTTGAAATTTCAGCTTTAGGTCTCCTGGGAGCTGAGTTGTTGCCTCTCCCCAGGAATCCGTGAATCTCTGTGATATTTGGCAGCCCAGGGAATATCCACAGCATCGAAGCCAAGCTTGTGTGCAAGCCCTTATTTGGTGAGCTCAGCCCAGCTTGGAGCTCTGCTTATCACAGACATGAATTCCTCTGAAAGTCTTTGTGCCTCTGTTACCTTTGGCTTTTTACCAGTCTGGGAAAGGGCCTCAGCTTTTACAGCCTCATGGTCCCAGAGCAACCCACATCATCTCCTCTCGGCATGGAAGATTCCCCTCCCATTGTTTCACCCACCATGAGGAGAGCTGCCAAGCCTGCATGGGCCACCCCTGGAACAGCACAAGGGTTCCTAAATCCACGTTGGAATGAGGAGGAATTAGGAGGCCACGGGCCTCAGAACAAGGCTGCAGACCCAAGGGGCTTGTGGCCCAAAACGCAGCTTATTCTACACAAATCACAGAATAGTTAACGAGTGAAATCAGACAAACCCCAACGGTGAACACCCAAAAAACCGTCTGGAAGTGGGAGATGGAGCTCCTACCAGAGCCCAGCTTGAGCCACAGTGGTATTTTCACAGCCAAAACCATCCCAGTCCCTGCAGGGTGGGTGGGCTGAAGCTGCTGTGCTCCCAGCTGGCAGGAGCAGAGGTGGAGAAGAGGAGGAGCTGGGCCAAGCCAAGCTTGATCCAACCCTTTTCTTGCAAACCTTTGGCTCTTCTCTAGGCTCATGCAGAGAGGAGCTCAGGGAGGTCTGGGGCTGCATTTGGGGCTGCATTTGGGGCTGCTCAGGGTGAGGGGGGTGCAGATGCCAGGCTGGTTGGCCCATGTTGTGTTTCCCGTCTCCTCCCAGGTTCAGCCGACAGTGTGTGATAGACAAAGACAAGAGGAACCAGTGCAGGTACTGCAGGCTGAAGAAGTGCTTCAGGGCTGGCATGAAGAAAGAAGGTGGGTGCAAAGAGACTTTTCAAACCTGCCTGCTGCTGTCTCAGGCCCCGCTCCCATTGCAGACCATGCTGGGGAGCAGCAGCAGTGCTGGCTGGAGAGATGGTGGTTGTGTGTCTCAGTGAGAGAGTTTTTGTTGCAGCTCAAAGCCCCATTTGCCATTTTATCTCAATTTCAGTGAGAGCCCAGTGACGTCATTCACCCATCCTGTGAGGCTGGTTTTGGGATACTTTAGTCCTGGGAAAGGGATGGACTTTCTCAGAGTTTATTTGGTCAGTAAGTGCTTTACAACAGCAATTTCCTCTCTCCACACCCACCAGTGTGACCCTAATCCCAACTGTGCCAATCGCAGCGACGACCTGCCACCTCCAAAATCATAAAAGCCACCAGTTTGCTGCTTCAGGTGGTGTGGTTGGCTGGGCTGATGCTCACGTAGTTGCCTGCAAGGGCAAGGTGCAGCCTGAGCACGGTGCCTGAAGGAGTGGGAGCCTCTCCTGCGTGGCACAGGGTCTCAGGAGGTTTGGGATGAGATGGGATCACTCTGGTGTGCTTTAAAGGAAGATTTATTGCTACAATCTCTTGGGAGCTGTGAGAACTCCCTTACAGAGGTATGTAGAAGTCAGTCATGATGTGAAGAGTGATCAGAAGACTGCAGGTCACAAGGTCTCTTAAAGGTTAATTGCCCAATAGAAAATTGCTACGTACAGACATTTTCTTTTTCATACCTATAGTTAATCACATCTGTATTACATGTCTGTCATAATTGTGGGATTTTTCACCCAATCATGCACTGACCTACAGTTCTCTATTGCTCTATTCCACACCACCACAACCTAAACTTTTTATTTTATTCTATAACTACTCCTATATCTAAACTTCACACTGTAAAACCCTCTACTATCTAACGCACTTTTTCTTAAACTACAGAACAAAATCTTTGTTATAGGTCACTAAGTCAGGAAGCTTTTCCCATGGCTTCTGATCAAATGCAGTACACATTTTGTACTCAGAGTGAAGCAGGCCCAAGGCCTGGAAGGTTTTTTTGTGCCTTGGATTCTGACAGCGGGGCACACGGGCAGTGCTCCTGGAGCCAGGTGACTCAGGTGTCCCCCACAGGTGACTCATGTACCCCAGCAGGGGATGTGACTCAGAGCCAAACCCTCTGGTCGTGCTGCTGGTGATAGAGTGGCTCTGGAGCCAGCACTGAAGGGCCAATCCCATATTGGCCAACACCTTTTTGGTTGCCTCTCCCATTTGGCAGTATTGAGGAGGTCAGAGTTGTAGGTTTGGGTGCCAGTGACCCCCAGGATGTGCCCTTTCTCAAGGAAATGCTGTTATTGTGCTCAGCACTATGGAAAAGTCATTTCTGTTAACCTGTGCCTGCATCCAGCTCTCCTGGGGAAGTCTGGGATCTGTCGTTGCCCTTCCGGTCTCTGCTCCTCCAGTTCTGCACGCTGCGAGAGCGTGGATGATCCTGTTTTACTGTGATTGTCCTTTTCCACTGAGTGCTTGACAAACTGGGGGCCCAACCCACCCAAGGTGCAGGGTTTTGGGTGATGCTTTCACGCTCCTCACCCTTCATCTGTGCTGTATCTCAACCCACTGGCAGCTAAAAGATGAGGGAGGTAGAAGGGAGCTTGAAAGTTTCTTTCCATGCCACCAAGTTCACCCAAGGGGTGAAATCGTGGTTCCATTGAAACCAAATTTGTCATCAATTTCTGGTAATTTCATAAAATTTTACTGGTGATGAAATGATCTTTCCGATGTACTGACCATATGTTTTCCTGGAGAAGAAGGGCGTCTTAAAATCTGGCACAAGTGATGGATGAAGCAAAAATGCCGGCTGGTTTAATTTAGGAGAAATGGAGTAAATAGAGCAGATGGAAAAATAAATAGAGCTCAGATTCATGAAGACCAAACTGAAGTTGATCTGGTCAGTTCTAGATGGGTTCAAGCCAATTGCCACTGCAGCAAACTGCACTGCTTGGAAAGGCTGAAATCTGGTTATCACATCTATTCTTTGAGCTGAAGCATGATTTTTATTGGGTTTTATGGTAAAAGTTATAAAACCTTGGCTCATGCCTCCATCACTGAGCGCAGCTCGATGGGAGATGACTCATTTCAAGTTCCACATCGTCACATTCCTTGAAACTTTTTTATGAGTGCAGTCAGGTTGCGCACTCGGAAAATGCTCCTGTGTTTGGCAAGGAAGATTTTAAAGCACCTTGAGCAACTGCTGTGCAGAAATCAGCTTAGCTGACCAGAGCTCTCTCCCGAGCACATGTGCAGGACTGGGAAAGGAACGTTCTTGCACAACTGTGTGCACAAAGAGAACACAGCTATTTGCTTTTGGGCGGTTCTAGATTAATATTAAACAGTATTGCGAAGCGTTAGGGAAAAGGAGAAGCCGTGTCTTTGATGGCGCGCTATTGGAGCGTCCAAATATTTGTATGCAATCTTTCGGAGCGTGCAGCCGTTCACGTTTGGGAGGTGGCAGAGGTGACATCCACGCTCAGTGTCCCAGTACTGGCGCAGCCCTCTCTCCCTGGCGCATTCCTTCAGGGCCAGCCCTTCTAACGGCGGTCAGAGTTTCCAGGGCGCGGCGATAGCGTTGTTTATCCACAGCAGAGGGGGAAGAAGCTGGAAAGGAAGGATCCTTTTCCCAGGCTGGCTGTGCCAATCCACCTGGGCTGGGGTCAGTGGGGCCGTGCCACCCGTGCCCCACTGACCCACTGCTCAGTGCGTGTGGGCACAGCCCCGGGGAACGCGCCGTTCCGTGGCAAAAACGACTGATAACGGGAATTTTGGATCCAGAGCGTTTGGGGTTTTTTATTGTGGTGGGTTGGTTTTTTTGGTTTTGGGTTTTTTTTGGTTTGTTTTTTTTGTTGTTGTTGTTTTTGTTGTTGTTGTTGTTGGTTTTTTTTGTTTGTTTTTTTTGGTTTGGTTTTCTTTTTTTTTTTGTGGGGATTTGTGGTTTGGGGTTTTTTTTTGTGTGGTTTTCTTTTGGTTTTTTGGGGTTTGTTTGTTTTTGTGGTTTTTTGTTTGTTTTTGGTTTTTTGTTGTTGGGTTTTTTTGGGTTTGGCGGGTTTTTTGGTTTTTTTGGTGGATTTTTTGTGGTTGTTCGTTGGTTGGTTTTTTGTGGGTTTTGTTTTGGGTTTTTTGGTTTGCTTTTTGGGGTTTTGTTGGTAGGTGGGTTGGGGTTTTTTGGGGGTTTGGTTTGGTTTTTGTGGGGGTTGTTTTTGTTTTGTTGTGTGTTTTGTTTTGGTGGGTTTTTTTGTTTGTTTTTTTCGGGTTTTTTTTCCTATTTTCCTGTGTCATAAGACCTGATGTGACACGTTTGGATCTTTCTTTCTCTCTCTCTCTCTTTTT
>WEKY01013203.1:111236-147385 GCA_013390045.1 Picathartes gymnocephalus | reverse complement strand
TTTTTTTTTTCCTTTTGGAAACAATTCTAGCGGATAAAGAATTACAAGGAACTGTGCAGCCTGGTGGAGTTTATCCCTAAAGAAAAAGCCATAAGATACAAATACCTGAGCTATGTGGTGACCAGGTCTGCTTGGGACTGTAGGATTTTAACTACATCAGGGGAGATTTAGGTTGGATATAAGGAAAAGCTTCTTCCCCCAGAGGGCGGTGGGGCACTGAACAGGCTCCCCAGGAAATGGCTGAGAAAATTACCTGTAGGATCTTTAGATTGCTTTGTCTGTACAGCCTGAATTCGATCCTGCTTGCAGAAAGGACCAAGGCTGCCCCACACAAGAGCCCCACACCTTCGGGCTTGTGCACTGAGATGGGATCAAGGTTCCATCAGCACTGAGGAGAGCAGGGAAGGGACAAAACTTGAGCCTTGTGGAAAGCCCAGTTCCCAGATTTCCTAGAAAATAGCTCGTTCGGAATCATTGCTATCCAATTGCATTTTTGGTATCAATAATTCACTTTGATTACAACCATTAAGGTTAGGATGAGGGGAGAGGGTTGTACCTGAGCACAAACCCCTCTCATCTCCTGAAACACATCTATGATCAGGATTTAAGATTTTTAGAGGAGATTCACTCCTTTATTCTTGTTCTGTGGTTAAGGCTGGCGCTGTGCTAGAGGGTGGTCTGGATATTTTGAGGATTTTCTGGCTGTTGCCTCTGATTTTCTCTGTTGGCTCAGAAAGTTCGATTTCTATTGTCCTGCACAATGCTGCCAGACAGGTTTTTGGTCACTGCAGCATCACTGGCTGAGGAGAACACCAGGTACTTACACACCCAAAGAAAACAGCAGGGGACTATTTTTAGCATCTTCCTGAGATCATGTTGAACCTGGAATAAATCAGCAGGGTGTGATTTCTCAAGTGAGCCAGGTCATCTCCTCACACAGAGCTGAGTGCCTGAAAACCTGGAAGAAGCCTTTTTGAAATGCCAGCACTGCTCTGTCAGGATTCAGTTTGCTGGTGGGGAAAAAAAAAGGGGGGTTAATATTTAACCTCTCATCCCCTTCAAAGTAATTTATGAATGTACATGAACTTCTTTAGTTTTATGCAGAAGTAAAAAGAAGTGTTGTATCACTTACTGCTGCAAGACAGCGGGAGGGTTTGAGGCTTTTCTTTATTTATTATTGTGAAATTGGACAGGTTTATAGGACAGTTTTATTAGTGCTTCACAGGGCCTCCATCTTGTTTCATACCTTTTGTTTGCACATCTTTTTTTGCCAGTTTTCAGAAGGCTGGGACTGCAGTTTATTGCAAAGAAGGATGGAAAAGATAAAGGATCTTCTCTTCCTTCCGTAGTCATAAATCAACCCACAAGCCCATGAAAGGATTAAATGTACGTGTACTGTTGGGATTTATTTGTGAATAAAACACACCACACCTACAAAACCCGAGGTAGCTCAGGGAAAACAGATTATTTGTGGATATAAATTAATCAGGGAGCAGGAGGAGTAAATCTCTCGGTGAAGACAGAAACACCAGTGAGTGCACCACGCAGGGACCTCTCTCCTCCTGCTCTCTCTGTGCCGTTTATCACTGCATTTCCAGCCCCATCAGCATTAACTGAGGCTGGTTTTAGTGGAATAATGATGGAAACAGTAATTCCCGTGCAGGCAGGGTTTGAACCTCCACAGTGGCTGTGGAAATTTACTGGTTTGCTTCTTTTCCAGTCACTGCCTGTGTCCCCATTTATTGAACTCCCTGGAGGTTCCTCATCCCAGGCTCTGAGGCACAAGGACAAATATTTTGGGAAGCAGGGGCTTGTTGCAATCCCACAAACACGGAGCTGTTTGCGCAGAGCTTGAGGCAGAGGGTCCAGCCTTGCTCTGAGTGACCAAGCTCTGCTGCATCACATGGAGAATATGTTTGTTTTCCCATCTCCTTCCCACAGCCAGGGCATGCTGCAGCCAGGGACGATTCCCTGGAGGGAGACCCAGCCGTCATCCTGCCCTCTGTCCCCTTTTCCCTGTGGGAAAGCCCAGCCTGGGGCCACGCTGTCCCTGGCCAGCACCATCCTGGGGACTCACAGCTGCTGACGTCCCTTCTCGCATGGCTGGGTGGCCCTTCATGGTGTTCACAGGCTTTGGCAATGTGCAGAGGACAGGCTGAGAGGGGAGAAAAGCTTTGGTCAGGCGCTTCTGGGAATAGCAGCACCCAGGAGACAGAGGGATACAGCTTTTAGTCCCTCCTGCAGGTTTGTTGAGTTTTATTGACAGCAAAGCCAAGATCACAGCTGAGCCCGGCAAGCCCAGGGCCAGCACGTCCCTCGAGCACTCCCACTGCCTCAGCAGCAGTGACCTGTCCCTTCCCTCTTACAAACACAATAAATATAGCAATATAATCACTGCGCAGTAAGAGATTAATTTTTGTGGCAGGTGAAACATTAACTCCCCTTTGTATCTAATTCCATCCCATCTTGGGTGCTTTCAGTGATAACACCCAAATCACCTTGAGAAAGTCGCTCTGTACCATCCACTTACACTGGAAGATTGAGCTTATCAGAGCATGAGGGAAGCACTGAAATATGTGCCATAAAAAGCCTCGGGGGGAAAAACAGGCTGAGGCTTCTTAAAGGAGTCTGTCGTGGGGAGCAGGTCTGCCTGGGGCTGTAGGATTTATATAAAATCAGATGTGTAACTCGGTTGGAAAGGCAAAACTTGCAGCTTTACTTGTAAGTAGGCAGAGAGCCCCACCCTGAGAGCATGTGGGGGAGCATCTGATATAAACCCAGGTGCAGAAGCTTGCATGGGAATTCTCTAAAATAGCCAGTGATGACACAGATTGGGTCAGGCTTGTTTCTCCTGAGTGCTGGATGCTGCCATTCACTTTTCTGGTGGACCAATAAAAGTCCTGGAAGGTCAAGATTATGGTTCCTATAATCACCTTCAGGCTGACCCCCGCCCCTCATGCTCAGGGCAACTTCTGCTGCTGTCTAAGGAGGCTTAGCAGGGCCTCCCAGAAGCTGTGGTTGTTTTTTTTTTTCTCAAAATTAATTATTAATTGCCTCTCTGTAGTGTCCATAGCCTGGAAATGCTGCAGGAATGTGTCTGTGTGTGGCACCTTTCAGAAATGGATGCTCCCACCCAGGTCTTTGCAGGCCAAGCTGGCTCTGAGGTACAAAGTCAGATCCCCACAAGCTGATCCTGACTGACAGCAAGGCTGAGCCCTAGATCTTGGAAAATAAACACTGCGCTCCTGTCGATAAGGGGAGACATCGATTTTTACCACTGGGCCTTGTTTTCTGCCCTTTCACTTTGTTGGCCCCTCATCGGAGGCTGGTTAGGAAAACAGAGCAGTGGTTGGACATGAGCTGGCAAAAAAAAAAACCAAAAAAAAAACCCACCTTCCCTCAAACTGTGCAGAGCAGTGCCCACGATTTTCCTTTGTACAGATTCCCGGGAATGAGTCCTGATGCTCTCAAACGAGACCCAGCAGCAGGGCAAAGACTCAAAACAATGATGGCAAAATAACACTGCAGAAAAAAAAAAAAAAAAAGAACATGGCTGGAAAAAATCTTCTCTAGTGGCCACTTTAGAACACTGTGGATTTGTCTCAACACCCAATGGGTTAAAGCAGAGAGTGAGTCGTGTTTTGGCAGCTCTGTTTGACTCATTCCCCCTAAATAAAGCAGAAGGAGTCTGGGATTGCTGGATGAAAGAGGAGGGATGTGCTGCACTATCACCACATGCTAAATCTTCCTGTTCCCTCTGCTTTAAGGACCTGACAAGTGCCTTTCCGAGCTGCTTGTAGCCAAGATGTGTGAGCTGCCAGGAAAACTCTTGAGTGTGTTCAGGCTCCTTCCCGCAGCCCCGAGCTGCTGGACGGAGGCAAGAGGGCTTGGGGGAGAAACCAACACTGAAACCAGGTTGAGTTAAGGCTAAATTCTCCTTTTTTCTCTGCTGCTGTTTCTCTCGATGGCTGCAGTGGAGGTGAGTCAGCTCTTGGAGCTGGTGATGAAAAATAAGCTGCCGAAGTGCAATCCCTGCCTTCTGTTCCCTGTGCAGGGCTGATGGAGCAGGAGGCTCCAGCTTCAGGGAAAAGGATGGTTTGAAGGGTGGAATGGGCCTCAAAAATCAGTGGGTTTTTTTTCCAATTCACTCTGGCATGTCCATACCTTTCTGTCAGCAGAGTCTTCACTCTGCTGTGCTCCCTGCAGTGTGTCTCTGATGCTGCTGGGATGACCAGTTCAGAACACTGAGCTGGTTTCCAGCAGGGCTGGTGACAAACCCTGGCCTGGTGTTGTCTTTATCTGTCACTGCTGTTGGGGTTTCAGGCTCACTGAATTCATCTGTGTGATGGGCAACACTGAGGGAATGGTTTTAAGGGGGAAATGCTGGGTTTAATCTTCATTCTTTTTGATCCTCTTTAATGGAGTGGCTCTTTTTGTGTCCTGTGGGTGGTGATGTCCCCTGGGATCACTTCCTGTGATGCCTCAGGGGCAGGGGATGCTCCAAGGCTGCTCTGAGGTGGGATCAGGGGATGGATTTCCAGCACTGCCATGAGATGGGGTGCAGCCCCAGGAGCATCCTGCAGGACCAGGAGCTCATGGCAGGCAGGGTACCAAAGGCCAGGGTTCCAGCAGTGTGGGTACTTTTCCAAGTGGAAAGAGGTGATACCAAATCCCTAAATCCCCCTGAGCTGCATCAAACCCAGCAAACATCCCATGGGTGTTGCTCTGACTCCCAAACAGCCTCATCTCCCTCTTGTGCTTGGTCGTCTCCCTCTGAATTGGCCTTTTTCCCTTCTCCAGAGCCTGTTTATTCCAATGTCCAACAGGAGCAAAATCCCACCCACTCCTGTTTGGGGACCACAAGGAGCAGTAGCCTTTGGCTGGGGGTGGAATTTCTCACTCCACAAGCACTGGAATTTCTCACTGATACAGGCACTGGGAATTCACTCCACAAGCACTGGGAGTTTCTCACTGCCACAAACACTGGGAATTTCTCACTGACACAAGCACCTCTCTCTCTCATTTCAGCCGTGCAGAACGAGCGTGACAGGATCAGCATCCGCAGGAGCAGCTACGAGGACAATGGCTCTCTGTCCATCAGTGTTCTCACCCAGGCTGAGGCCATGGCACAGCAGGTAGGACATGTGAGGACAGTTCTCCAAGCAGGTCCGTGGCCCTCAGCAATTCCCACCTGCCAAACCAACCAGGGCTGGATATTTTCTCTGCCCTTGGATGGCTCCTGCACAAACCCAAAGGGAAGAAAATGCAAAATATCCGAAAGCAGTGAGGAAAAATCCGTTATCAAGGCAACACATCCTGCAGGGAGCAGGTGCAGCCTTTGGTGGGAGATACAAAGCTGAAATTCCAAGGGCTGAGGGATGCTGCAGAGCCCAGGCCCCCTGTTCCCCCAGCCTAAATTGTTGCTGCACCCCTAATATCTCCCTGCATTCACACAGAATTTTATCCTTCCTTGCTGCATTCTCTGTCCTGCTCCAAACATAATGTTCCAGTCATGGCTGATTGTATCTTTCCTCATAACTTCTTTATCAGGATAACAATTCTAGGGCAGAAAAATAATGTGAATAAATCTGCTAGGTTTCAGCTGATTGCTTTTTTATTTCATGCTCCACCATAAATTTCACCCTGAGCATCCTTTAAATCCTTATGCAAATACCCTTTCTCCACCAAAACATAAGGCCCAGATGTTGCACATTACATGCAGCAATGAGTCCACTTCCTTTCCAAAAATTATGGTTTTTTTAACTCTCTCCCTGCTATGCAGCCATTCAGAAATCCAACAGGGAATTTTTTTTGTCCCTGACAGCAACTTGGAGGAGAAAGGCTGGGTGCATTTCCTGCGTTTGGCTGGCTGGAGGGGTGCATGGGAAGCTGAGGCAGAGTGCTGCTGGCTCCTGCTAGGAATGGGAGGGTTGGTTTTGTCCTGAGGCAGCCTGGAGAGCAGAGATGGAGGCAGAGGAGGGCTGGGAGTGTGTTGGGACTGAGCTCCACCTCGTGGAAGCTGCTCCGTGGGCTATGAGCCGGACAGAGCCGAGCACAAGGGTCCAACCACAGCAGGAACATCTTCTCGGGGCCCCGGTGGGATGAATTGTTGCTGTGGAGGGTGATAAATCAGCATTTATCTGTTCCAAACAGAGCTGGGGGGTTTCTCTTTCAGTATTTATCCCTGAGCCCCGTGCACAGCACAGACATTGCCATGAAGAAGGTTGCCACCATCAACGATGTGTGTGAATCCATGAAACAGCAGCTCCTGGTGCTGGTGGAATGGGCAAAATACATCCCAGCCTTTTGCGAGCTCCCCCTCGACGACCAGGTACAATCAAATGGCTCCTCCCTCTAATTCCACTGCTTTTGTAAAGAATTCCCAGCTGGACCTCTCAGCAGGAGAATCTGGTATTAACACACAGATCACCCTATGCAGAGCTGTAAACAACAGGAGAGAAAGAGGGACCAATGAAAAGTAATTTAGTAGACAAAGTCCCTCAAAATATAGAGTTGGTTACTCCAGCCTGCAAAAGATCCAGGTGAAAAATTCTGGTTTTGGTCAGACTGCTGCAGTTCTGAATTACAAGGCAATCGTGATTTTGCCTTTGCTGGTACCTAATAATTGAATATAGAATCCGTTCATTTCCTAAGAACTCAAATTACTCAAGCCCCTCTTTGCTCTTTTAGTTAAAAGCAGCTTCTCATTTAGTTTTCTATGAACGTAGCACTTCTCCAAGTGAACACACGCTGATATTTTCTAGCCCTGAACAGAACTTTATCTGTAGATCTGCCGGATTTAAGCAAACACCAAATGGGGCTTAATTAAACAGCAACAGCTCAGCATTCTCTGCTTTTCACATATAATCTGATTTCTTTCTCCTGTGCCACCTCCAGGTTGCCTTGCTCAGAGCCCATGCAGGGGAACATCTGCTCCTCGGGGTAGCCAAGAGGTCCATACCATACACGGATTTTCTGCTATTAGGTAAAGTAGTGAAACACACTCCTGCTTTCATAATTCACCTCTCCCAAGTCGTTCCCAAGCATTCTGCATCCCTGAGACCCCCTCTGCACTGCTGGGCGTGGGCTGCACACCCGGGTGGAGACTCAGTGCTGGAGAGTGGAAAGGAGCAAGTAAATTTACTGGGATTTTTATAACTTTTTAAAAAATTTATTCCCTTTTATATAAGGGAAATTTCCTTGGAAATTGTGGATAAGAAACTCCCAGTATTTAACTGGGTTACCCTTGTTTTTGTAACTCAAATTGCCAGTGCCCAAGCAATGATGTATTTGGGTATAGATACTTAAACACTTAGCAGAAACATCTATTAAAAATTACAGTGCAAATAGGTGTTTCCTTTTCATGTAGCTCTCTGCCACCACAGGTGGGATTGTTCTTGGAAAAATGAGAATACTGACCGTGAAAGCTTCACGTTAGAGAAAAGAGAGAGGGATAACTTTGTTTAAGAAAAGAAAACCAAAAATAAAGATGCAACAGTGCTCACAAACAGATGCTCGATGTACCAGAGGGCAGAGCAGAGCAGAACGTGGAGCAGGCTGTGTGCACAGTGTGGGAGCACTGACGTGCAAAGGAGATAATTAAGGAGCAGGGGATGAGATCCAGGGCTTTCTTCTCACTCGTGGATCAGATTATAAAGCTGCAGACTGGAAATCTGCTGCAAATGGCACTGGGGCTATCAGGCAACACTCCTTGGGGCTGGATGAGACCAGAGCTAGAGCCAAAACCTGAGGGGGAATTTCTCTTGTCTTCCTAGGGAACGATTTCATCATCCCCATGCACTGTCCAGAGCTGGAAATCGCCCGTGTGGCCACCAGAATCCTGGACGAGTTGGTGAAGCCCTTGCGGGACATCCAGATCGATGACAACGAGTACGCCTGCCTCAAAGCCATCATCTTCTTTGACCCAGGTGGGATTCCTCCTGGCTGCCAAGCACAGGGCTGCCAGAGCAGCTGGGGGCTCTCCAAAAACTAGGAAAACCCTTTGGAAGCAGCTCCACACCTCCCCCTGGCCGTGCTGTAGTGAGCAATACTCGGCAGTGCAGTTTTAAGTAAGAAGTGACTTATTCCTGAGTGCTTTGCTCTTTAGCAAGCATGAACTCCAGCCAGGCTGATGGGAAGGGCCTGGAGGAGTCTGGCTGCTTCAGGAGCTTGGCTTTGGGAAAGCCCATCAGCTTGAAATGCAGGAGATGCCCATTAAGGACATGTGCCTGTGTTAATTATGTATAATCAAAGTGAGCCAAAGGAGCAGCAATGTGGAGCATCCATCAGAGCCCCGAGAGCACCATCAAAAACCACAGAGAGCTGGGCTGCTCAGAGTGCCCAGAAATACCAGGGATCTGCTAATGGGTCTTGCTGGAAACCAGCAGCAACCCAGGGCAGGGCTGATCCACAGGCTGGAGAGCAGGGCAACACAGAGGAGAGCCACAGCTTCTTTGGAAGTGTTGCTGTGGCTCATTCCAGAAGCACGGGAGGTTCTGCGTCAGCTCAGGTTCCAGTGTGCATCTCCCCGGAGCTCAGGGAGGAGATGGGAGAACAATCCCAAGCTCAGGCAAAGCCCTTTTGTCTTTCAGCACGGAGAAATCAGAGTATCTTCCATTAATTATTGGGTTTTTTGTTGTATTCACTGATTCAAAATCAAGATCCAGGTGTTTTAGGAACACCATGAACTTTGGCTCACCAAAGCCTGCTGTGAGCAGAGTAAGGGTGCTTTCATCAAATTGGTTTTGACAAATTACCTTCTCGGCTGATGGGCGTCTCTGTGCAGCTTTAGATCAATGTGACAATGAGGAGCTGAGGTTTCAGCTGGCAGGAGGAAGTGTGAAGCTCCCCAGAGGTGAAGTTCATCCTTGCTAACGAGCAGGAATGTCCTCAGAGCTCCGTGCTGACACACAATCATTTGTTAACTGCTTTATCTAATCTCTTGGCACTACAATCCCGAAAATGTGGTGCCTGTGGATTCTTTGCAGACAGTGAAGGAAATGGTGCAGTGATCCAGAAATCTCAGTTTAGATAACAGCAGAGGCAGGAGTGGAAGGATGTAAATCCCAGCACTTCACCTGACCCAGGGGCACATTTATTTGTTTAAGCAAAGCTGGACCAGTGGTCCTTGAAAAAAAAAGGATTGACCACAGGTCAAAGATAGGAGAGCGAGACAGGACCCTGGTGCTGCTGTGAGTGTAATCACAACCTACAGGCACTAAACTGCTTGCATTTAGTGGTGGTAGTTGACTCAAAGTTTTCAGGGGAAAGTTCCAGGCTGTTTCCTTGGAAGGAGAAATATTTTAACTTCTAAATTTTTCCCCTTCGCTAATGGAGATATATCCATGTGAACAAGCTCCTATTTTCTTACTGTTTCTTTTCAAAATCTCCTCAAATTACTGTTTCTCCTCCAATTACTGTTTCCCCTGCTGTTCCCCTCACTGTTTCTCTGCTGCATGTGAGATGTGAAGCAGTGGCAGCCCAACCTGCCAGCTGGTCCTGGAGACTGTCAGAGCATCACTGGCATCTCATGCTTTTCCCTGCACACAGCCTGCCTGACAGGGCAACTTTTGCCTGCACTGATGCCTCGGAGAGGCTCCCTAGAACAGAGGCTGGACAAGGTTAAGAGAATAAAAGGGGGTTTTTATTAAAGGCCTTCAATAGATACACCTTGGGCACTGCAAAGCCTCCCAGAGGCTACACCCAAGATGGATGATGGTCATTAGTTTTTCAGACAATTAGAAGTTTGGTCCATTTACATATCAGGGGTTTTAATCCTCCAATTACAGCTTCAGGTAATGAAGTCATTTGCCCCCAGTTTGCTCCCCCAAAAACTCACTTTTGTTTGTACTTTTTGGGACCTGAAGCAGTAGGGTATCCTTGAGTTACAGGCTTAGAGGGATTGTTTTGTCTGAAGCTAAGGAGTTTTAGAGTTAAAGCAGTACAGGATCTGAAAAATATAACAGCTTGGAGCACAAGCCTTGTGAGGAACCACTGAGGGAGCTGGGGATGTTCAGCCTGGAGAAAAGAAGACTCAGAGGTGACCTCATCACTCTCCACAACTCCCTGAAAGGTGCCTGTGCTCAGGTGGGGGTTGGGCTCTTTCTCCAGGCAGCAGCTGACAGAGCGAGAGGACACAGCCTTGAGCTGAGCCAAGGGAAATACAGGCTGGATATCAGGGAAAAGAATTTTACAGAAAGGGGGATAAAGTATTGGAATGCTCTGCCTGGGGAGGGGGTGGATTCACCATCTCTGGGTGTGTTTGAGACAAGGCTGGATGTGGCACTCAGGGCCAGGGTTGAGTTGAGGTGTCAGGGCTGGGTTGGACTCGATGATCTTGGAGCTCTCTTCCAACCCGGTGATTCTGTCAAACCCTAAGGCATCAACCCAGGCCAGCAATTTACTCCATTTTTCCCTCTCCCAGACTGCAAGGGCCTGAGTGAGCCTGGCAAGGTGAAGAACATGCGTTTCCAGGTGCAGGTGAACCTGGAGGATTACATCAACGACCGCCAGTACGACTCGCGGGGCCGCTTCAGCGACATCCTGCTGCTGCTGCCACCCCTGCAGAGCATCACCTGGCAGATGATCGAGCAGGTGCAGTTTGTGAAGCTCTTTGGTGTGGCCAGGATCGACAGCTTGCTGCAGGAGATGCTGCTGGGAGGTACGGACCCCTCCTGAGGAGGGGCAGCCAGGCTGGGTTAGCTGGAAGCTGTTATGGGGCTTTGGGCGTGGGTTTGTGTCTGCTGGGGGATGTATGGGGGAGGAAAGGGTTTTAAATTGAAAGAGAAAAGGTTTAGGTGGGATATTGGGAAGGAATTCTTTATTGTGAGGGTGGGCAGGCCCTGGCACAGGGTGCCCAGAGAAGCTGTGGCTGCCCCTGGATCCCTGGCAGTGCCCAAGGCCAGGCTGGATGGGGCTTGGAGTAACCTGGGACAGTGGGAGCTGTCCCTGCCCGTGGCATGAGGTTGAAACTGGTTGATCTTTAAGATCCCTTCCAAGCACAACCATCTGACGAATTGTAGCTTGAAGGGTCCATCTCACTCCAGTCCAATCCCAGAGTCGTTCTGTCCAGCCCAGCTCTGGAAATGTGGTGAGATTTACAGCACAGGATCCCCTCTGTGGCGCGGCACTGGGCTTGGGCCTCCCCCCGAACCGAGGCAGCTTAAGGAAGACAACACATCTTTTGTTAGCAACGAGCAAAAGTTATAACTTTTATCTGGGAAATCCAAAAAAGAGCAGCACTTGGGGCACACCCCCAGGCAGAGCAGTGCAGCTGGAGAGCAGCTGAAACCCCAGACATGCCAGGAGGCTGAGAGCAAAGAGGAAGGAAGCGAAGATGAGCCATTAACCTTCACCCACAGAGGTTTTCCACAGCCTCTGGATGAAAAAGATTTAGCCCGGGGCATCTGGCTTGTCGGGAACTATGCAAGGAATGATGTGTCTTCCCACTTCCACTTGCAGGAACCACTGCTGATCTCCAGTACCAGGCAGCACCTCCCAACCTCAGCCTGGAACCACTGCCAGGACACATCCTGCAAAGCAGCATGAACTCTGTGATCCACGCTGCTCCAGACCGTATGTGCCTCTTTTTGCATTATTTACAGCCCCTTTTTACATTTTTACAGCCCCTTTTTATATCATTAGTGTCAGCATAGCCAAGGGTCTGGGCAGGAGACAAAGTTCAGAAAAAAAAGAAGTTTATTTAAGTAAATTTAATTTAAGTTCTTGAAGTTTATTGAAGTAAATTTAAGTTTAGTTAAGTTCTTGAAGTTTATTTATAGACGTTTAAGTGTTGCACTGGAATAAGGGCTCACAGGCCCCTGTCTGACTCCTTTACGTGATTCCAAAGAGAAGTCAGGGGTTTTAATGGTAGCATGACCCAGGGGGGTTTGAGATGTTAGTAAAATATCACAAGATTGAAAAAAAAGGCAAGAAATCCAGATTGGGTGTTTCTCTGGATGTGGCAGCACTGGGAGATGCCACAAAAGAGGACGGGTGGTTGTTTGTGGCAGGAGTTTCTGTGGTTATTGCCAAACAACAGGACCTGAACACAGGACCCTCTTGAAGCCCCCTGGGCCCTGCTGGGCTGTGGCTTCAGGCATTTCTCCCCTGTAGGACCCTGCTGTTAAAAAAAGAGAGTGGAGCAGGAGCTGAAATTTAACAACCACTGCCATGTAATCACCACGTCCTACACTCACAGTCTCCCTCCCCCTCCAGTTACAATCATTACCTCACAGAGTGTATTTTGCTGTTTCTCAGCCGTAGAAATGTTGGCATCGTGCATTTTAGGTGGCTTTTGTTTAGTTTTTCAGCCGCTTTCCAGCAAAGCAGATCAGAGAAATGCCGTGCTCTGTAAATGAGGCGCAGTGGGGCTGTTGGTTGAGCTCTCCTCTGACAAGGAGATGAAGGATTGGAAAGCAGTAGGGGGCATTTCCTAAGTGCAGAATCCTGGGAAAAACCGGTCCGTGTCTGTCAGTCCACCCTGTGCCTCCTCACAAACCAGGAAAGAAGGATGTGCCAGCATCCCTGATGCTCCCGCTCCTCAGTCTGTAGGATGCTCTGCTGCTTTCCATTGAACGGCATCCAAGTCCACGTTAATTCTGTTTCTGTTCTCTCCCACAGCATCTCCTGAGACATCCCTTCCATCTCCTTCTGCCAGCACAGGCAGTGAAGACTATAAACTAGGCTCTAGTGCAGGGCCCAGCACTGCAGTGCAGCTCCTGCCTCACACAGTGATGCCCAAGCAGGAGATTTTATAGGGGGAGCAGGAAGGAGAAGCTGGGAGCGATGTGGGAACCGTGCTGGAAGTGAAACGGGCCCTTTCTCTTTGCAGAGGCCAAGCTCGGCACCCCCGTGGCTGCAGCCGGAGCCGCCGCTCCCGCCCTGCCCCAGCCGTGAGCCCAGGGCCGGCCTGCAGAGGAGCCTCACCACGGCATTCCCACCTGCAGCACCCCCGTGGCACAGGGACCGGGGTTCACGGCCTCCTCACACGGCCAGCTCTCCGGGACAGCGTTTCTCAGTGTGTTTGTGATCGATCCCAGTGCCTTGCACAGCTCCTGGTAACCCTTCGTGCTCACAGCGTGGCCTGAATGGGGATGGAAAGGTCTATTCCCATCACGAAATTAATTCATGACACTCCCATTTCTCCTGTTAAGGTTTAGGAAAATATCATCGTAACATTGAGCAGGCCAAGGCCGCCTTATTCCACCCAGAGGGGCCTTGTTCCAATAGAGCAGCCAACATTTAACACTGGTTCTTATTTATGACCTGAGATTTTGTTATTTCCCATGATTTCCTGTATATCCGGAGTCCGGTTGTGAGCCAGTGGATGGACTCTGCCTTGTGAGCACATCTAACCCACCACAGCACCAAAGATCTGTGCCTCTCACTTGCTGCTCTGGTAAAACCCCCAAATCAAGGCTGACTTATCCTAACCCCTGCTTTTTATCTTCTGCAAAGGTTTTTGGAAGAAGCAAGTGCCCCAGAATACCTTTTCCCAGTACACAGATGTGATTTCTCTGTAGTTTTGTAATGTCTGCAATGTGGCTCTAAACTAGCCAAGAAAAGGAACAGGCAGGGCTGTGAGCCACTTTTTATAGAAAGAGTTGGTATTTAAAACAAGGTGCTTCTGCCTTAATGTAAAATTGAATCAACAGTTAAACAACAAATTAAATAAGCCCAGTGCTGACTAGACAGCCTCAAGAGTTCCCAAAGTGCAGTCGTTGTGCTACAGAGTTGATTGGAATGAATGTGACCTTATTAAAAAGCAAATTATCAGATTTCCACAAAACTTCAGCTCATTTGTTCACCAGCCTGTGTCAAACAGCCACCGAGGGATCAGGAGTGGCTAATTCTGACCCTCTGCACGATTTCCCAACCCACCCCTCCTTGTCGATGGCAAACCCGAGCTGGTGGAGCCCAGAGGGGCTTTGGGAGCGCCTGGAGATGCTCGGCTGCAGGAAACACAACCCCAGCCGCTCACAGGGAAGGTGGGAAGAGCATCCGAGCTTCCAGCAGCAGGGGAATTTCAGCGTTGCCATTCCACAGCACCAGAGAGAGCTGAAAACCACCAGGGAGCAGCTCGAATTTCACCTGGATCAGAATGTTTTTATTTTCCTCCTGCCTGTGATGAATTTGATCTGACGTTTTATGCTGATAGCCCTGATTTGAAACAACTCTATCTGGAGAGCAGGTTCCACTGCAGGCATTCCTGCTGCATGACAGATGCAACTGTTCTGAGCCAGCGCTGCTTCCAGTGCCTCCAGCAGCTCCATTCCATTCCTCTTCCAGACATTAAATGTACATTTATACTCATTAATGGTAAGGAAATAAATCTATGGGGGAAATAAATTCCATATTCTCGTATTTCATACGGACAGTTTGCCTTTTTTCTTGAATTCAAAACCACGTTTCTAAGGTTCTCCACTGATTTCTCCAATACAAATATCTATTTTTCATTAAAAAGAATCACCTCTGGCTGCAAAGTCTGGTTTTCACTGGATACCGATGGAATTCACAAACTAAGAAGAAAATAAAGTTGTCCAGGCACCAGTGGATATCAAAATCAGCCTCTGGTGTTCAGCTGGTCTGGTGAAGGTTTGCAGCAAGAATAATTTACTGTATAAAAGCCCAAAATATAGAGGTTTGCTGTGAATCTTTCTGGCTTTCCTATCTCAAACCCCGCTCTAAATTAAACCAATACTCTTATGCAAACACACTTTAGAAGAGACTGTTTTATTTGATTTATTGGAATAATGATTTTGTTAACAAAAGAGGTTCAAAGCCAGCATTTAATATTTCCCTTGTCAGGTGCCAGCTGCTTATCAGAACAGGGCACCTCAGGCAAGAAAATTTTAAGTATTTCTAAGTTATCCCTTTTCTTGCCAATTCTAATATTTGGCATCTTTACCATTGAATCTGTGTCTAATAATAACTTTAAGCTGCACTATAATGTAAGGAGAAATTGCAGAAATATTTTGGAGGTGCAAAGTTTCACTTCTGTTATTAAAAAAACCTCAGCCTGTGCTTGCTTTGCTGCCTGCTGGAGAATTTCCAGGGCCGTGGCTGAGGATGACAAGAGTGAGGTGCAGGACAGTAGCAGATGTGCTACTGGAATACAGGCAGGAAAAATAAATGAAGACATTCAGAACACAAAAAAACCACAACTAAGTGAAAGAAGCAGAATAAAAAATTAACAATTTTGTCAATGAAGAAGCACCAACCACATTAAAATATGAACTGAGCTGTAACCCTGTTCAGAAGAAAAGAAATACACAGAACCAGTGCTGGTGCACTTCATTTTAGTTATTAACAGATTCCAGAATCATTTAACAGCCCAATTTCTGTACTTCAAACCCCTTAAGCCACTTTCTTTCTCCAACAGCATTAAATACATGCACATGGGGACCTGGTGCCAACAGAAAGAAGCAGAACAATTGTAGAAATTTAATATTTCTGCACAGGGCAGGCATAAAGAAATCCATAAATGAATTCTTGCTCAGTCCAAGACATCAGAAGCACTCCTGGAACAATGCTGACATTACTACTAGAAATTAAAGAAGAAAATAAAAAGGAGATAAATTGGCAGGATCCATCTGCAGGGACGGCTGTTGCCTTCAGAGAATAAACAAACTCTTCCCTAAAACACACAAAAACACAGCCCTGGTGGCTGCTGTGGCACACAACCAAATCATAAACCTGCTCAAAAATATCAGCAGCACTGCCACAAACTCTGTGTTCTTGGATTTGGAGCTCTTTTCTCCATAGAAACAGCAGAGTAGAGTGTGATATAGACCTAGAAAATATCCCAAAGTGGTTTTTAGAATTACTGCAAAGGGGAAATGAACAGCTTTGAGTCTCTCCATCCTTTCCTGCCATTTGTTCCTCCTCCCCCTTGTTTGGGCAGACACTCCCAACCTGCTGCTCTCCAGGCTCAGCACTGTCTTTGCTCCTGAAGATGCAGAAAGAGGAAAAATCCAACATTTGCACGGGAAAACTGGAGAGTCCAAACCCTGTTTTTATCCCAAATTCCTTGGAAATGCAAAGGCTGGAATACTGAGGAAAATTCTCCCACTCACCTCAGACCAACAGGGTGGGAACAAGACGAGCTTTAAGGTCCCTTCCCACGGAAATCATTCCATGGTTCTATAATAAAATAAGCAGCTACACCAGAGGATGAAAAGGGAATGCCCAAGAAGAGCTACAAGTGTAGCTTAAAATCCTTAATAAGCAGAGGAGCCTCTTTAAATTGGAGCACTATCACCTGTTCATTAATATATATACAAATTAATTACCAAAAGGATTCAAGACTATTTCCCTGAAGCTGCTTCAATCTAAATATCTGTGGGAAAAAAGTGACATGTAGAGAAGTTAATCAACTAAGACTTCAATTCATTAGTTTATTCTTTTTTACATAAAAAAAAAAAAAAAAAATAAAATTACAACGTAAGGATTTGAAAAGCAGAGTAAACCGGATTTCACACACACACACACATTTGCCAAGTCACAGGGTTCAACCACCTGGAGTGGTATTTTCTGATTTTCCCATTGAACAATATACACAGTAAGAGCCTCAGGACAAAGCCAGACACTTTCTTCCCCCCTCAATCTTTAAACGTGCAACTGAATCTGCACAGAATTCCATGGAACTTCCAGCTTTCCCCTCGGTTTTGTTCACTGGACCGCAATTCCAGTGGAATTCCACCTGGGAAGTCTCCAGTATTCCACACCACCACCACCACCAGCCCCCCAAGTAAAGTGAACATACCCCAAAGTATTGCACAGTTTTGTTCACAGGGCCACAGACAAGAAAAGGATCCCTTGGTACCTTCAGCCACCCCATGGGACAGAAGCTGATGGAGCTGGGATCAGGATGCCACGAAGAGATGGAGAAGCAGGGCACTGAGAAAGGAAACAGCTCCTGCAGTGCCCAAAGGCTGGAATGCAGGGTTCTGAGCTGCTGGAGGTGGGACAGGTCACCAGTGCCACTGGCTGAGCAAAAGCAAGAACAGGACAATTTTAAGGCAAGTCCCAAAACAGGGAGCTATTTACTTTCTAGGCACGATTTCAAGCTATGCATCAAGGCTCCTGCTTTATCCTTTATATGGTCAGTAATTTATAGGTTAACAATAATAGAAAAAATAGTTTAAATGTCATTTTTAAAGAATCACCTTTTAGCTGGATTTTTATTATTTGCAGCTTGTATTTCATTACTTGCAGATTTATGGACGTTTTTTAGCACTACTGTTGTTTGTCAGGCCCACATAAAGCAGTTCTAGATCTATATTGCTCTCATTTCTTCAAAGGAGTTTTGGTTGGAAATGGTTAAATTCAAAAGAACTCGTTCTATTGCAGATGTTTCTACATTTAAGATGTGCTGTACTTGAGAAAGGAGGGAAGTTGCCTCCTTCTCTGATGTCTTTGTTCAAGGGATCATTAACAGCTTTCCCTCTATGAGAAGTCTGTACGGTAAAAAAGGGGCAGAGCAAGACCCTACAAGGACAAAGTGTGTGCAGTGAATTACCCTCAGTTTGCCCACTCACTGTCACCTCACCCAGCAGGACACTGGTCCCACTCATCCCTGCACAGCACAGACTTGAGTTCCTCTGGAATCAATGCACCAGGAGTTGGAAATGCACATCCCAGAGCAGGATCTGCCCCCAGGCAGGCTACAAGCAAAGATTTACCCTTTCCCTAGATGCCAGGTGGGACGGGCACTGCCAAACGCTGGCCATGCTTTAGGGAGCCTGGGAAGACACTGGGCAGGGTGTGACAGCATCTCTGTGCTGGGCACCAGTCCTGGGCAAGGTGTGACAGTGCCTCTGTTCTGTTTATCAGGATAAGCTGAAAGAAAAAGGAGAACTGAACAAAATTCCCTGAAATCTGGATTAAGAAGGCTGTGTCTCACTGGAGATCAACTTTCACCAGAATGCTCCTCCTAATGATCGACAACTGCATCCAAGGACTTACACTCATTATAAAAACACACAGGTAACTCCCCAGACATTTATCAAATAAAAAGGGTTTAAAAAACAAAAAATGGAGAAGTAATCTCAGAAAATAAATTACAGTAGCATGACAACATTTGGCTTTTTTAGTGTGACCACGTGCTTTTCCTCTGGTATCCTGCTGTGAAGATCATGGCAGATCCAGTTCCTGTCTCAGAATTCGTGAGATGTCTGTGACAATAAACGTAGAAAACTCTGCTTGCTACAAGCAAATGTCTGATATCAGTTTCACCTGGTCACAGATTATATGTAGACAGCCTTCTCTGGCCCCAAAATAAATATTATATAGGATTCTTGCCAAGTTCCAGCATATTTAGACTCAAACAGAAAACTCAGGTCCTCCTTTCTTTCCTCGCAGTAGAAGCCGCCTGATCCGAAATCCTGCGAAAGGGTTGATCCACAGCAGGGAGGGCTGGCCCCCAAAAACAGATTTCATCCCTTCCCAGCGGAGCCTGCGCTCCCACGTTGGCTTTTCACTCTTCAGTCTTTCAATCTCCTGTAAATAAACACAGGCAGGCATGCATTGCTAAGTCCAAGGTTTAGTTTAATCTCATGGTGGCTATAAAAACCACCTTTGCATTTTTATTGTGTTGTTTAATTCTATTGTTCCTCAGCTGATCAGCTTCTTACTGTTTTTTAATTATCAAGGAAGAAGTCAGAAACTGTTTTAGCCCTGTGGATACAGGGGAGAAGTTTTAGAACATAAAATATGTACAAGAAGGTTGATCTACCTCTATCTCATTCCCCCCCAAGCTAGAAGACAAAAATCCCAGAAAAGCTGATGGATCCACTGCAGTAGCCCTACACTACAAGCTGTTTACTCAGTTAATGAAAGCAGACAATAAGGCTCCTGCTCCACAATTACTGGAGCCAGGATTACTCTCCCAAATGCATTATTTTGATGGTCATTTTTTGTGCTTCCCACTAATGAAGCCTCAATATTTACCAGTTGTTTTGCACTTACTCCTCAGCATAGAAATATACTTTTAAACATGAAAAAATATTGAACAATCACGGGATTCAATTTCCTTATGTTTACAGGCAATTATTCTCTCAAGATGTGACACTGCAGACCCAAGGGCAAAGAGCCAAAGGCCCAAACTCTGTTTCATCCTCTGATAAAATGTTGATAAAATCAAAGTGAAGTGAGAGACAGTGATTTTCAGTGGAAACCTGAGAAAAGGAGACACTTCCCATGGCACCCAGCAGGAATTTGTGCCAGTTGAGAAGGGAAAGTCAAAACTCAACTCAGAAGCTTCGCATTTTTTGTAATTTAAAACCAAATTACAAAACATCAGAAAAGCAAATAGTGCAAGAACTTCTGTTAGAGAGCAATCCTCAATAAACTGTGCCAATCTTCCCAACTGTCAAAAATAAAAATGATGAATAATTGAAGTTTTGCAGCTTTCTCCAAAATAAGAGCCTCTCCTCATGGAAATAAAACCATGTCTAATCACATCTTCCCAGAATAAATTTTACAGAATAGAAAAAAAGTCGAGCTTTTTACCGTTTCATCATTGCATATTGAGTGGATTTGGGTGCCAAACATGACTGCAGTGAAAGTGAGAAACAGAAAACCCTCAAGGCACAAGAAGATCATCAGGATCACAGTTACAGGTGGGGAGAAGTCACTGCACTCTGTGAAAATGAGATATGTAGTTACAAAAAAACCACAAAACCCAGCAGCAAATTACAGAGCATGTCCTACATGTCTGGCACTTGAAATAATATTTCACACTTAAAACAAACTTCTGGTTTTGCAGCAGATTTGCTGACCAAGAAAAGAAAGAATTTTATGGAAGTGACACTTCTGGTTCCTATAAAGCACATGGTAACTATTTCTGCAATCTTGACTTGGGATTTCAAGGCTCTCAAAGAAATGTTTGCACATGAGGTGACAGAAGAACTCAGAGCTGCAGAAAAGAGAGCAGCCTGGAGCTTCCTGCATGGCAGATGCTGAAAAAACCATCCCCTGACTTGATGGCTAATACAGATGTTCCACTTGGCTGTGATTGCTTTATTACTCTTTTTTTTTTAACTCACCACACAAAGTAATCAGGTTCTGCCTCACACTTACATCTCTGGAGAGCCTCTGGTCACCTGATTAACTCAATTATATCTGAACAGGCATAGTGTACAGGAAGCTGAATGTTTCAAGTAAAAAAAGTGCTAAAATTCCATCCATTCAATGAAATATTCAGAAAAAAATAAAAATCACATGGATTTCCCTGTTGCTTCATATACCAAAAGAACGTATCAACAATATTCTGCCAAAAGCACAAGACCAGAATGAGCTCTGGCACATTGGAACATTAAAAAATGCAAGCCAGAAACATAAATATAAAAAACTGGGATAGTTTAGGGAATTTCTTTTCTGCAGGAGCCCCACAGTTGACTCCAGTAACGGAATGGGGGAGAAATTTATTTAAATTTCAGGGTCATTGCCAGAACTGAGGTGGGGCACACAAAGCCCAAATTTAGGTGATGTAAAGCTCAGTTTCCTTCCTACTACAGATGTAGTAAATGATTACTGTGTGTAAAAGGAGTGAGAATGGCCCTGACAGCCACAGCTCACACAGAGAATGACTGAAGGGGAAAAAAAACAAAGAAAGAAAAAGGAGAGTGATGGATAAACAGATCTGAAATGTTTTAAGGACCTCACTTAAAGACGGGACTAAACTAAGTGGATGTTGTGAATTTTCCCTAATATCTGCTAGATTATGATAATGAAAATTAAGTATTTAATTGCTCACCAGTCCACTGCCCTCGGACACAGGAGAAGAACTGAAACCCACAGAGTACGAGAGCATGAGCTGAAATTAGGGCTATGTACATCTGCAAACAAGAGACAGAACCATTTCACTCACTACATAAAACAGCAAAAACTTGGCTGAAACCTTGAAACAGCACAAAATTAAAATGAATATGGGTAGAAATATCTTGCACAGAAGGAAAAAAAAACCCACCCAACCAAACAACACAATTGTGCCCTAAAGCCATTAATCACTAAGCACAACCAAAACTGTTATCATCAAGGTAGACTCAGACTAAAATCAAGCTGCTCTTGCTGTTCACTTACCGTAAACAGAACAAAAAATCTCTGATTTTTCTCCCCCACACAATTATTCACCCACGGGCAGTGGTGATCCATCTTTCGGATGCATCGCTTGCAAATACTGGAAGAAAATACAAGAGGTTTCTGTTGAGACATTCTATTTTAAACGTAGAAACAAAGGCAGCCAGTGGTCACAGGATGATGTGCTGAAATATTTCTTGGCAAACTGCAGACAGAATTTGCATTTCTTTATAGAAACTGTTTGTTCCCTCTCACAACTCAGCTTTTGGTTGCTCCAAAACTGATTGTGTACATAAAATATTCCTTAAAATAAAACACAATCACTGCATAGCCAAACACACAATCAAGCAAACCCAGAACTTCAAACACTTGTGGCTCAGAACAAGCAAAGCTTCAGCTCTCTCTAGACTCAGTATTAAAAAAACCCTTTCCCTTCTAGAGAAGTTTTTTAGATAAAGTAAATATTTCATGTTTACAAGCTTTCACATTGTAAATTTAGCTTGTGGATAAGAAAAAAACCAAGAAATTCACATCTTCAAGAGAGAAACTGTGACTCTTGAGGTATCAACCAGCCATAAAATTCTAAACTTACACAATGAAAATCTCAACTAAAGCACAGCTTACAGTGTCAAACCTCACTTCCCCAACAGAAAATACAAATATTGAAACTATAAGCAGCACTTATTGAGTTGGTTCTTGTTCACGACCTCTTGAACACTCCTGTTCTCTGCTGGTTCACTTGGATCCTGCCCAGCTTTGAGTCAAGGCTACATCTACAGAAGTCAAATACTCCAAAAACTCCATTTCACATCTGCCACAGAGCAGCAGAGGGCTCAGTCCTGCAGCCAAATATGAAGAGTTACACACCAAAAACAAAACAGTTGCAACATCTGTTGTAGTTCTCCACAAATCAACAGCTTAAGCAATGCTGATATTCCATTTTCCCAGCTTTGTACTTAAGACAGCTACACACTCTGTGCTCCAGATTTTCGTGCAGAATACCCAGAATATTAAACATTTTCACTTCAGCAGTTACCAAGCCAAATAAGCCTAAAAAATGCAGTCACTCTTATTGAAATCCCTTTGTTTTTAACACAGGCTGATTTATGTGTGGTATCTACAACTGCTGCAGTGACAAATCACGAAGCAAAGCTGGGTGACTGTCACTGGAGAGACAAAAGAGGGAGGTGTGGGGGGGAAATCAATGCTCTGAGGCAGAAAATAAGTTTTAAGTCATCACATTTGTATGATTTGGAGGTAATTCAGCAAGAGGCAGACTATACCACAGAATCCCAAATGAAGCTGCCTTTTTCTCTGAGCTATCAAAACCTACATTTTCCCTGCCTCTTGTTTTATGGACATTAAAGAGGATTCATCCTCTGCTACAAATGACTTTTTAAATACAGGTGAAAATCCCAGTACCAGATAAACACCACATCCACTCTCTGGTGCAGGAAAACCAGGTATCACTCCAGAGGAGACACTCAGGAGGCTCCTCAAAAGACTTTCCTTGCTGCCTGCCAGTTCAGCCTCTCATTTCCCTGAGTACCACACCCCACAAAGCTCCTGATGTGCCACAGAATCTGTGCCAGCACTCTAAAAACAATATTAATGTGAAATGGTGAGTAAAATCCTACCAGGCTCAAGTGAGCTGAACGCTGGAGGATGTGAGGTGGGGAGGCCTCGCTTCTGCTCATTCAGGATTTCTCACAAGCCCACACAGAGCTCTCACAAGAGCTCAGATATTTGGAACCCTGCCTTCATTCCTGATCTGCCACCAACAACCTCACAGCAATGCTTCAAGCAGTGGTTCTGCCTTCTTCCTACCCCATCCCTTATATTTTATTCCTTTTTTTGCAGCAGGAGTTTGGGGAAATCGCTCCCTCAGCTGCACCCTGGGTTGTTCACCCTACGCAAGAGAGAAGCAAACAGAACACGCCCCTGATTTTGGAGGAAAGTCTCTCCTCCAGCCTGGAATTGCTGCTCCAGGAACTCAGGCAGGTGCAATTGCAGCTCTGAGTGCCAAAGATAACATTCAGAAAGACACAGCTAAAGACTCAAGAGAAATGGGTGTGGATAACAAGATATTCCCTGGGAGCCTGATGGAAACATCTCAGTGACTTAATTCAGAGCAGAAGTTCCCCCCACACACACACAGGCACTGAGAGCAGGCAGAAATGATGATAGGTATGCTCCTTCAGTGAAAATGAAATCCCATTCACTCAGGATAGGGCTCTTCCCTGTGCTGAAAATGTTAACTGCTCAGTAAAACATCACTTTAACGTATTTCAGAGATGCTTAGCTGTAAATAAAAGGTTCTTGCTCTTTTCCCCATCACTAATGTGTATTATGAAACTATTTTTCTTCCTTAAAAGAACTTTTGTTGCAGTGTTGCACAACAATTTTCGTAACTACATCCTGAGAGTCTCTTCTGTTAATAATTTACTACTCAAAACATGCACTGTGGCTCTCAGTGCAAGTATTTCCCAACAGGAACCAACTTCAATTTTCATTTTCAAGCCTCTTCTATCAGCAAATTGCCACTTTGAATACTTGGGACTAGACCATCCTTTTAATGCCCTTGGAATGGGTTTGCAAACCAATAAAAAATTGGCAGCATAATCAAACAAACCCTTTTTCTATTGGGTAAAATCCTGCAGTGATAAATTGAAGGCAAAGACTCAGACTAACAGAAACAAAGACAATTAAACCAGAAATTCAACTGCTGAGAAAAACATGACAGCAGCCTCACAAAGGATACCACAAAACTTTCAGGCTCTGGCTTTCTCTTTCAGAGGTTCTGCGGAGCCAGGGATGCACTAAGCAAGCCCCAAAATGCATCCTTTGCCCTCAGGTAAAACATCTGATAGAACATTTGACCAAGGATTCAAACAATTCATCAGACACACAAAGCTGGATCCCTAAACAGGTGCTTGGGGCAAACAAACCCTTTGAAAGTAAAAGGTAATTTCCTTTATCACGGACATTATCCATTCTTACTCTGCTTTAACAATAAATGTTGCTCAAATTCTTGCGATTTGAGCTCCAGGCTCTTTGATACTCCAGCTCTTTTTCTGTCACATGGAGTTCAACATATAATGGCTTCACTTAGGACTCCTTCCAAATTAGCAAATCCTATCCAAATTACCAAATCCTGCAAGGAGCAAAGATGTGGCAAATGCTTTCCAAAGATACCTGCAAGGTCTCTGTAGGAATCAGCCTAAATATGGGATGAGAAAATTCTCGAGATCCAGCCCACACTCAGCAGGGGCTCCCAGGTGTCCCTCAGTGCAGCTCATGGCCACAGAGCCAGGCCATTTGCACAGCCTGCACAGCTCTCCCGGATCCCCAGGGATTCCCACCTCCCACCCTGCCCCAGGAAAAGCTGTGCTGCCTCCAGCCATCCTGGGGATGAGAAAGCATCAGCACCACCCTCCCTGCACAGCAAGGCAGCCCTGGGATCTGCACCCCAGCAAAGCCAACCCAAACCAGGCACAAACCAACTGGAGATCATTCCATACTCGCCTGTTTATCCATGGAACCTCTCCCTTCACACTCCAGATACAAAAACCCACTCACAGCTGAGCGGAGAACAGGAGCTCAGTGCCAAGGCTGAGTATTTATAATGGAGCAGCTCTCAGCCATAGCATTTGCACTGAGCAGTGACACACTCGAGGCTTTTAATTTAGAACCCACCAAGCTACAGAATCATCTCAGAGTCCTGACAAGACTCTGCTCTGTTCTTTTGACAGGCACTAACTCCGAGATTTCAGTTTAATACTCCTCACAATTCAACACACATCACTCCCCACACCTAGAGAGCCACCAGAAGCATTTGCATCTTTATGTAAGCCCTGATTATGCAGGCACAGCTATTTTCAACTGGCACACAATAAACACTCCAAAAGCATTTTGCCACGGTGCCTGAAAACTCCAAAGACTGAGAATTAAAAATAGACATTTACTATCTCTTCTATAGCGTGTTTAGTTCAAATGATCATCATTTCTGTCCTTATTCAATGGATTTTTGATAAGGAGAAGTGCATTTAACCAGTTATTCATGCAGCTTTGGGAAAATAATCTAATTCGCAATTAACTTCAAATGCACTGCCAAGAAGAGACGACACAAAGTAATCATTTAAAACTACTCTGAATTTTGTTAATTTAGGACTGCAGGAGTTATTTCTTAAATCAGATTCTCTCAGAAATCTGAGATTCTTCTCTTTGCCCTGCATTACCCACAGCACAGCACAATAACTGGATGATGTACAGGAAAAAATATTCACAGATCAAAATGATTTAAGACACCAGAGCACAGTTATTTTTATACAATCTTTTGAGTCTCTTACTTCTTACCCCTCATCCACAGTCATTTTTGGCCACAGTATATTACACTTACAAAACACTCCGCAATGTAGGAATTTGAAAGTTTAGTGGGTACTAAAAGAAATTTGTGGGGTTAAAAAATGAACAGATAAGTATCAGGAATGTTATCCCACGTCTCCAAATGCAGAACTCTGGAAGGAACTCTGGCATACCTGCAGTGGTGTGCACGCTCAGGTTTGATACTACAGCACTTGGGACATTTGTAGATCACTTCTCCTGGTTTCAGTTGCAAATTATCCATGTATTCTTTAGTGGCATTTCCTTTGGGCACAGCCCCCTGAAATCATTTCAATTAGAGGAGAGAAAGCTTCTTAAATGGCATGAGAGCATTTAAAAATACATTTCATAGACTTCATACCGGTAACCTCGCGATAATTGCTGAAATAAGTTCATTTATTCAAAGCCAGAATCAATTCCAAATGAATAAATTACCTCTGCTTGACCTCAAATTCAGCTTTATTTCTGCAAGACTCATCTCTGGCCAAGTATTAGCTGAATTCTCATAGAATATCCTGTCACCAGTCCACAGAATGAAGAGCAGACACATCTTACCCTGCAGATACAAGCACTGCTCATCAATTGTGAGAAGTTACCCTGAATATTTGTTGAGGCATTTGGTTATTGGGCCAAGCCATCCACAAAAGTTAAATCAACAACTCCTTGAAAGATGTTGTTTCAACTCTCTGAAGCCAGGGTTTAACTCCAAGTTTTTGAGAACTGTCATCCTGTTTTTCTTAAATCTTTAGCCTGGACATTGTTAGCAGAACCAACACGGGCTTCTTTATTCTCCTTTATTGTGCAGCTTCATGGTAAATAGCTGAAGGAACTGATTCAAAAGAAAAATAATTGACTGAGAAAAGAAATTAATTTTTAGTGATTATTTTTCTGATCTGATTATCACAGAGCTGCATCAGCCTCCTGAGGTCATCTAAATTTGGATTAATAAGCAGAAAATAATGGAGAGCACCACTGTCCCCTGCTCATTGATGGAGGTAAAGCCTTATCAGTGAGGGGAAGTGACTGTGAAATAAACTGGGATGTGACAGCCAAGTGCAGTGGCCTTTCTGTACCAACTGCTGCAGCTCAGCACTTCCTCACACAGGCAGAGCCTTCTCCAGGCCAGCCTAAGCCAACTGCAACATTCCACAATTAATTCCCATTCCAAAAAAACCCCTTGGCAACGTCAGCACTTGACACAGACACGTTAAGAAGTTCTGGGACAGAATTAAGAAGCCAGTAGGAATTCAGATTCCACTGCCAAACAGCCCTCTGCTCAGGCAGGGAGTTTTGGTTACCTGTGGCCTGGAATAATAAATTTGTCTCTGTACTGCCCAAGAGACAGCCCAGGTCCTGCCCCAGGTGAGCTCTTTGGCTGAGTGGTGCTTCAAACCTGAACTGGTGCTCACAGGGGTACAGAGAGACTTCTGTAAACACTCATGTTGTACTCCTGAAGTGTATTGTGCAATCTGAATGTTCTTACTCAATATTTTAGTGTAAACATCTCACATTCCCCTATTCACCTGCCACAAAGATGAGAACCTCAAGCCATGCTTTTAAGCATTTTGCTGACAAAAATATGCTCTGTTTCAAAAACATCTTTCACAGTCACAGGCGGCCACCAAAAATCTATTTTTACAGTTACAAGAGTAAATTTAATTCACGTAAGTTTTGAGGCAGTTCATTCCTTTCTTCTTTTCATCTTAGTTTCTATCACACCATAGTTGTGTCTTCCATTCTGGGAGTCAGCAGGGAAGGAATGGAGGAAAAAAGCAGTGACTCATCTCAGTTTGGATCATGTTTTATCCATAAAGAACAACACAGGTCTAGAAAGACACCCAGTTTTATCAGCTCATATTTTTAAGCAATAAATCCTTAAACCATTAACTCTCTTAGCTGTCACAGTTTGTAGAAGTTGGGATATTTCATCACTGGGTGTGGGCAGAAGTAAATCAAAGACCTAGAAAATCATTAACTACAACACCCTGCTAGGTTTTTGAACACTCCCATAACCTCTTTATACACTGGTACTGTCTCAAAAATCTGCAGAAAATAGATGGTTTTCCCCAGATTTATTCCCTAAAAATAGTAATAGATTTTAGTACAAAATGAAGTATTTCATCTCTTGAAGTCTTGAAGAGTAAAAGTTGTAAGAAATGAGCCCTTTCACGACTCTTACACCTACACTGCTTCAACGTGTGTTCAGCTAAAACCTCCCTTCCTTTTGACTCCAAATATTTAAAGGCAAAAAAGCAGGAATCATGTGGGATAGTGGTTTTTCCATTATGCCACGTGTGCCTGAGGTTTTGCAGCACATCCACCTCTAAAAGCCCTTCCATGTGCCACAAACGGAAGAAACATTTCAAACAACGCAACAGGATGAAGGTACAAATTCTGAAAATGAATGTGATGAAAAAAGTAGGAAAAACGAGGACAGAGACAACTAAACTTTATTAGCTTCTTCAGGACCTGGGGTAGTATTTTACTGGTTTTTCTCGAGTCTAACACTTTCATAAGTTTTATATTAACTGTTCCTTTATAGTTTCATTAATTAACAGGAGGGTGCCATCCTGATGATAAGTCCAGGTATCATCAAAACCGTGAGGGTTTTGAATCTGACACGAGGATTTTGACTCTAACACTACTTTTCCCAGCTGGAGAAGACTGGTATCACTTCTCCAAACTTCTCTGCAGATGGAGGGGACAATCCAATGCCAAGGAACTCTTGGATACTTACTGGATCAGTCAGCATAGTCCTCAGATGCGACGACAGAGCCAGCACTGCCAAGCAGTTAAAGAGAACCCCATTGATCACGGAGTACCAAAAGTCTTTGGAAGGCAGCAACATGACAAAAGTCACTACGAAGTCTGCATAGACCACCAGGAGCCAGGTCATGATGGCACAGACCATGCCACAGCCATCCCGGATGAACCAGACCCTCTCAGCCATGTCAGCCTCCGAGGAGGAGGAGTCGTAGCTGTCATTGTCAGCCAGGAGCAGGTGGTGCTCGACATCGCGGAAACGGTGCCCTGATGACTGCATGGTTTGCCAGCCTCACCCTGCAGGGAGACACACACCACCACCATCATCATCATCATCATCACTAGTATTAACTGTTAATGAGGAAACTCAGTACAGGTGGCTCTGGGTTTTTGTTTCTGGGAGATAAAGCATGTCCAAGTTCAAAACAGAACCGAGATTCTTTTTGATCGACGCCCGAACGATTCTGTGGCTACATCAAGATGAATATGAAAGAAGAGTGGACATGTTTTAAGGGTTTGTTTTTAAGATTTAGTTTTTGTTTCTTATTATTCTGCTCTAATGTCATTGGTAATAAATTAAGCTGATTTCTCCATATCAAGCCTGTGATGGCAAATGCTGAGTGGTCTCTCCTGTCCTTATCTCGACCCACAAGCCTTTTTTTGTTATATTTTCTTTCCCCTTTCCAGCTGAGGGAAGTCACAGACCAGCTTTGGTGGGTGTCCAGTCAGGGTTAACTCACCACAAACATGCAACTTCAACGCCTGACAAAGGGATTTTAGACTGGTTTCACTTCCATCATGCTGTGCTCATAAACCACTCCTCCTCTTCTGTTAAAAACTCAACTTCTCTCTTTTATCTCAAACTAAAATGGCAAAGTCTTCACTAAATTACAGCTCCTCTCTGAAAACAACGAATTATGGCACCAGACTGTTAACTTTTCATTCTGCTCCAGCAAGTGAGGGAAGAGCAGAAAGGAAAACCAAGATGGAAATAAAGCTGTTCTAATCCATTGCTCACAACAAACAACTCAGCAAATTAGAAAGCAGCTAAATTTGTTGAGAAAAATGCTGTTGTTTTGGAAAAACCACAAGCCTGTTACAAAGATATATTGGATAACTTATAAAATGGTCTCAGATCAGCCCAAACTTAAGGGAAACAAATGGTTGTGGTTAAATTAACATAGCAACAGATTACATGAATCAGATTTTCAAAGAACATATTAATTAATTTAATTCCATGAAAACTCTTTTAGGGCTTTGTTGTCCTTCCAGCATGGAGCAAAAACAAGACTTAAAGCCTTAATAGTTCTCAAAAAACCAGAATTATTTTGCAGACCTCTCTCCCAAGGAAAGATATGGAATGGCAGAACTTGAAGTGCTATCAACAAACAGGAGACAAATTAAAGCTTAAACATTAGGCCTCAAGAATATCCTGCTGCTTTAAAAGTATACTGTGTTCTAAAAATCGTATTGATTCCTGCTATTAAAGGCCATGTCTGAGTGAAACCTGAAAGCATTTCTATTGATTTATGACAGGCACACAGAGGTCTCCCTTTTTCCCCCTTATTAATGGCAGCCTGTACATGACTGTAGGGATTATGGCACTGCAATTTCCATCCCAAGACCTCGAATATGGGATCACTTCATTCCCCTAGAATGGTCCAAGTGACCACTAACAGGTGAAGAGAGTGGCATTGAGATGGTTTTTGATGAAGCTGTGTTTGTCTAAATCCTTAAAAAAATCTCTATCAGGAAACAGATAAACACATTCTGCCCAGGAAATCCTTCTGATCCTTAAGCTTTGATGTTAGAACCAAGCAGGAGTAATCCAAGAAATGAGAAATGAAAATAAATATATGCAGATGCAGCAGAGAGACGTGAGAGCAACTGCAGAAACAGCTGAGAAGCTCCCAGGACACAGTGAGGTGTCTGAAGGACACATTCTCCACCTGTGGAACAGAACAAACTGAAATTCAGCTCTGCTGCTTGGATCTATTACAATTCCTAGGAGTTAAATTGTGGTTTCTGTTCACACATTGGGGTTTTTTTGGACAGGAGTCCTCTCTCTCACCAGAATGCAGTTGCTAAGCCAAGGATGAAGCTGTCACACACTGAAAAAATTACCTTAGGAAAGAATGAACTTCACCTCTCTTAAAAGTAATTCAAGCTTAATTTAACCTAAATAAGATCCTCTTTTCAACCACTTCAAATTATCCTAATCTTTCTAAATGTTCATAGTTAAAACTACAATCTATGCCAATTAAGTCTAATAGCACTTTGGGACATCACCAGCCCTTGTGGTCAAGAAAATTCAAGTTTCAAAAAACTACATAATTAGCAGCTGGAACATGAAGATAACCATGCAAATCAGTCATTACTTCATCAAAAAAGGGCTTATAAAACTTTTAAGGAACGTTTTAAGTATGGGATGGCACAGAATTACTGCATTCATTTTGCTTAAATGTCTTAAAGACAACCAAAAAAATTTCAGCACAACAAAAGAAATCCAAAAGAAACAAAAAAAAATACCTCAAAAATGTTCTGTATGTTATTCTGACATCCTGTCCTGCCTTTGGGCTATCCCAGGCTATTCACATAGTCATGTCTGATGTAATCTGAAAAGACATCGCCAACAAACTGATTAGCAAAGCTGCATCACAAAATAGTGTTAAATACAAATAATAAACATCAACAGTAGCACTTTGAAACACACTGCATGTAGCTACAATGAAAAAGCTTGTATTTTATTTAGAAAATTTATTTTTAGCTGCTAACTTTTGGAAATCACCACATGGCACCTGGAGCAGGGTTGCAGCACAGAACCTTGCATTACATTTCTATTTGGGGAAGAGAACAGAAGAGGTGTGGGCCTGAATTGCTGTCTGATTGAAGCTGCCGAAAGAAGTACCTAGGGTTTTTCTTCATTGGTTTTAATTTCTATTTAATTGAAGCAAATTTTGTGATGTGGAAATCACTCTTATTTGCAAGGTTAAATTAATATATTTCGAGAGTAACATAAGGATTCTGACATTTAAGAGCTACAGCAAATACAAAGTCATTTTCTTGAAAAGCATCTGAAAGCAGCTTGTTAGAAATAGATACTCCAAATACAACATAACTGGTAGAGTTCTTCAGGATACATTTTCAAATTTTCCCAGTTCAAGGGGAATTGAAAAGGAGTCTTATTTAAACAAACTCAAACATTCTACTGCAAGACTAAAAGGTAATGCAAATACTTACCATGCACATATCAGAATTTTTCAATAGCTTGGGTTGCAAGGGATCTTTAAATGTCACCCAGTTGCCACTCCCTGCCATGGGCAGGGACACCTCCCACTATCCCAGATTGCTCCAAACCCCCATCCAACCTGAGCCTGGACATTTCCAGGGATGAGGCACCCACAGATTCTCTGTGCCAGGCCTTCAGCACCCTCATTGTAAAAAACTTCTGATCTCAAATCCCAACGGACTCTCCTTTTGTTTAAAAGCATCCCCCCTTATCTCCTGTATCACTGCAGGAAGCTGTGATTGCTTTGTGTATTTTACAAATAAGCTTTTAGACTTTCCTTAAACTTCACAATATTGTGAAATTCACAGCCATTAAGTTGTCACTGAGGTGGCACTTGGTGGCAGCTGAGCAGACAGGCTGAGTGTCTCACATTAATGTCACCCACCCGTTCAGGGCTGAGGGTGACAGGCAGTGGAACACGACACATTCAGCCTCTGCAGGTGAAATATTCCACAGTAATCAGCTGCAATTGCTCAGGGGAGTTTATTGACGAGACAGGGACGTGATTTGTTCAGTCAGCCCCTAATCCCAACAGCAATCCTGTGCAAAATCTGCCTTTATCACAGCCTCAGCAGCTCCTGGTTCATGTGCAAGTGTCCCCTCAGATCAGCTTTGCAGGAATAATGGATTTAGGCATTCTCATGTGATTTGCCCTGTCCTTCTCCTCTCCAGCTGCCCACACCAGTGCCCCCACCTCGGTCCCTCCGAGGGAAGGGGATCAATGTTTGAAGCTCTCCCTTTATGAAGAGCTCAGCATCCCCACTGAGACGCTCACAGCTTCCCTCTACTCTTCATTTATTTGCTTCAATGCCTGCCCTAACCAGATTTACTCCTTGTTGCATACTTAGAGTACAAAAGGACAAAGCACTACACCTCAACCTCCAATATATCGAGTTTTTAATTCGACCTTTCACAAATCTTTATCTAGCACCAGAAGATAACACCAAATTATTCAACGCTTCACGTGCAATGTTATGTTTGCGCACGTGGTTATATTAAACCTGACCCAACCCTGTTCAACTCTCAGGTGTTATTTGAAATTCTCAGGTTGGGAAAGTCTCACCTGACCTGTACCTCACTGGTACTGAAACTCAGGTCTATTGGAATAAAAAAAAAACCCAGATGATTTTTGAAGATGTTATAACTCATGATCACTAGAAAGACAGTCCTGTAAAATGACTGGTTTTAGTGGAAGAAGGTTACCCAAGGGCATTAGGAAGATAAATGACACAACACAACTAATTGTATCATAAGGCCCCTGAACTGGTAATTAAATTTAAAAAACCAGGCACTTCAGGGTTAAGAACAGTCGTCTTCCTGTTATTTTTTGAGGAAGAATGGAAAAGCATTGCTGTATGAAAAAAGAAAAGCTTATTTCTCTGTAATTTTTTTAAACAAGTAAGAATTTATATACAGGCTAAAAATCCATCAGCTGTCAAAGCATGAATTTTTTTGGTTGCCTTTCCCTTCAAGCTACACAATGGACAGCTCCTAAGATTCCTCCCATTTCAGTGGTAACACAATAAAGAGAATGCCTCTATTTCAACATTTCTGACTGCTCTCAATAATTGTTGGGACACCAACACATATTGCACATCAGAATAATAACCCTGCAGCACTTACACAAGATGGATTTAAATCCTACCTGGAAGCAGAGCACTGGTGGCAAATCAAAATCACAGCACTGTAATCTCCCTAAGAGGTTACAGTATAACCATTAACTCCAGGAACTTCTGAGTTTTAAGTAAAACCAAGCAGGCAAACCTCCTCCTCCAGTTCCACTGGCAATTTGGACTGTTCACTGCTGGCAGATAAATATCCATCAGATAATGTCTGCACAGTCACTCATTTAGAAGAATCACCTTCTTTTTACTACAGATCCAGGCCAGCCAAGCTGCAAAGGCATTTAAAAAGTCAACTGTGGCTCGTTTCAATTCTTTCTCAGTGACTGGTCCAGTAGCCACCCTCACAGCAATTCAGGAATCTGGGATGTCCTTAACACATCATACACAACTCTGGAAAAAAGCAGCTGAAATAACTTGTGATGGAGATCCATGATACAACCCTGGAGTGTTACCACCAGCTTATCCCCAAAACCATCCTCAGTGGCACAGCTCACCATCTCTCCAAATCCTTGTTGCTTTTGCTCTGCCTTAAAATATATCAAATATTTATCTCTTGAATTTCCCATTTCTACCTTGCAACCCTTTCCTTGTGCTGGTCCATCTCTGCTCTCTGCAGGGACAGGTCCCAGTGGAACACAGAATTACTGTGAGGCTGTGCAACACACTGAAGAGAATATTCACTAAGTATATATTTAATAGTCAAGTTTCAAGCTACGGTAACAGTTCTCTTTAAGCCAGCCCATCAGGAAACACTGGAATTGCTCCTTTTCAGCTTTCCTGTTTCTAAATCATCTCAGACTAAGGGTACACAGAAGTACTTCAGCATAAACATGAAGGTTTTATTGGAAAGTTGATCATCTAATTACTTATGTATTCTGTCAAACTGAAAGGGAAGAAATTTAGTTTCGATAATACAGAAGAAATTGTTCCCTGTGAGGGTGGGGAGGCCCTGGCACAGGGTGCCCAGAGAAGCTGTGGCTGCCCCTGGATCTCTGGAAGTGTCCAAGGCCAGGTTGGATGGAGCTCTGAGCAAATCCCATCTGGTTGAAGATGTTCCCACAGGGGGTGGGAACAAGATGATCTTTAAGGTCCCTTCCAAGCCAAACCATTTCTATGATTCATGCCACCAGCATCTTTATAAACATCCCCAAAACCCAGAAATGAGAATTCACAGTAAAAGAAGTTATTAAAAATGCAAGAGGAAACCCCAGTGTATGTATTCAGAACACATATTTACACAAAGCATTACAAAGCTTTGCTATCAGACATAGATTTGTGATACCAAATCACTCTTCCATAAGCACAAAATAACACCAGAGATGTTCAGCAGGATATCTTTTCAATAACACGTCTTTCACCCAGAGATGTGAAAGTCAAAGAAAATATATTACACAAGACTTTGCTGCCCAGCAAAGAATCAAACGCACTATCTGATCCACCAAGAGCTCACTGGGGTACAGCAGCAAGGACAGAACACTCCTGAACTCAACAACCTTCACCTGAGAAGGACACGAACGCAATCTGTGGCTGGGTTTTGATTTCTGCCTCTTCTGGAACATGGCCACAGGCTCAAATTCAGATTAGACTCCACAAGGCTGCAGGCTTATACCAACATCAACATTAGTATGTGAAAGCTGAAAGTTTTACCTCTTTGCCAACAGCAATTGCATGAATCGCAATTATTTAAGAGAGTAATTTTTTTATTTCTAATTTTTGCATTCATCAGTGCATGCTCTATCCTCACACTCAGTTGAAGAGTGTTCAGGTATCACACACAGTGATTGCTCTGTGATACCGAGCTGGCAAGCACATTTTTATGTCAGCTCTTATATCCATATCCACATCCATATGATTCTTCCTCCCAGGTTTCAAAAAATAATGTTATTGGTGAAACTATTCTCACTAGCAACTTCCCATATTCATTAGAGGAACGTTTAAGCCTTTGTTTCAATTATTCCTCCTATCACACACATAAATCCTCACATTTCCTCTATGTTCTCCATCTTCAGCCTTTGAATTGCTGCAAAATTCCATCAATTCACTTTCCTTAAGAGTTCTCTGTCCTCATAAAAGGCATAAAAAAGAAATCCATCAGATCTGAATGATACAAAATATACTATGCTAAAGGAAAAACCAAGAAGCTTTAGAGAGATAAAAGTATTACCAATTTCTTTCAGCCACAAAGAGCTCTCAGCTATTTAACTCTAATCTCAAACCGCTAAAATTTCACATCAGTTTCATCTCCTAATGAACCAGTACGGCTCCTTTTTATCTGTATATTTTCAAAGTCAGAGAGCATTCACTTCAAAAGAGCTAATTTAAGTCTGTTAATGTGAACAGTCACGGCAACTTCAACCTAATTATGTCTCCAGCAAAGCAAACAGCTACATCACTGTAATTCCGCATCCTGATACCATCACACGAGTGGATATACAGTATAAAAAGTAGCCAGTGATTTCACAATGTCCTTTTTTTTTTTATGGCACTCATCACACTCACGCTGTGCTGCACGAACCCACCCTCTCATCCGAGAGCTATTTGCATTCCCACTTCCTGCAAGCGCTGGAAATGAGGAAAACTAGAACCACATAAATCAGGGAAACTCCCCAGAGCGAGGGCCAGGGCACGGCTGGAAAGGTGCGAGTCAAATGCCCGCTGCTCCCTGCCCCTGCCGCTGCCCACGGCAGCAGCTCGGACTCTGCAACCCCCGCGCTGGGCACAGCGACACGGGCCGGCTTCCCCCCACAGCCGCTGGTGGGTGATTTTTACGGGTCTGTGTGTGTAAATAACGCGGAAAGCGACAGGACACGCAGAAACACCCCATTAACTGAGCCCTAACAGCAGCCCAGCCCTCAGGCGGCTCATCCCCGCTAACCTTCCCCGCTCGCCCTTCCCGGGGCCACCGCGCTCCTTCCCGCCGGGCCGGGCCGGGGCGGGGCGGCACCGCGAGCGGCTTTACCTCACAGCGGCGGCGGCGGCGGCCCCGCTGCCCTCGGCGCGGTGGGGCG
>WEKY01013203.1:45404-107009 GCA_013390045.1 Picathartes gymnocephalus | reverse complement strand
CCGGTCTCCGCACCCCGTGTCGCTCCGCACCCCACGTCGCTCCGCACCCGCACCGCACCGGGCTCCGCACCCCGCGTCGCTCCGCACCCCGCACCCCGCGATGCTGGCGCTGGTGGCTCTGGTGGCCGCGGCGCTGCTGGCGCTGCTCGGGGCCGGACGAGCGGCCGCTCCCGGCTCCTGGGCACCGCTGAAGCGCTGGGCCCNGCTCTGCCTCGGCTCCTGCAGGCAGCGAGCGGCCGCAGGCACCGCCGAGCCGCGCCGGCCGCGCCCGCTCCGCGCCCACCCCCACGTGAGTGACCTGGGACCCCCGATCCTGACACCCCCTTCCCCGAGACCCGCTTCTGCGACACGCTGTTCTCATACCCTGGCATCCCTGTGTCCCCCATCCCTGGCATCTTCCTGTGTCCCTGGCACTCCATCCCCAGCATCCCCGCGTTACCCCAAGTCCTGGAACTCCCATCCCCAGCATCGCCACGTTATTAGGAAAAAGTTTTTTACAGAAAGGGTGATAAAGTATTGGAATGGTCTGCCTGGAGAGGGGGTGGATTCACCATCTCTGGGTGTGTTTGAGACAAGGCTGGATGTGGCACTCGGTGCCAGGGTTGGGTTGAGGTGTTAGGGTTGGGTTGGACTCGATGATCTTGGAGGTCTCTTCCAACCCGGTGATTCTGTGATTCTGTGATCCCCAAGTCTTGGAACTCCCATCCCCAGCATCCCCGCGTTCCCTCAGAACACCTTTTCCCCTTTGGACTCAAACTTCCCTGGACCCACAACCACGTCCACCGCGCTGCATCCTCTGCATTCCAGCATTTTGCGTCCCCCTGGCAATCCCTCCGCTGCTCCCGTTCGCTGCCCAACCCCTTTTTTTTTTTTTTTTTTTTTGAGCTCTCCTGTCTTTTAGCTGAGGTTTCACTGCTGCTCGCAAAGCTCTCTAGCTGTTCTCGAGGTGCCCGCTATGAAAAACAAAAAGCGAAAGTAAAATCTGATCCCTGAGCAGAAGCCTATGGAAAACAAAGGATTGCTGAGCTTCTCCCCTCCCTTTCCTGCCTCCGGCTGGAGCTGAAATCCATTTCCCTTTCCCCAGGCACTCGATTCCTTGTACTTCACCGGCTTCGCAGAGACCAACAGGACGTTTGTGATCGCTCGCCTCGCCAGGCGCCCCGCTGGCCTCTGTGAGATGTGGCTCTTCCTGAGGCTGCATGGGATGGGGGACTTTGAAGTGAGTGCTGAATGTGGGGTGATGCTCAGGAGCAGTGCTTAACTCCTGTCTTGAACCTGGGACAGGATCCCAAGCCAAAATTAATGTTCTCTGCATCTTCACACCAGTAAGACACAGTGCTGTGTCCAAAGGCAGTGGCAGAACTGGTCAGAGTACTGGGTGTATCTCTTTTTTCCTTTTCAGTAGGACCTGACACTCATTCCCCTTTCCCATAATGTGCTCAAAGCAGCAGATTTTCTAAAAAATGGCTTATTAAATCCCCCGGGAAGAATTTGAGCATCCAATCAGGAGCAGCACATGGTTAATGAGTCTCATTTTCTGCTTATGGTTGTTTTTTGCGCTTTTTTTAATGAATGAATGCCGTAAAAACCATTGTGGAATTGCCTCTTTAAAAGAGAAGGGAAAGCTTTTAGGGAGTTATGTGCACATCTGCTTCATTCGTGCTGAAAAGAAAGCTTAATCAGATGTCATTAATCAGAATTTTGCCTGCGGGTTTTCTTGTTTTGTTAAGAACTGGCTACATAGTCGAGAAGGAGAGAAGACCTGACATAAATCCCTTTGCACTTAACTCTCTTTGTGTTCACAAATCTGTTTAACTAAGTAGCCATGACCAGAAAAAGCAGGAGAAATCCTATTTGCAGAATATATATATATATTTTTTTTTTTTTAAAAAAGAGGATTGATGGGCATTTTTTTGGATTTTCAGTAATATTTAATATAACAAGACTACTTTGTGGCATCCTCACAGTTGAATGAAGCAAATGTTTTCCTGAAATGTTTCCTCTTTTTAGCACCCACAGCATCCAAACATGATGGTGAGAGATGAATCTGCAGAGATCTGGAGCGGAGGAGGACTCACTGTGGAATACTTGGAGCCCCAAATGTGCTGGAAGATAAATTTCGATGGATTACTCAGGTATTGCAACACTCCCAGATTTCAGTTATCTACACATAAAACCAAGGCTTCTTCACCACTCTAATATTTTTAATTTATTTTAAATTTAACCAGCTTGAACCAGAAGCTGTTTGGTAACTGACACCCTTTGATTTTTAAGGAGTGAAAATATATCTGGTAGTGTATGGTATTATGGATTATTCTACTCCATCCAATTCCAAACACATAAGAAACATTTTGTTGTTGGCTTAGGAGTGATATAAAATTATAGTGCTTTTTGTTGCAGGAAAGGCCCCTACAGGCAGCAGTGGAGTGAAGAAGAAGGAGAACTTGTACCAGTTAAATTCTCTTTGCAGTAAGTTTTTCATCTTTGCTTTGGGATGTACAGTGAGCCCACGGCTCATTTAAAATCAGAATTTTCCAATAAAATACAAAGATTACCACTTGTCAAAGTAGCAAGTGCACAACTTGGCCTGGTATGAGCTGAATGCTAATAATGTCTTTTTTTTCTCTCTCTTTTTCTAGTTGGGAGAACTCCACTGAAGTTTTTAACTTTAATGCTGACAGTAACCCCAGCACATTTGTTCGTGCTTTAGCCCAGGAGCCGTGGACCATCGAGCTCTTCCAGAGGGTCAAAAAGTGAGAGGCAAGATTAATGTTTTCTAGGGTTAACAGTAATTTTTCCTACAGATCTCTTCAAGGTCTGATGTGTGTTATAGTTGATTTTAGAAGGTGGGTTTAAATTTGAAGTGTTTTAATAAAGGACATGGCTCCTGGTTTCAATGCCACACCAGACCTGGGGGATCCTGCACACAGGTGGGATCTGCCTGAGATGTGAGTGAAACCTTCAGCATCAGGAATATTTCTTATTCTCTCTTTTTCCATTGATTTAGGCAGCTCCCAAAGTCAATGGTCCAGATATACCTAAGAAAAGGAACATAATCCTGTGAAAAAGTGGGTGTTTTAAATACTATACAAGTTCTGGAGAGCTGCAAATATGAGGATGAATAATATGTTGTATAACTAGAAGCAGAAATTATGTTATCAATAATGTGTGGTCTTTGGTGATACCTGCAGAGTTCTAAGCAGCAGCTGCTTGGCAGCCCAGCATTTCTTCAAACAAAGGGTGATTTTATAGTGTGTCAGGGTGAGAATTTGCTGTTGTTTCATTCTCAGGTGTCTCATTATGTAACAGTAACTGGGAAAGGTAGAAGTGATGTGTAAAATCTGGGACAGCCACGGTCCAGATGCTCAGAAAGTTCCTTGATTTTGGGATATAAATCCATCAGATTGGCATTGAGGCTTCTTGAGGAGACCTGGAGATCTTGCCTGTGCTGATGCACTCCTTTTTTCCTTCCAGACAAAGGGATCAGCATTTCCGACACGAGCAGTGGGGCCAGTCTGTTGGAGAGATTGAAATAGAAAATCATGGGAAAACTGAACTTTCCCTCAAAGGTGTTCGGAGCCACTCCTATGGTAACAGCACTGGAAAGAATTCCCTCCCTTGGGAATACCTTCACTGTAGCTGGCACTGGCAGGGCAGTGAGACTAAGGATTATTTGTTAAAATAACCAGTTCCATGCCTGGGCATTCCAGAGGAAATACCATCACTATTTTTGGGACAAACCTTGCTTACCATGTTATCAGTTACTGGATATTTCTTTATCTAAAAAAGTTATTGAGAAATCAGGTCCTGTTAGTTCACATTTCCCAGGAATGGTGAACTTCAGGTTGGGGGATTTTGTTCTTTTTTTCAGGTATCCGGAATTGGGCTGAGATTTCCCGTTATGTCATGATTTTGGCACACTTTGAAGTAGGTATTAACATGGCAATGTGCTATTTAACCAGGAAATTATTCTGAGCTTTTCAGGCATATTTAAGTATCCAGAAATAAGGAGTTGGGAGCATCCGTGGTGTACAATCAGGAGTGCTTACTGGTGGCACCATTAGCCCAGGTCAGCGTTGGGAGCAGCTCACAAAAGCAGAACTGTGTGTGTAAAAACTGACATTTTGCTGCACTAATTGAAGCGAAACTTGTTTTGATAACTTGAAACCATTTGTGTTGGCTTTTTAAAGAAAAATCAGGCAGGCAGCTTTGCAGGAGAGATCCTCAGCTGCTGCGAGTACCCAGCACTCCGTGGAGTTGCTGCAGTGCTGGTTCCCATGAATGGGAAGCCTGAGGTGCTGGAAGCATCCTAAGCCTTGGTGGCAGCAGTCAGCAAATATTTCTGCCTGTGCTAAGCCATAATTGTGTGCTTTGCTGTGTGGAGGAGAGGCAGTGCTGTGGCTGCAGGGAGCACACAGCCCAGGGACGTGCTGAGGGCTGGCCCTACCAGCTGCCAGCCAAGCCCAGCAGATGCTCCTGAAAAGGCATTTCCTTTGCCAAGCCAGGCGTGAGTCAAAACTCTCTCATAGGCAGCATTACAGGGGTTTAGGCTGAATTCAGAATAAAAGTTCTTTTCCCAGCTTGGAAAATCCCACTTCTGTGCAAATCCTGATTTGTCAGGTACCTGTATATCTCTTAATAAGACTGAGCTTCGGCACCACAGTGTGTATAACCAACCTCTCCCTGTTCCTCAGTTATTCAGGACTCACAGTGACTGTGGATGTTCTGCCCCTAATTAATTAAAAGTCAGCTGACTCTGTTAAGAAGTTTATTGCAGATTGAAGTTTGGAGTCCTCTTACCCTGTCTGTACATTTATAGCATCACAGAGAAGGCTTAAATTTGCCTCAGAGCAGCCCAAGTGGAGCATGAAGGGTTCCAGACTCAAGGATGGAAGAGAAATTAGTAAAACCAGAAGATTCCAGTTCCTTCTTAATATTTTTCCTATCTACTGCTCCCAGATGTAGATTAATACAGGTTAGAAGAGATGTCTGGTCAAAGGACATCAGTTTTGTGCTTCTTTGCTGGCTTTGTTCCCCTCCTGTGTCCTCTTGCTGTGGATTTTCTGTTGTCCCCATTATCCTTAATTTGTCCTGAGTGTGATTTATATTCCTGGATTTGTTTACAGCCAGATTTTCATGGAAGATGTAGTGAGAGGATTTTAAAGTACAAAGCCATAGCACGTTGCATAACCTGAGTTCTATCCAGTGTCCTCTTGCTCCAGCCAGTGAAGGACCCTCAGAAATGAATCTGCACAACTTTGGCTGCTTTTTCTTTCTCTCTCTTGCAGGATGGGACTGCAGCACATTTAACAGTTATTAACATGCCAGCCACCACAACTCAGTAAGTGACCAAAGAACCTTCTGTTGCTAAAAACACTCATCTTAGAGGTGGCAGAAGCTGCTCTGCAGGACACCTGTGTGCTCGTTCTTGCTTTGAACCTGTACAGCCCAATTTCCATCCATGCCCTCAGGCTCCCTGCTCCCAGTTTTTCATTTGCAGTTAGTCACAAGCTTTTACCTTCCATTGCTTCCTTTCCCTGCAGTTGCTGAGGGCTGATGGAGCTGCCTGTCAGGATGATTTAGAGGTACAAACTGGGCACTTCCAGCTGTTTGAGAAGCTGTGTGTGACTGCAGTGTGCATTCCACAGGGAGCCCTGCCTTGCTGACTGGTGTTCTCAGCATCCAGAGGATTAAAGACCAATGTCCATGGCCCCAGGGGTGCTCCAAGCCCTGCCCAGCCTGGCCTTGGACACTTCCAGGGATGGAGCAGCCACAACTTCTCTGGGCACCCTGTGCCAGGGCCTCCCCACCCTCACAGGGTGGAATTCCTTCCCAATATCCCATCTAACCCTGCCCTCTGGCAGTGGGAAGCCATTCCCCTTATCCTGGCCCTCCACGCCCTGCCCAAAATCCCTCTTCAGCTCTCCTGGAGTCCCTTTAGGCCCTGCAAGTCCTCAGAGCCTTCTCTTCTCCAGGCAGAACAATCCCAATTCTCTCTGTCATTGTTCTGGTGCATTTCAGTTTTGGTTGAACTTTAAATCTGCTCCATTTCTGTCCCCTTCAGCCTCACTGTAGGTTATGTGTTTTTCCCTGATGGGAGGAAGGCTGGCATTGAGTGGTCCAACGCCTCCCTGGCTGAGCTGGCTGAGGATGGAGTTATCCAGGATGAGTATGGAGTCAGTTTTAGTGCTGGTAAGCTCAGCACAGTCCAGCTACCTCTGCCTTCATCTCTTGGGATGCAATTCCCTTAGTGGAGGAGAGACTGTTCAGTGAGATTCATGTGATCCTGGGGAATGCAGCATCTTACACCCTGAGAAATCTACTTAGAACCATAAAATCCTGGAATGGTTTGGGTTGGAAGGGACTTGAAGATCCTCTGGTTCCAACCCCAGTGCTGTGGGCACTTCCCTGCTCAAATTAAATTACAGGTGTGGTGTGTCTTGGGTGAAATGTGTCCACTGCAGGATCAGGGTCCACAGGTTCCAGGGGGAGAGTTCCAGATTCTGTTTGTGGTGACTGTTGCTTGTGCTAATCCACATAAAATATGTGAATTCCACTTTTTTTGGGTGTCAAAACATCTGTAATGAGGTGGATTCAGCTGGAAATATGGTTGATCAGTTTGACTTGATTTACAAAGCAGACAGGAGAACTGTTAATTTTCAGAAAAGCATAAAAACCCCCATACACAAAAATAGTTGATATTGGGATTTTTTTTTTTGAGATAAAATACTGCTGAAAGTTGGTGACATTGTTCCCTTTTCTACTCTTCTCCAAGGTGGCAAGAGCTTTGATGTTTCTGCAGCTCTGGATAAGCAGACCTGTCCCGTGGTGTACAATGGCCTGACAGGGAGTGGAGTTTTCCACGAGTGCATTGCAGATTTCCAGCTCAACGGGTTAACACCAGGCTGGGGCCTGGTTGAATTTTATTACAGGTAAAATAATGTCAGGCAAGAAGAGGTAAAAAACTCCCATCTTCCTATATTGACTTACATGGTTACAACCCCATAGATATTTGAAGCATAAATGCACTGATTTTTTTTTACCTGATGTAAAAAAATGTTGTTCATTTAGTGCTTAATGTGTTTATTAAGTTGAGGAACACTCTATATGTTATTTGAAAAGGAATGATTGCACAAGCACTTCGTGGGGCAGCCAATTTGTTTGTTATATATGTTTGTGTGAGTTTTATATAGGACTCCATATAGGTTTATGAGTTGCAGGATGGTCCATCCTGGACACTCTCTTATTTAGAAAATCTGTCCCATTATAGGAATAAAGAGTCGTAAAGAGTCCTCACCCCAAACAGAGGCTGTTTTACAGGGTGAAACTTGCTCATTGAAGAATTTGTGTGGACAGGATTTATTTGAACAGATAAATGTTCAGAAAATCTCCACAGGAATGGCTCTGTTAGGGGCAGAATTACATCCACAAAGAATGTGCTTCCCTTCTCAGTGGAGGGCTATTCCTCCTGCCACACAAGTGTCACACTTTCACTGCAGCCTTCTCCATATGCAGTCTTTGCTCTCATGAAAGAAAAAGGCAAATTTTGTTGTTTACATTTTGTTTGCTTTTTAAAATAAGCACCAATCCATGGCTGTCAGAGGAAATGCCATAAATGACTTTCAGGAGGTGGAGAGCTCAGCTCCTTCCGAAAACCAGACATACTTAAAGCACATAAAAAAGTGCAAAATGCCTGCTGAAGCTGCAGCTGCTGGCAGGTGCCTGCTCCCTCCTCTCTTGGGCTGTCCAAACCTGCCTGGTGGAGGAAATGACCCAGCAGGGAAAGCCTCGGATGAAACCCAAGCAGGGCACGTTCCACAAGTCAGGACAGTCCCAGCCGGCTCTGGAGCCGCCCCAGGGAGGCTTCGTTTGGCAGTGCTGACACAACTCCCATCAGCTCAACCTCATATCTGCTCCCAAATCAGCCCCGTGGTGGAAATGAGAGGGTGGGGGTCTCGTTCTTCCTCCTTGCCACGAAACACCAACTCAGCGCTGCTGCTCTTCCCGCAGGGACGAGGCCGCCCAGCCGGTTCCAGATCTGCAGCTTGGTTCCAAAGCACAGGCACCTGACCCTGCCACCGATGGCTCTCCCCCATGATCCCTCCCAGGCTTGTCCCAGCACTGTTAGCAAGCAGCAGCTTTCCAAAAAAATATAATTCCCTGCAAAAAAAACCCCCCGCACTGGTTTGAGCGTGGAACTCGTCACAGGATGCTGGGGAGGTCGAGGGCATAAAAGGATTTGGAGAGAAATGAGATATATTTTTGTTAGTGCAGCTTTCAGTGATTGCTAACCAGGGTGGTCTGGAGGCAATTTGAAGGAAGTCTGATTGCAGGAGGAGTGCACTGGGAGGGATCACTCCATGCTCTGTCCTTTGGTGTTTTTCCTAAACTTCCAGCTGCTCCCCACAGTGACGTCCAGGACCTCAGGCTACGTGGATCTCTGACCCAATTTAGCAGCTCCTCTGTTGTCTCAGATTTGTTTTTGAAATAAAAACCGTGTAGTTCTTTACCCTCTGGTTGTTATAGTCATTAAAAAGTGGGAAAAACCTGTTACAGGAGACTGCACAGATCTGATAGTTTTGTCTATGGCTGTGTAAAACATGAAGTGGAAGGAGCAGCAGAAAGCAGATCTAAATGAGGTGTCCTTTATGAGCAGCATTAATGGCCAATGAAATAAGTGGTACAAACACGATTTTCCCTTGTCTGAAGGAGAGCCAGAGTCTGGTAATCCAATTTAGAAAGGGATCTGAATTCCTCATCATTCCCTTATTAACCACAGCATCCACGACAGTCACTGGCCCAAGGTATCCCACAGTGTATTCCCTACCTAGATACATCTTGCCGTTAATTACTGAAAATTAAACATACCTAAAACGTAAAAAAAAAAAAAAAAATTTGAAGGTGTGGAGAGGAGAAATCAAGGAAAGATGCCTTACAATTAAAATAGTACCACCATTCCACTTCAGAAAATAAGGAAATCTGGGTGCACATCTTTGTGTTTTTATAACTCTGCTTAGGCTGACACTGGAGAAGACTTTAATAGACTTTAAGGAAGACTTTCTCCTTTCTGAGGCAGTTCTTACACTTACTGCTACAACAGCTTTTTATGCAGGATGGGTGCATGAACATAAAATGATTCCACCTGTAAACATGACAGGAATGCCCCAATTTGGGATGTGTCACTGAACAAGGCTGGCATGCTGCAACCCTGATGTGCTGGAACAGGCTGATCTTATCAGCCCTCTCCTGCAGCACTGAGAGATTCCCAAATTTCCAACCTCATCCCTGTTTCTCAGTTGTGCCCTTGAGCTGCACCCCAACAGGTGCAGCTGCTGTGCCCCTCCTTCCACCCCAAGCCACCTCTGGATGTGCCAAGCTGGCTTCTGAGTGCATTTTTGGGGGGGATAGGCACTGATCCAGAGCCTTAGATTTTAGCTGGACCTCTATAAACACTTCTCCAGTTACAGTGGTATTAAGAACCACATTCTTGTGAGCCTTGCACAAACCCCACGATGCCTTAAATCTGTCTGTGCTGTCGTGGTCTCGAGGTGCTGAAATAAGGAGCTTCTAAATTACTCCAGACAGCGGTACTTTGACAGGAGGGACGGCCTTGTGCCTCTTTTTACACCTCAGAAATCAGTCAAATAGGTAATTTTAGAAAGGTTAGAAAAATAACGATGTTATACCTCACAGTTTGTTCCTATTAAGTGTGTGGCTTGTTTTTCTATGATCTCAGGAACATCTGTTCCTTTTTTTCTGTGGAGTTCTTGTCATCTCTTTCCCTTTCACTTATTTCTTGAAGGCTAAATCATTAACATTCAGAAGGTGGAAGACAGGCACATAATAAAGCAAGGTTTTGGAGGTGTCAGAGCATGTAGATGATGAGAAAAATTGTTAATTATGACTCTGGAATCATAGTTTGAGAAATCACTGTTAAAAAAAATACCCTGTCCAGGCCAAAAATGCAAAGAACATCCCATCAAGGAAGGGATAAATCTGGCTGTTTCCTAATTCCAGAAACTGGGCTAGAAGTAGGGATGCTGTGGGGAAAAGGCAGGTGTCTCCCCAAATTATTGGAAGTTTGTGTTCCTGCAGTGGAGGAAACAGAGATGAAGCCTTCGTCACTCTTCTTTTGTCCTCTAATTGTTTCTTTTGGTACCAGTGGGTGGAGAGTTAGAGCACTCCTGAGTTCAGTTGGGAAAAGTTCAAGCAGGGTACAGCAAATGGTTAATAAAATTTGGAGCTGGCAGGTTTATTTGTCAGGTGATGAACTACTGGTAGGGTATTTCAGCTTCAAGGGCTGAAAAAAATTGACTGTCAGGGGTTTTCTCCCTGGATTTCAAATTACTTTATAGCAAGCTTGTGTCCAGGACACATGGAATAACTTATTTAATTTAAAATAAATCTCCCAAGCCCCACTCTTTGACTATATGAAGTGGTCCTTCACTTGTGGCTCCTCCCTCGGTGGAAAAATCCATCTTGGGAAGTGCTTCTGCAGCCCAAAATCATTAATTTTGAGCCAAAAAAGCAATAAATGGAGGTGAGCCCTGGCCAGAAGTGAAATGTAGCATGTGATCTGCACAAAGGGGGGCAGCTGCAGCCTCCTTTGGATGAGCTGCTTTCCCAGCATCTGGGAGGAGGGAACACCTGGAATTCCTGCTGCTGTCACGGCAAAATGCTCCCACCAAACCCTTGCACGTCCCCCTGGAGCTCCCCTGCCCCTTGAATTTCAGGATTCAGGCCTTGGAAAGAGGTCACCTAAAGGCTGTCAGCCCCAAACTGAGCATTTCCCATCAATCTGCCCCTGGCTACTGATGTCTAGAATGGTAAATATTTTACTGTGCTTATTTATTCTCCTTCCTTCTTGCAATTTTTCATGTGTTCGTAGCAGAGCTATAAAGGCCATTTTCAGTGACATTGTATTTCACTGGCAGAAAGAAAGGAAGAAAAAAAAGTCTTTTTTCTGTTTGGATTTATGTTGGAGCTGTACAGTTGGTGAAGCAAAGTACAGCCCAGGGAGCTCTGTAATTTATCAAGAGAAATGCACTGCATGGCCAAATTATCTCTGCAAAGCAACTGATTATTTCAAAAGTGGACTTTTCCCTCCATAAGAACGTGCTCAGCAGCCAAATAACTCAAAGACATTCCAGCCAGGGTGACTGATAACCACTGACTCCCTTCTCCCATTTACTGGGACCCCGAATCCCTCACATCAAACATACAAACTCACACCGATCTTTCTCCATCCAAAATTGCTCTTCCCTAAAATGTGGCTTTTTTATTGTTGCTCTCCCAACAGCCTCCGAGCTCAGGTGTCTGAAGCGAAGTCTCCAAAGGGATCTGTCCTGGGGGTTTTTTGGGTCCCCCCTTTTTGAGGTATTTTCCTCCCCTCATTTAAGCTGTAATTAGTTACCGCATTGATTTTTGCTTTTCCTCAGCATAAAAAACTTCTATTAAACCGTAGTGCAAGTGAAGTTCATTCTAATCTGGCCATAAAATTTTACGAGGGGTGTAAATCAAAGGGAGGAGAGGCAGCAAATGCTCTGGAACAGTTGAGCCCTGTTCAGGCTCCCTCAGTGGAGCTAAATCCCTCCAGGAGCAATTAGCCTAACGAGCTGCTTGGTCCTCTTATAAATAACGTCACTGATGGAGACATCTGGAGGTGTCTGCTCTGTGCATGAGAGACTTTCCAAATATTCTGAGTGGTGAATGACCTCTATTTCTTCATCCACAGGCTGGGGGTGGAGATGCAGATCTGACATGTCCCAGGATGTCACGTTTTCATCCCATTTTCCTGGGAAGATAAAGAGGGGAAAGTAGGAGTGGCATTCCCAGCTGGAATGTCCCCTTACATTTCTTGGTAGCTGAGCGTGGGACAGCGTGTCTGAAGTGCTGACCCCAAACGCTTTGGGGTCAGAGTAGCCCAGGAATAGCCCTGGGCACAATAAACCTGGGCAGGGCTCCTGGCTGAAGTCCTTGTCGCAGCCCCTGGGACATCAGAGACTGGCAAGGGACTTCTGGCTGCTGCAGGTGTTAGAAATGGACCTGCAGAAGGAGATCCAGATGATGGCTCACAATTTTTTCCTTCCCGGAAAACGCCCCAAGTGACGCACGCTTGATACCTTTTGAATAACCTTTTTCAACCTTCAAACCTCCCTTTTGGATTTAGCACGGGAAATTCCACTGTTTGTTGCTTTTGCTGTCACTCCTAAATGTCCTTTGAGTGAGGGCTGGGTAATTGGTTGATAAAGAATGAAAAAAGTAATTATAAAACCGAGTTTAAGAATCTTAAATAGCATTTTGCAGAGGTGAGGAGTGGGAAAAGCTGTGAGGTTACACAATGGGGAGTGCTGCTGGTTGTCTTTACTAAAGCATCCAGATCCCAGCGTTTCCTTTCCCACTCTTGTTCCTGCTGTTATTCTAAGGCATGTAGGCTTCTCCCACATGTTTATAAGCTGATAAAACCATAATGCCAGGAATGTTTTCCTTCCTCTATTCCATTAACAAAATAAGTGACTTTGCAGATATAGCCTTGTTTACCCTGCTTTCTACACCAAAACAATAGTTGTGAATAAATGTCATAATTCACAGAGAGGTGAGAAATTAAGACTTCCTTGGCCTAAATGCTGATGTAAGAGCTGTGCATCTCTGTGTAGATGAGAAATGCTCTGCTCTGCTGTCACTCTGGTGCCACACCACTGCTTTGCTGGGCTGGCAACCCTCAGTGGTGACAGCAGGGCTGACATAATGGCCAGCCCAAATATCTGAGAATAAATCCCAGCAGACACTGCTGAGCAATTCATAACTGTACGTGTCAGGCAGCTTCTGACAACACGGCTTGGACTCCCAGCAGGGCAGAGCAGCCTCACAAAATGCTTTTCATAATGCAGGAGGAGGATTTTAACTGATCCCTTGTGAGATGTTCCCAAAGCCATAAATATGCTCCTCTTGGTGCACTCGGAGGAGCCGTGTGCTGCGTGAGGCTCTCAGAACAAATACCAGCACAGAGCAGCTCTGGGCAAGGGGAAGAGCCTTGAGCCATCACAGCCAATTACACTAAACTCCCCAAATACATCAAGCATTTCATCAAGGGGGATCAAAGTGCCTTTCATGGCGGGGAAGAGCTGTGATCTGCCTTTTACCCACGGGAAAACTCTGGGGAAGAGGCTGTCTGGCCAATTCTATAGCAGCATTCTTCAGCTGTTAAACCCAGAGTTTGCTTTTTGCTCCTCGTAGCTTCTGTGCACCCTCACAGCCTCTCCTGGGCTCTGCCCAGACCTACAGCAGCCTTAATTTAAGCTTTTTTGGGGGGAAAGTCTGCAAAAAAATCCCAAAATATGGTCAAACCTCTAAATGAAACCTGGCAGCACGCGCTGTAGATACCTGGGGTGTGATGCTCCATGTAAATGCTGTGTAATCACCCACAGTAAAATGGTTAAAACTGCAAAAAATTTTGTTGGACGTGTCGGACTATGAAGAATCCTCAGTTTTAATGCACATTATGAGTATGACATGATGATAATCCCAGGGTTTTCCCTGCAAATCACTGCATGGCTTTGGGTTTCATAGTCACAACTGGATCAGCTGATCGAATGGGTGTTTAGTGGAGCACCTTGTTCCTGGATAATTTGGTATTCTGGAGATGACGGAAAAGCACTGAAATGAGTGATGATTAAATAAGTTATCCCTCACCTTAATTAACTGTGAATAAAGTGTTCCTTAAACATTTCTTCCATGTTTTTTATTTGTCTCAAAGAGAAAGGGACATCTTGGCAAAGCACACGAAGGAATCATGGAATGGTTTGGGTTGGAAGAGACCTTGAAGATCATCTCATTCCACCTCCTGCCATGGGCTGGACACTTTCCACTGGAGTGCAGCTCTCCACACAAACACACACGGAGTGATGCTCACAAGAAGGCTCAGGATCTGCATTCACACCTGATCCCCAAAACACGATGGTTTCCCATGGATAACCAGGCCTGATACAACCAGAACACCAAATGTTCCTGCTGTGGGCAGGGACTGTGGGGTTTGGTTTCAGCTGGATCCTGACTTCAGCCCCTCAAAGGCTCATGGAATTTTAGGGATGCTCTGGAGCACTTTTGAAGCTCTGCTCATACTTGAGGCTCTTTCTGCAACTGGGATAAACTGGATAACGAGAACCCATATCCCTCAGGCTTTCCCAGTTCTACTGGTGAGCTGTGACTCTGCACCCTGTCAGACGTGGACGTGACCACTCCTCTCAGGGAACGCTTATCAAATCGTTAGATGGAGATTCTTCTCTGCATTTATTTTATTTAAATCCTTCCTCACTCACACCACAATGCTATTTGCTAGCATTATTTAGCAATATTTCCTAGAAAAGCTGTAATTTATGGCACTTTAGTAGTTCCCACTGACTGAGGAGTGAGGATTCTTTGCAGGCTGACGGGCAGAGGGAGCAGAAGAGCCCCCAGATGTTTTCAGTGCCTGCCACGTTTGCCGGAGCTGTGTTGGCACAGCACAATCCCAGCGCAGAGCAGAGCCCCATCCTCCTCTCTCTGCTCCCTCCAGGATGCTCCTTTCCCTTCCCAGCAATCCGGGATGCTCCCGCTGTCTCTCTCTCTCTCTCCCCGCTTTCAGCCTCCCGAGAGCGGCGCTTCCAATTTGTCTTCTCCGATTTCTCCGCAGGCTGTTTCCTCCCGGACCTTGTCTCCTGCATTTGTTTCCCCTGTCTGATTCACAGAGCCCGAGTTTGTTTGATCTCCCAGGGCCGGCGTTTCCAGCAGCTCCCGGGGGCTCCAGGAAAGGGGAGCGAGGAAGAAGAGTTCACATGTGCTACACAGAAATCTCCGTGTTTTGAAGGGTATCCTGTATCCCCGCTGGAACGTTTTTAATGGTCCACAAATCAGGAAAGAAAGAAAAAAAAAAAATTAGTTGAAAACCACACTTAAAGCATTCATTGTTCAAAGCCCGGATCCCTGGGATTGCTGGAGGCTCCACGGGCCCGGGATCCCAGGAATTCTGTGCTGGGATGGGCTCTGGGAGCCCACTCACCCAGGGCTGGGTGGGGGTGCTGCTCTCAGACACTTTCTGTTCGTTTTTCAGGGAAATATTTCCATTTTTGGGATGGCAGGCAAGCCGGAAAATTTGCAAGGAAGAATCTGCTGAGCATTTAGGTATGGAGATTTGTGACCTGGTTGGGATGGGTGAAATGTGTGTTAGGAGAGGTAAATGCTGATTTTATTCCTCTTTAAAGCTCCTTTAAAGCAGAATTCTGCTCTCCTTGTGACACCCTTTGATGAGACTCAATAGCCACCAAGGCTGGCCGAGCCAAAAGTGGTGGCTGGGATTTTCAAAAGTGCTAAATCCAGCATTAATCCAGCATATTCCAGTTTTTTCTTCCCCTTCATGTTCTGCATTCGTTCCCTCTGCGATTCCCAGCTGCTAACACAGGGAAATGGAGAGTTCCAAAAAATAAACTCTGCTTTTTTCTCTAAACGAGCTGTTCAGTGTGTGTTCTGCTTTGGTGTTTGGTGACAAAGTGAGAGGAATCACCAGGAGCTGAGAAAGCTCCAGCTCTTCAGCGAGGAGATGTATTTTGGGGGAATGATATGAAGAGCCTGGATTTAATCTTAACCCGGACTCAAAAGTGCAGTGACTGAAACTGAATAAACAATATCCCACAAGAAGATCGGGACTGGCCAACAGTTTGCAGCTTATTCTTTAGACAATCAGAAAGAAACGTAAACTTGTGTAATTGTAAGAGTGGATCCTCCAGTTTTTTCTCCAAATGTCTCTGTTATCAGCCACTTCCAGACTGTCGTTGTTTCATGGGATTTACTTACAAAAGTGTTTTTGCTGTAAACATCTGGCAATTCTTCTGCTTCAGGAGCTGACTGAAGCAAAAATATTGTTAATTATACAGCCAACGTGGCATTTCATTTGATTTCTGAGTAAAAATGGAATTTCTGTAACTGTTCTCTTACAGGAGGGTGCAGCCAGGTTGGGGTTGGTCTCTTCTCCCAGGTAAAGTGATGGAAAACTTGGGTAAGGTGTGTTCACCAGGAAAAATTCCTTTTCCCTCTGGGATAAACAAGCAGTAGAATCCCAAAATTCCAGACTTAAGGCTGCTCTTTCCTGATTTGCTCTCATAGCCATGGGCTAACGTGGATTTTTTGTGTCCTGGAGACATTTGCCCACATCCATCCTCCTCCTTCTCCTCCTCCTCCTCCTCCTCTGGCTGAGGAAGCTCAAAATGTGCCAGATCCAGAGGGGACAACCCAATGAGCTGAAATTCCAAATATTTGTTTCATTTCAAAGCAGGAGCACGGGAATCCATGGAAATGTCCTGTGATTATCAGGGCTCTAGAGACCTCTCGTGGACAAACACATTTGTTTTCTTCATGTGACGCGTTTGTTTTAAGAATAAAGTGTATTTATTTGCCAGTAATTTATTACTATGATTACTATTATTGTGGTTATTATTATTTAGGTGTTATTAGTATTATTATTAGTATTAGTATTGTTATTATACATCATTATTATACATTATAAATTATTATTATTTTACATTATTGTAATATATTCCATGCTGACACAAAGGTGGATTCTGTTCCTATCGTGATGATCAAGCAAATGATATCTAAAATATTTACCCACTTTCCCCCTTTGCCTTGTCCTCAATATTTTGTCAGGATTTTTTGCATTCTGGGGTGGTGTTTGGCAGTAAGAAATCATTTAAATTCCCATCGGGTTTGCTTTTTTTTTACTGTTTTGTCTTATCAGACAATGTAGATGCTAGAAAAGGAAGAATTAAACCAGCAGCACTACATTTCATTCCTATGTATTTATTGTTCAGTGTAAATTATTTGGAATGTGGTATTTTTTTTTCCTCATCTGAAAAACTTACCAAGATTCATCATTTTTATTGCCTCTTCCCCCCTTCTTTTTTTACTGACCATTTTTTGTCACAAAGCAGAAAATTTCCATCAACCAGAGAGAAATCTGGAATTTGCTGAGCATTTCTGGGTCCGACAGGGAGAATTCAATGGTTGAAACCCACCACACCTAAACTAGAAATAAATGAGCAACTGAATTTTTATTTATTGATTAAAAAAACTCCAATATTTTTTCCCTGAGAAATGTGTTAACCTGGCTGGGCTCAGACCCCAGGAGGTGACTCCTATGAGATGAGATTTATCCCAAAAAATCCCCTGTCTGTAGCCATCTGCCAGTGCAGGGATAAATTGCTTTTTCCACAGAGATTATTTGATTTTTTCCACGATCCGCCTCATTTGCCAGCTCCATCCTTCCCTCACTCGGGTGAGTTATTGGTGGCCCTTGGTGTTCTCACTTAACAAAAAGCATAAGGAGAAAATTCTGTTTATTTCACCGCCCCAGCTTTGCATGAAAGTGCTGGAAAATTAAAGGCAGACAAAGAGTTTTATATTAAGGAGAGGTAATTAAGGAGTTGCTCAGCCCTCTGTGCTTATCTCCAGCCCCCGTGAGCAGCCCACTGTGTGCAAGGCAAAGGCAATTTTTCTTTTTAATATTGCAATAACTCTCAGCTCTTTTAAGAGAAAATCCACTGACCATTTGGGACAAAAAGCTACATTTGAAAAATAAATTAAAATCTTGGCAGGCAGCACTCGATTTCGCAGGGAGATTTCAACGTAGCGGAGCGCTGAAAACAAAACATATTTTAGCAGAATACTCTTTGATTTTTGCAGGGGGAAAAATTCCTTTTTAATTATTTTTTGCCCTTTTTTTTTTCCTGCAGGGCAGAGGTCTGGTGATATTTTCTGAATCATTCTTTGTAACTTTGGTTGAAGGTGCAAAGGCGGAATGTGGGAATTGGGGAGAGAAGGATGAAGACGTTTGGGTTTAGGGTGAACTCTTCTTTTCCCAAGAAAATGTGTTAGGAATGCTTTATCTCCTATATAATACTTTATATACTGTGCAGATTTTAAGTGTATTTTTAAATGGATTTTTGAGTGGATTTTAGAGGAATGCAACTGGTTGCTCTGCTCAACTCCAAGACCTACATAATTTTTACACCACTTTTTATTTGATTTTTGGCCTTGTGCTGTCTGCAAACCAGCATCTTCTCACAATAAAAGTCTTTTTCAGACATCAGGGAATGCCTGGAGAAATGTGGTAGCAGTGGGTTTTAATTTGGGGTTTTTTCCCTGGTTTTTTTCCCCTTTTGGTCAGTGCTGGATATCAGCTGTAACCAGGCCAAACACAGACCTGGAATCCCAAATTCTTACCCCATTTTCATCTCACTCCCTAAAGTTTTCTCATACTGTGGAGATTTTAAGTGTATTTTCAAATGGCTTTTTGAGTGGATTTTAGAGGAATTCAGGTGGTTGCTCTGCTCAACCCCAAAACCTGCATAATTTCGACACCACTTTTTCACTGCTTCTCATCCTTTTGATGTCTGCAAACCAACATCTTCTCACAGTAAAAGTCTTTTTCAGACATCAGGGAAAGCGTGAAGAAATGTTGTAAAAGTGAGTTTTAATTTGGGGTTTTTTCCCTGGTTTTTTCCCCCCGTTTATTCAGTGTTGGATATCACCTGTATCCAGGCCAAACACAGACCTGGAACCCCAAATTCTTACCCCCTTTCCCTCTCTCTCACCCCCTAAATCTTTCTCATTCCAGTTTGACAAAGAACCAGGACGTTTGAGGCTGGATATTATTTTTCGTGGTACATCTTATCGCGCCAATTAATGTTTTAATTGAAACGCACGAGCGCCTATCTCTCCGTTCACAGTAATTCTGCCTGATACCAAACAATTGCTCCCTCCCAGGCTCCAGGAATCCACGTTATCACCACTCCTGGAGTATCTTATTTGCTTTGTGATAGGGGCACCGAGCACATTCTGAAATTCTGTTTTCTGGGTTTGGGCTCTCCTGTGCCGCTCTGCAGAGCACAGTGAGCTCAGCAGGCAATTTTCCTGTTGTTAAGCCCTGAACCCTAATCTGGAGGAAACAAACCCAGCTCCTCTTATTTTCAAACAGATAAGATTTGTGGGGTTATGAATCACGGGCTGGAATGGCCGCGCTGGGAATTGAGAATGATCAACGGTTTGATATAAAACTTGTCAACATTTATTCCAGAAACGGACCATCCGTCCAGGGGGAGCCTTGGAGAGTCGTTTCGTGTCTGCTGCATGATAAAGGGCCATTGAAGTGCATAAACAGCCATGACATCATGCTGAACTTACATGTTCTTTCATCTGCCCCTAAATGAGACTGGTTCTTTTTTGGCTGTTGCCCTGAGCTTTGATTTTGGAGCATTTTCTACCCCCATGTATCATTTAGTCTATTTATTCTTTGTAAAATTATTATTATTTGATAGAACAAGTCGCTGTTGTTGGGTTTATTTTTCTCAAAGAGCTGCATTCAGAGGATGAACTCCTGGGCAGGTGTAAATCAAGGTCGAGTTGGCCTCCCTCGGACAAGGGTTCAGCTCTCGGTGTTTAATCTTGGTGAATTTGTGCTCTGGAAAACATGAAATGGTGTCCTCCCCCATATAAACAGGTCCTGGGAGTGCTGAACACATTGAGAGAGGACAATTTTCAAATTTCTTTCTTTCCTTTCCCAGCATAGTTCCTCAGCCATTAAACCTGTTCCATGGGTGACTGATACACAGGGCAACCCAACCCACTGACAATTAAAGACACAGATAGTTAAAAAAGGAGATTTTTTTATTTTTGCTGTAGCTGCCATGAGCACTACAAGTGCTCAGCAGCCTTGAGCTGGAAGAGCTTTCAGTGTGTGGTGTAACATCACCCTTCATTTGGCAAAATAGGCTTAAACTTTCATAAATACCCCTTTGAAATTCTCCCAGCGACCATTTGGTGCTGAAATAAACGGTCAACGTGGCTTGGGAAGGATGGGATAAATACATATCTATCTAAAAATATATAAAATAAATAGATATATAGCTGCTCCTGATGGGAAGGGACTCTTTTCATGGATGCCACGGTGCAATTCCAGCCTCCATGGGACACCCCATTCCCTGCCAAGGCCTGGGATAAGATCACAGAGTGCAATAAACCTCTCCAGTCCCTTCCAAGGGATAAAAGATGGGAAGCAAAGTGTTTTAAGTGCAGCCAGATTGCTGTTCTAGGCTGGGGAGAAGAAAGAAAGAGCAGTGAGACTGCTGTTTGGAGAAGGGGTCTCTGAACCGTGCAGGATTTTGTTTGGCATTGAGCAATTAGGCTGTGGAGACTAAAAAAATGTAGATTTTTTTGTATCTGGTGCTGCTACAGCCCTGAGCTGGCACCTCTGGGGCTGCAGATGCCAAAAGGCAAAGATGTGGCAGAAGTGAAGAAAGTGAGATGAGAGTCCTGCAGAAGGACAAAGATTTCTCTCATTCCTCTCTGTGATTCCTCACTCCAAGAGAAGAAAGCTCTCGAAGACGTTGAGAGGATTGATGGATTTTCCCTTGCGTGTGCAGAGGCTGTTGGTAGAGCAGAGAGGAGCAGTGTTCTTGCACCAAAGGTGTCAGGCTAGTGGTTTTTATTGCAAATTCATAAAGGAAAAATAAAAATATTTCTGTTTTTTAAAATCCTCTATCAAAAAAGTAGTCTCTGAGCACCAGCCGTTTTTCAGGTGTGTATTTATTAAACACTGGTTAAATTGCTGCCTGGAGCTCCTGTTCCTATCCCTAAGAGGTTTTGTGTCACTTTCTAAGTAGAAACTTCTTCAGAAATCATCCATCAGAGCAAAGGATTGTCCCCATTTTCCATTTTTTTCTGGATAAAACGAACTGTTCTCCACTGTTCTCATGAACACCCAGTCCCTTTTCCCTGCACACCTCTGCAATGGCAGAATGTCCTTATAAGGTCAACTATCACCTGGCAGAAAATATCCCCAGCCTTTACAGATTTTAAATACCAGAAAAAGCGATGAAAGGAGAAGGAAGAAGGCAGCATTGAAAATGGGATTTCCCCGGGGTGTTTCTCTGTTTTCCAAGGGATGGATGCTCAAATCCTCCAGGATCTCAGAAGCCCTTGGGATGTGACCATGGAGTATTTGCCTGGAATTGTCCCAGCTTTGAGCTGGTCCTTATCTCAAGCCCCAAACACCTTCCCCACACCTCAGAGGGGTTGGAGAGCCTGCCCTGAGCTCTGCACTGGGACAGTTACGTGCAGGTGTAAAACAGGAGTAAAACGCTGGCAGCAGAGCAGCTCCTCCCTGCACTGTGAGTATCCAACCCCCTCCCCACAGCCATCAGCTGAGCTTTCCCTGCTGCTGGGTTGTTTTCCTTGCTGTTATTTGGAACAAGACTTTTCCATGGGCTGGCTGCTTCTGAGTTCCCCGCTGGCCACGATGTTTGTAATGTGGGTAACATTTCTTTGGAATAGAAGTGATTTGTCTGAATGAAGCATCTACAAGTGGGCTTTATCAAAATCCACTCACTATTCTTCAAGGGAGAAGCTTTTCTGTGGGAAGAGACATTTGTTGGGGCTTTCTCTGTTGGTGTTTTAATTCTACCAAGGGTATTTTTCCCTGGAATGTGCATATAATTTTGGATTTCAGGATTATTTTCATACAAAAAGTGATTTGATTGCTGGCTAAAGCTGATGTAAAACTCTCAACTCTTTGTTAGGAAAAGGCTGGCTGTTTATGCAATTCCAAATTCTTCCTTTTAAAATAAAATTTACAGCCTCCTGAAATGGCTCCCACAGACCTCCCAGGCTTTGATTTCTCTTGGAGTTTTTGAAATGCCTCTTGAGCCCCAGACTGGGAACAGCCTGGAGTAATTACACCTGATGGGAGGTGTTAATGCCTCTGACACTCCCTGCCACTCCTCTCCACGCTGGGGAGAAATTTATGTGCCAACTGCCCAGTGTTTTACAGCCAAGCTGAATCCTTCCCACTCCTCCCAGGGATTCCCCTCCATGCCATGAATCCGCTGGTTCATTTATCACTGCAATTCCTCAGGTCAGATTTATTTCCAGGAGGAGAGCAAGGTGTGGGCTGCCCGTGGTGGTGAGGTTTGCAGAGGAGGTGAAGGCACAGCTGGGTGGGCACAGCATGGCCTTGGGCATTTCTGGGTTCAGGATTGAGGAGAAGCTGGTGCAGAGAGCTGAAAATCCAGGCAAAGTGTGGAGAAGCTGCCTCCAGGTCTGCTGAGAGGTGGATTTGGGAATATATCTAAGAATAGCTTGGTAAACCTCCACCTCTCAGTCTCTGTCTTGGCTGGGGAAGGTGGCACCTTCCACTTTCTGCCCCACTGCAAAGCCATAACAGAGAAGAGAAAATTCAGTGTTTCTGCAGAGCAAACTCAGCTGTGGTAGGGGGGAAATGATGCCTTAAGTTTTCAGGTTTTTTCTGTTCTGCTTCAGTGTGCAGCTCTCAGCTCCATATTCAGTGTTACTGAGCTCTCCTCACAGGGCAGTCAGACACAACAATTCTCTCCAGCCCAACATTCCAGGACAATCCTTCCCAACCTCAGGAAACCCAAAAGCACCAACAACGTCAAAAAGAGGAGGCCAAGCAAGGAGGATGGAACTTCATCATTGGAAATTCTTAATTGGACATTTAAGCTCAAGATGCCAATGGAGCAGAACTTCTCCAAGTGTGAAACCCCGTGCCCAGGCCCCTTTTCTGTGCCCATCTCGAGGCCCATCCTGGCAGGGCTGCAGCCGGGCTCTGGCATTGCCAGGCTGTGCCCTTGGAAGGCCTTGCCATAAATCCCTGCTTTATTCCTCTCCTTCTGTCCGCCCTCTGCTCCAGCTCACACTGATCAGGCATCAGTGGAGTCTGGTCCATCTCCCAGATGGAGCTCCCAGGCAGCACACCTGGAGCTTCACCTCTCCCTCATCTGGTTTTGTGAAATCCATTTCTCTCCTTGTCCAAGCCCAGCTCCTCCTCCTCCTCCTCCATTTCACACAATCCCAGTGCCAGCTCCCTGGGTGTCTCCCCTGTGGGATCCTCTGCCCCCATGGTAAGAACTGGGAATGTGCTGCTGGAGACATCTCAGAAATTGGTTTTTCACAAGTGTTTGCACCGTGGAGCAGGAACCTGCCCACGTTGGCTGATTTATTTCCCTTCTAGGTGCTCTCACAGTGGCTTGGCTTGCAAGAGGCAAATATTCAAGTGCGCTGAAGAAATTCCAGCCTGGTCATCCAAACAGGGGCAGAGAAGTGATGTGTTCACTTCCAAATCCAAAATGTGGCATCCAAGGGAGCTTGTTCACTCAGGTAAATGTTCTTCAACATAAACAAGTCACCACAGTCAGAGAAGCCAGAGCTTGCTGATGTTCTGCATCCTGAATCCAGAAGGGTTGAAAAATCTCCTTTTTAGTCCATGACAACGAGCACTGAGGTGTGGAAGCCTCTGCCGTGTGCCAGAGCTGCAGAGTAGTGCAGTGAGGCACTGCTGTCCCTGCAGGAAATGCTGATTTGTGCCAGGCAGAGTGGGTCTGGGATTTATTTTTCCAGGTGGCTGCAGAAGAGGCTGGTTCTGCACCTCGTGGTGATGAGTGCGGCAATTTCCCCATCAGCTTTTGACAGGTTAAACTCTTCTGGGTGATGCTGAGAGGATTTAAACACCCAAACACTTACAATTATCTGCAGCCAGCACACTGATCTGTCAGAGCTCATACTCAGAGCAGAAGTGCTGAGTGCGAAGTGAGTGACAAGCAATAAAAAAAGAGAGACATGGAACAGGAGGAGCAACCCCCCACACCTTTGTGGGGATTTTTTGGGCATGTGGCCCATCCAGCAGCATCTGCAGCCCACATTTATTGCCCTGGTGTGTTTGGGGATGTGCTCTCCAGGAGCCTGCCTGGCCTCAGCACAGCTGAGAGGGGCACATGGGAAACAGGAGCAGGGCTGGAAGAGAAATGCAGCACATGGAGTGTCTGTCACCTTCCACAGGAGCTTCCCCAGCTGCCCTGCTCCTTGGTGACATCGTGTTTTGGCCACTAGCTGAAAGAAACCTCTTGCCTTGTCAATAGGTGTGTTCTATTCTTTTTCCCCTCTTTTTTTTTTTCCCTCTAATAGGGAATTTTCCAGTCTCCCTGGCATTTAATTATGTCAGTGTCTAGTGCTCATGAAGCATAGGTAACCCAAACCATATTTTTGTAGTCTATTTCCAGAGCTTTAGACTAAATTGGAAGTTAAAAAAAACCCCATAACAAGTGTTTTGTAACTCTTGCTTTTAAATTAATCCCTTTTAATAAACTCTTGCTTTTAATTTATTTCAAGAAGTGAGGAAAGGCAAGATCAGTGGAAAGCTGTTTTCACCTTGGTCCAGGGAACTTTGAAGAGTTGTGCTAAGCCAGTTGAGTCCTTTAATGATGTTTTCAGCTACACTCCATCAAATATCCTGGCTAAACAGGGAAATGGCCAGACCTTTGAACTGTTTTTGTGTCTCCTCATCACTCACTCCTGCACAGGACTCTCCTAAAAACAATCCCAAACAGAAAAGAGGAGACACAGCTCACACCTGAGCAGTGCTGCCTGCCAGACCTCAGCTGATCCCAAAAACCCTGTGAATGCTCCCACATCTGGGCAGAACCTCGGGTTTTATTGTCATTGATACCTTAGCTGGGTGTAAACCCTGCGGGGCTGCCTTGGCTCAGGCCTCTGCAGAGGCTGCGGCACAGATGGAACTTCCCTGTGAACCAAAAACCGTGGGGTTTGTGTGAAACCATGAGAGCTATCCTCAGAGTAATTTATCTCCCCCTGCAGTGCAAGTGCTGCTGACATTTGGTGACTTTGAAGTCTGATTCAAGAGAGGAGGGGAGGTTGATATCTGGGATGAAACATTGACCAAAGAGTGGTTTCTCCTGGGCTGGAAATGAAAAAGCAATGGGTGAGGTGGTGAGAAGCAGCTCTTTTTGGAAAGGTGCCACACAGAGGGGTCACACAGATCCAGGAAATCTCCAGAACTCTCATTTTGTGCAGGAAATTGGGTAAAAACCCACAGCATCCCAGTGCCCACCTTCCACCTCCTCTGCCGTCTTGGCATCACACAACGTGGGAGCCTTCCTGCAGGAAAGAGACCCAAAATATTATAAAATTAACGAGCCTTTGCTGGAGTTTACATTCTCATGCTGAGGATGGGAGATGTGAGGTCCCTTTTGGGCCTTTATTGGAATTTACATTCCCATGCTGAGGATGGGAGATGTGAGGTCCCTTCTGGGCACGTGTGATCTGGAGAGGAGAAGCTCAGCAGTGCTGATGGAAAACCAGGTGATGGCTGAACGTGGCTGAGGGTGGGGCCTGAATCTTTGTGTTTAATACAAAATAATCACCTCCTGTGGGACACGGGCCAGGAGGGCTGAGCTGAGAGCAGCAGTCACGTTTCCCCCAGCAGATGAAAAACCCTTTCTGTAACCTCAGCACCACCCCCTGCCACCAGCTTTGTTTTACACAGTGCTGGAGATGCTGCCCATTAAACAGCAATTAGTCCTTGCTGGATCCAAAGCCCACCCTCTCTCCCAGATGGCCACTTATTAAGATATTTATGGTTAATATGAATTTCCCGTGCCATAAATCAGCAGCCTTTATACCTGCAGGGAAGTTGGGGCAATCAGAGACCCCGCTCAGCCGGGCCGGGCAGTGAGTGCTGGCTTGTAAAATAAAGGTTGTAACAACTTCTCCTGCTCGTAAAAACAACAGGAGAGGGGAAAATCCCAGCGCTGGGATCTGATAAGGGGCTGTAATCAAGCGCTGGCACATCCTCCTGGAGGAGGCTGGCAAATGGAAAGTTACAGGGATTCGCTGGGCACTGCTGGAGCAGGAGCCAGAGCCTGCTGTCATTTGGGGGGTGGGAGGGTGGGGGAGCAGGGATCTGGCTCCAGCCTGGCTCAAAGGTGTCCTGAGATGTGTAGAATCAGATTCATAGGGTGTTTCGGGTTGGAATGAACCCTAAAGCTCATCTCATTCCATCCCTGTCTTGGGTAGGGACACCTGCCACTGTCCCAGGGTGCTCCTGCCTGGCCTTGGGCACTGCCAGGAATCCGGGGGCAGCCACAGCTTCTCTGGGCACTCCCCACCCTCCCAGCCAGGAATTCCTTCCCAATATCCCATCCATCCCTGCCCTCTGGCAGTGGGAAGCCATTCCCTGTGTCCTGTCCCTCCAGCCCTGGTCCCCAGTCCCTCTCCAGCTCTCCTGGAGCCCCTTCAGGCCCTGCAAGGGGCTCTGAGCTCTCTCTTCTTCATTCTGAACACCCCCAGCTCTCCCAGGCTGCCACTGCACATTGTTTTGCTCCCGTGTTTGGCTTTTGGGTGCAGAGCGGTTGTGAGCAATGTGAAAATATTCTGAGTATTTCTACCTTTGGGGCCAACCTCGTTTTTCCCCTGTGATTTTGGTGTGATCCGAAAATAACATTGATATCAACACTGACAGTTTCCAGCCACAGATCTCCAAACCAGGGAAACCACTCTCCCTTTCCTTGTTTTCAAGCTAGCAAGGAAATGCTTCCTTTGTGAAGTGACTTTCTCTAAAATGCCTGAATTGACAGGAGATGTCCCATCCTCCCCTCCGCAGGTGTGCGGCTCCCAAGAAGGATTTGTTTCCCCTCTGTATAAGACACTCACCTGACTGCCTCAAGCTGCAGCTCTGTCTCTGGTCCTTCCTTTGAGGTGCTTCCTCTTGTCTTAAATCCCAGAACAGGGGATTTCACTGCATCTCACACCACTACAATGTGACTTTAGAGCACTGCTGAACACAACTCACCCTCCTTGCACACCCCTGGACACTTTCCTGTGTTCCACAGAGGAAAATCCAGACCTGCACAATGTCCTTGCCTTTTCATCATGGACTTTCTATTAGAGCTTAATCCCCTGCTAACATTGGGATCATTTCTTCCAGGGTGACTTTGCAGCTGCTATTGTACCTTTGGAGCAGCACATCCTGGTTAGAGAGTTAATACAATGACGAAGGGATAGAAAAATCAGCTTTCAAGGTAAAATCAGTACGTTTTGAGCAGTAAAAATCAGCTTTTCTGAGTACCCAGGAGCTGTTAAAATATATCAGTAGATGGCACTATTTTATACTGTATGAGGCCCCAGGACAGGTAGGGAGGAGCAGTAAAGTTCAGGAGATGCTGTGAACACCATTTCCTTCCTCCATGCAAAAATGCTGCACCAGGATCAGTGCAGAAGAGGTGAGGGCTTTGCTCTGTGTGGTTTCCTCTTTTCCCTTTCCTTGTGCTGAGCCTTTGGCAAAGGTTAAGGTTTAAGGATGACCTCTGTCATTTTTGGTTCTGGGGATGTTAAGGCAGAGATGTCTCCATGTGTTTGTTAAACATCAGGAGCTAACCCTGCTCAGAAAACAATCCTATCACTCCAAACCACTGCCTGTGGTCTCATTTGCTCCCAGAAAATTGCTCAGCTGGGGTGACACTTTTATTTCTCTGAGCCCAGTTCCTTGTGGAGGGACTGAGAGCAGCTTCACTTTCAACTGGGCAGGATTTAGAGGTTTCTATAATGTAAAATGGCTCTGGGTGTTTTAGGTCTTGGCATAAATTACTCTGTTATTAATTCAGTGTTGTAACCTCACTTGGGCAAACTGGAGGAGGAACCAAAATTGCAAATTGGGGCAAAATATGACTTTTCTGGTATCTGTTGTAAAGCACACTCTGCCTTCCCAGCCTAGCTCCATCACCCCTGCCAGAATGCCAGGATAATCCTGTAAAAATCCACCAGGATTTTTGCACCTCCAGACTCTGGGGGCAGGGGAGCAGAGTTTGGCCTCTGTCTGTCTGTCTGTCTGTCCCCACCGTGGTGCTGGATACAGCCAAATGATGCCACGGGTGTGTGACCAAAGGCACCCAAGGGACCAACTCTGCTGTTTGTTGCCATTTCTTCCAAGCTGGCCAGGATTTATTTTGGAGGCTTTAAAGGTCAGAGAGTTCAAAGTTCAAAAATGCTCATCAGAGTGAACATATATTTTGCCTTTAAGTAAAAGAAAAAAAAAAAGGAATCTGTCCTTTGCTGCTAAATCCCTCATATTAGGAATTCCTGTCATCCTCTGACAGTGATCTTTTTATTCCCTTTAGTAATTGATTTTTTCCCTCTCCCCAGAGCCTCCCTTATTTTGATTGCTCTCATTTATTACTTTTCTTTTCACTTGGCATCACAGAGAACTGTCCCCATTCCTCCAGCGTGCTCCTCTGCCCCTTCCTGCCTGCATTGTCTGGTTTTCTGTGCTAAACCCAAACCAAAGACGTGCCTGAGGAGCAGCAAAACCTCCTGGTCTTTGCTAACACTGCTCAGCAGAGAAACCAAACTGTGCCCATTGACACCCAAGCCATCTCCCCCTCTCTGCCCTCCTGCCTGCTCCCTTTCCATTGCTGATGCAATGCAGGATTTGTAAAAAACTATTTGTGAAAACCCCCGACTACTCTGCTGTTTTTATCTGGAGGGACATCTAAATCACTTTGGAGTCTGTTGGCTGAACTCAGTAAATAAATAGCAGTGAGCTCAGTGGTAGCAGTGAGTTATGGCTGTGTCCAGCAGCTGCACTCACAGCCACCCCTCCACCAGCACAGGGGCCTTTTAACCCACTCCTGAGGAATTCCAGCAGTCTTCCCAACACTGGAATGTGGGGTGTTGTACAAACCGCCCAGGTAAAGGTCTGCTCAGGCAGCCTTTGCTGCTGCAAGGAGTGACAGGGGTTTGTCAGAGGTGCCCTGATGTGGAGGAGATGCTCAAACCTCACCATGCAGAATCCCAGGATCACTGAGGTTGGAAAAGAGCGCCAAAATCATCGAGTTCAACCTGTGACTGATCCCCACCTTTTCACCCAGCCCAGAGCACTGAGTGCCACATGCAGTTCTTCCTTGGACACCTCCAGGCACACCCCAAACCTCCCTGTGCAGCCCCATCCAATAAAGATTCCATGCAGAAAATCATCCACTCTCCTGAAAATCTCCCAGGAGCTGTCGAATCCCAAAATAAACCAGAAACATGCAGCTTCACGAGAAAAGGAAAGTAGAGTCATGCCTGATGCTCTGAATTTCTCTGTGTGTGTGGCAGGAGACAAAACAGGCTGGAGAGGGACTTGGGACAAGGGCGTGGAGTGACAAGAAAGGGGGAATGGCTCCCCACTGCCAGAGGACAGGGATAGATGGGATTTTGGGAGGGAATTCTTCCCTGTGAGGGTGGGGAGGCCCTGGTACAGATTCCCAGAGAAGCTGTGGCTGCCCCTGGATTCCTGGCAGTGTCCAAGGCCAGGTTGGAGCAGCCTGGGACAGTGGGAGGTGTCCCTGCCCATGGACTGGGATGATCTTTAAGGTCCCTTCCAACCCAAGCCTTTCTGGGATCCTGGGCTTCCATACAGGTGCAAATGTTGGCTCAGATGTCAATCATTCTGTGGCATAAAGTGAACAAAAATATTTATTCCCACTACTCCACATACACAGATGATATAAAAACAGGGTTAGTCTCTCTGCCAGCACATCCCCTATGTTATAAATCATTCTGTACATTTCTATACGTGACAGAGGTTTGGTGTAACCTGTATTTGTGTTATATATTGTGTCAAACAGTCCTAATGACATCTGGGATTTAAGGAAATAACTCTTTATTCGTGTCTCTTCTCTACACAAACCCCTAGTTTTTATTCTCTATATTCTAAATATGTTCCCTGTGCCACTGAACAGTAATGGCTTGTTATTTTTTTAAATGCTCTAAATGCAAAAATCATACTAATATATAAAATATTCTGTTGGTTTGTTTTTTTTTTTAAATCCAGGGTAGCAGCATGACTCCTGCTCTCAACTTCTAACAAAGCTCACAGTTTTAGGTTCATTAGGGTTTTCTATTACAACCTCATAAAAGTATTTACAATATTTCATTATACTTCAAACCAAAAGCACTGAGAGAAAATGCCTGAAATAAGAATGCCCATAATTTTCCTGTTGCCTTGTCACCATCTGAAAACCTTATCAGAGCTCCTCGTTACGTTAATGGTGTGGGATTAAGGGTAATGAAGAAACATTTAGGGTTCTGCAAATCACTTTGATTTCGTTGTATAATGTACCAGCACTTCTCTGTGATTTACTGCTCAGTTGTTTGAAATAGCCTGTGGGATTTATCAGTCTTGGAGGAAACTCTGTTTCCTTGAACAATTAACTCAGACCGAATTTGTGTAACTCTTTTTTTTTCAGTTGTTGTTGTTATTATTCTTTTTTTTTTCCGAGCATTTGTGGATGGGAAATAATGAACTCTCCACTGCGTCCGACCTTGATGTTTAGTGGGGGAGAGATGAATATTTTTATTGCAAATTTCCTTGCAAACATTTTGATTTTCTAGCTATTTTCTCCCTTTTTTTAAACATTAAATGTCACTGATCAGTATTAAATTTGTTTTATGTCTATATTTAGGATAATTTTCATTTGCTCATTTGTCTTCTCATTTTTCATTTGGTTTTTCAGCTCAGATCCAGTTTCTTCATTACCCCCAGGGATTTCTCTGTTTCCTCACAGAGTGGGGTGTTTCTTAAAGTAAAGGATTGTTTTGACCACTTGCACCCAGGCAGAGTAATGACATTTTTAATCATTACAACGCTCATAAAATAAAATAAAAAAATCCAAACAACTCCAAATTCACCCATATATAAAAGCTTTTAAAAACAGTGCAATTTTCATGACAATTAATGCTGATTTTCCAGCTTTTCCTGTTCATTAAAGAGTCATTTCCCCACGGAATTTACCAACTTCTGCAGGAAGAATATGGTGGGATGAACCCAAAACCACACTTCTTTGAGTGGCCTTTCGGCTTAATTCCTCTCAGCTCAATCTGTGGCACACAGATTTCTTCCACTTGGGTTCCCAGCTCTGCTCTGCTGCTGCCTGAGCTGGGATTTAGGAAGGTTCACCAGCAGTTCAGGGCGTGTGGCAGCGTGCAGGGCTTCAAATAAATTGTTGGCATCGTGTCTGAAATGTTTCAGAGTTCCCCAGCACCAGCAACTCCTTTGAGCAATCTAATAATTGAGGATTAAAAAGGTGTATCTGTGCTTTGGCTTCCTGTAGAATGGGATGAAGGTGAGGCTGGAGCAATTTGTTAATTCCCTTTGATGAGTTTTTCCCCATGGTTTGCAGGAAAAAAAATCCACTGTCAGGTGGGAAAGCTTTTATGGAAGCACAGCCTTGCTTCAGGTTCAGCTTTTCCCGAAGGGATGATCAGGAATTGGTCATGAAAAGTTGGGATTGCAGAAAATTCATACTTTGGGATAGCCCCAGCCTTAAAGGTTTGATCAGCAGAACATCTTCAGAGTTGGGGGTGATGGAAAAGGGCACCAAGAACCAAAAAACCCCAGAATCATTAAGGTTGGAAAAGACCTCCAGGATCATCCAGTCCAACCTTGGAACAAATGCCATCATCCCCACTAACCTGTGCCACCAAGTGCCACTTCTGCCCATTGTTTGAACAATTTCAGGGGCAGTGACTCCAACTCTTCCTTGGGGAGCCTCTTCCACTCCTTAATCGCTCCTTGAGTGATGAAATTTTTCTTATTATCCAACCTGAAACTCCATTGGCACAACCTGAGGCCGTTTTCCATTATCTTCAGAGATCCAGGCACGTGTTTGAAGCCTGGGAAGTGGTGAATATTGTTAATAAGGCAGGCGTGAATATTGCTAATAAGGCAGATGTGAATATTGTTAATAAGGCAGGTGAGTCTTTAGAGGCACAAGAACTTTGGTTTGTGCTGGACATGACCCTTCCTGCTCCATTTCCTTCGGGCACAGCTCGTGTTGCAGTTCCTCCACTTCCCAGTTGTGCAAGGAAGGCGCCCACCAGTGATTTTAGTGCTGTAAATTCCCTGAATTCCTGTGGGATTGACACTCAGCTGATGCCACTGATGTGATGCTCTGTCACCTGGCCAAGGTGCCATGAGGAACATCCATCCACAGCTTTCAGAGCCGCTGCCTACAAAAGGCATCACAGGCATCTCATGGCAAGTTTGTCCCTCAAAAAATAAGGAATCTTGGCCATGACCTCATGTCCGGTCAGATCACTCTCAAAAATGTATAAACATCTTCTGATCTGCACCAAGCTGAGCTTGGTAAGGCTTGGAGAGGTTTAATCCCATGTCTGCTGTTGGGAAGTCCCTTTCCTGGATTCACTGAGCTGGGATTAGTGTCTCTTAGTCTCCAGCTACTTGCTTCATACATTTCCAATGGCTTCTTTTTAATATCCCTGGTCTTGTAAGCAGAGAAAAACACAGGAAGCATAATATATCATGTGCTATATTACAGCAGCAGAATAATCCTGCATTTCTATTGGGAGATTCCAGTAGACTTAAGGAATCACTGAACAATTTTGCAGTGTAATCAATGCTACCAAAAACCCCTCTCCCAACATTTTTTCGGGGAGGGTGGGCAGGAGGAGGGGGAGATTTCCAGCTAATTCCTTCCATCTGGGCTTCATTTGCAGATTATGTGGGAAAAGGAGAGATTAATCCATGGGAGGAATGAGCACACATTAATTTGCCATCTGGGGATGTAAACAGGAAGCCCAACTCGTTGAGCCTTAGTGGCTGCTTATTGCTTCAGTGAGGAAAGATGAGTTGACACCGTGGGTCTTACGCTGAAAATATTTTAGTAATTTCTAATAAGATATTATAAACAAATGTCAGTCCAAAGCTATTCTGAAAAGGGGAAGAGAACATTGTCCTTGGATACAAGGACAGCTGATAGGAGGGGAAAAAATATCCTCTGAATGAGTTTGGCAAGAAAATCTCACTCGTTTGAGATTATTTTTCTTGAAGTTTTTTTTTTGTTTGCTTGTTTGTTTGGTCTTTTTGTTAAATTTTCTTTGAATTGAGCATGTAAATGGTCCCCCTGTTCAGCTTTTGGGCATCTGCTGCTGCCCCTCCTTTAAATATTTAATAACTGACCTCAAGCTTTTAAAGCATATGTTTAAGAATAATCCTTTTGTACTGTGATGGTTGAGTGAAAGAGGGATGATTTTCTCCCCTGGCCTTTTCTTTTTGTTTCCCACGTATTCATTAAGCCCAGCCCAGACCACCTCTGCGTGGTGTAACGCAGAGGTGACAGGATCCCATCTCTGCTCCCCTGAAATGTAAGTCCCCATCTTTCCTGAGCGTGTTTCTCTGGAGAGGTGGCAGCTGAGTGTTTAAACAGGGATGACACTGATCCTCCTTTCCCAAGACCCACAGCTCAACTCCCACTTTCTTCTCCCAGGCCAGGGCTGGCTACTCCAGGTTTCACCTGCCCTTGCAGAATTCCAACAATTCCCTGTGGCTCAGCAAGCTCCTGCTGCAGCAGCACTGCAAAAAAAAAAAAAAAAAATCATTTCCTTGAGGCTACAATGCCTGGATCAGGGGGTGTTTGCTCCCAGATTATCCTGAGGATGATTTTTTCCTGTCTGGGCAGCAGCTGCCACACTGGGGTTCATAAATATTCCCAGGGAGAAATGCTCCCAGGTCTCTGCAGACAAAGGCTTGTCCCAAGCCAGGAGTGTTTATTTGCTGTCCCTGCTTTGAGCCAGTGGTCAGGGCTGTGGACAATAAATGTCAAGCCCTGGCATTTGTTATTATGACAAAGTTCATTTGAGAAATTAGGGCAGGTTGTTTTTATGTCTGGCTACAGAAATGGCACGGCCCCTCCTAACTGTGACCCCTCTATCCAAGTTTCAGGATTTTCTGTGGATGTGGGAGTTCCCATCCAGCAGATTTTGCAGGGTGGGATGTTCCTCACACCCTTCATCCACTCCCATGCACGCCACGTTCGTCCTTGCCCAGGAATCTCCTGTAGGGATGCTCCTATGGGTGATACAACATAAATTCCATTTCTGAGGAATGGGTGAGGGCAACTCAAGACTACAAGAACCCACGAACCTAGAAGATAATTCATTTAAACCTCACAGCAGTCTTCTTCCTTGCCCATACCCCATATTATCCTCTATATTAATACCTTTTCAAGCACATCTGTGTATGTGTGTGTGTGTATGGACTCATCTACCATTAATTGTGGGGTTTTATAAATTTCCATTCCTGACTAATGGCTTTTTACAGGCAGTGCAATTACCAGTTCTTTTTATTGCCATTCTAATGATTCAAACATGCCTACAAGAAAAGCATAGTCCAGCTAAAGAAATAGCTGCTGTAAAATTCTATATATATTTTCTCCACATAGCTTTAAATTAATCCATTTTTATTGGGGTGCTTGGCAGAAAAATTAATCGGAAATTGAGTCCAAACACACCAGGATTTATTGCAGCTCTATAACTCCGAAGAGTGACTTGATTGATTTAAACCATTTTTACAGTAAAATAAAATAAAAATAAAGCAAGCAAATTATCCTGGCTTAAAAGCTGGAAAACCATTCTCCCTTCTTGTGCTCTGCAATTTGAACCAGCTGAGACAGTGAACTCCAGCTCGGCTTTAAGATGAAAGAGTGTAGATTTTGATGGGATATTGGGGAGAAATTCTTCCCTGTGAGGGTGGGGAGGCCCTGGCACAGGTGAGGCTGTGATTCCCCATCCCTGGAAGTGTCCAAGGCCAGGCTGGACAGGGCTTGGAGCAACCTGGGACAGTGGAAGATGAGTTTCAAGGTCCCACAGACCATTCTGTGATCCCATGATCCTGTAGCTACAACCGTGTAGCGCGGGGGTCCAGGAGGAAGGGACAAAGAAAGGGAGCCGACCTCGTGGTAGGGTGAACAGCAACTGCCAGCTTTAATTTTCCCAGGCTTCCTTTTATCCAGGAGCATTTCAAAAAAACTCTCGGGTCGCTATCTGATTGGCTTAAGGTCCATGCTTGGACAGCCCTGTGTCAGTGACGTGGGATGGTTTTCAGTGGTGGAGGTTCTTGACAGACAAGCTCAGCCTGGTAGCAAGGAGAGCCTATACTGAGACACAACAGAGGAACTCAGGCTTGATGCCTTAAGTTTTAAGTATTTTCCTATTCTGCTTTAGCTCCATATTCAGTGTCACTGAGTTCTCTTCAAAGGGCAGTTAGACACAACAATTCTCTCCAGCTCAACATTCCAGGACAATCCTTCCCAACCTCAGGCCCAAAAGCACCAACAGCGTCAAAAAGAGGAGGCCGAGCAAGGAGGATGGAACTTCATCATTCCCAGTGATTCATTGGCCAGTTCAGCTCCAGATGCAAATGGAGCAGAACTTCTCCAAGTGTGAAACCCCGTGCCCAGGCCCCTTTTCTGTGCCCATCTCGAGGCCCATCCTGGCAGGGCTGCAGCCGGGCTCTGGCATTGCCAGGCTGTGCCCTTGGAAGGCCTTGCCATAAATCCCTGCTTTATTCCTCTCATTCTGTCTGCCCTCTGCTCCAGCTCACACTGATCAGGCATCAGGCTAAATGGGGTTTGGGAACTGTGCTCTCAGCAGCTGGTAGGACACCTGACCTCCCCACAGAGCAGTGTGACTCCCTGTGGACCTGTGGTGGATAAATCATGGGACAGAGCTGAGCCCCTGTGGGCAGCCCCTCGATCCAGGAGGAGATGCATTGATTTCAATTTTGAAGGTGGTTTATAACCAAATATGCAGGAGGAGATCTAAGTTCAGTCATAAGCACTTCAAGCCTCAAGGGTGCTAAACTATACCTTCCTCATCTTTTTAAATATGTCATCATTTTGTGTCCCTTTAGTTCTGATTTTNTTTTCTCCTTTTTTTTTTTTTTTTTTTTTTTTTTTTTTTTTTTTTTTTTTTTTTTTGTGCAGAAAACAATCCCAGTGAAAAGCAAGGAGATCTGTGACGTCCTGTGAGACCCAGTGCCTGTCTGCTCCCCTCGTGGTGAAAGCCAATCCTGCTGGAAATCCTGTGGGTGCTGAGGGCTCCCAGCAGCCCCCCGTGGTGGCAGTGGGCTGGGTGAATGTTGATGAATCCTCGGCCCCTTTGGAGGAATGTTTTCCAAGACTCATTTTACACTCTTTAAATCAAAGCACAGAGAGTCTCCTTTGTAAGTTTTGATAAATGCTCTCGTACTGTTTGTGTTCCTGTGGCGTTCAGAGGCTTTAGCTGAGATCGGGGCCCTGTTGCAGAAGGTGCTGTACAAAACCCTCTGAAGAGCTGACAGGGTAAACAGCCAAGGCAAAAATTTGAGGTATGGAAATACAGGGAGGTGATTTGCCAAAAATCCAGCGAAGCTGGAAGCAGCTCCCCTTCCCCATTGCTTTGGCCACCCAATGATCCAGCTAAAGACAAGACCCAGCTGCCACAGGTGTGGCTGTGGGCAAAATAATTCCTCTTTTTCAGGTGTGGGCTTTATTGCTGTGCATGGAAAAAACAGTGTTGTTCAGAGTGAGTTGAAATTCAGGAGCCACAGAGCACATGGGAAAGGGTCCCCAGGGAAATGGTGGAGTCACCATCCCTGAGAGTGTTCAAAAAGTGAGGAGACACAGCACAGAGCGTTGTGGCTGAGCTGGCAGGGTGGTGATTACTCTAAGGCTGGATCTTGGAGGTCTCTTCCATCTTTAATGCTTCCATGGTTCTACATTGACCTCTAGCAGAAGGAAAAATGATTTACAGCAGACTGGCAGCCACCTTGCTCATCACATCCCTCTGAATATCCCATTTTGGAAAGTGGACTTCAAGATTGCAACACTTTTCAACTCTTTTGTGGATTATTTAAACTTTGAAGAACTAGAAAATGTTTTCTATCCACTGTGAGCAATTCTTCACCCAAAAATCAGTCACCAGACCTTTTCTTGCCCAAAGGGACTGCCTGTCCCTTCTCCTTGTCCATAGCAGGGTGCCCTGGGTTGTCATTGCTCTCTCACACAGCCCTGCAAGTCGAGTCACTCAGCCCCCACTGGGAACTTTGTCTCCATAAGGGACCCCCAGGTGATTTATAACAACAATCAGGGGCTGACCCCCGGTGATCCCAGTGCAAATGTACCTCTGGCCGTCCTGGTTTATAAATGATGTGTTTTCCTCCTTCCCCCAGTGTTGTCCCTTACCCTGACCAGTGTGGACAAGACAAATGGCAGCACACCCCAGTGTCTCTGTCAGGGGACAGAAGCAGGAAAGGAGGCTGCAAATGCCTTCTCAGGGAGTCACTGTTGACCTCACTACTCACACAGACAGCTCTGATCCAAGAGACGACTCCCCCTGTGCTCCTATGCAAACTCCCTATTTGCTGGGTTATTTTTCTTTATCTCCCTGCTTTTTTTCTGTTAACTTCCTCCACTGGCAGTGGCCACCACTCAGTGGGTCACCCCAAATCATTCCTGAGTCGGAGCGTTGGCAGCCCTTCCCTTGTTACTCAGCCAGCTCATGGGATCCTGGCAACCTTCTCCTCTCTATAAGGACAAGGTCCAAGCTGCTCTTTGATGTCGTCAAACCATGACTTCCACTGGTCTCCCTGCTGATTCCTTTGCTCTCTCTCTCCCTGGGAGCAGAAAGCCACAGGGAAGCTCTTGAGTGTTGTATCAGGCACCAGGCCAATCTGGTTTCAGGCTTTGTTACTGTGTGGAGCAGACAGCCTGTCCAGCCCTGGATCTGTATGAGGGATGCTTTCATCTTCTAAGAATGCTGTGCATTTCAGGTTGTTCCACCTAGAGAGCCCATCCAGGCAACCTCTGCAAAGCCAGTCCTCCTGAAAAACGAAGGAATAACAAAAAATCGAAGTCAAACGCCCAGATCAAAGTTTGCCCAGGATTTATGTTTTATGGATTCAGAAACAGAGAGGACAAGGTGAAATCTGCATTTCTGGTGGGATATTGATTTATTTCTGTTCCATTTGCCTCCTAAGGCTTGAAAAATGTGGACAAAAAGGAGTCATTCACCACGTCTGAGGCAATGTGGGTGAAATTCTGGCCACCACTGAAGGCAGTGGCAAGACTCCCATTGACTATGGTGGGGCCAACATTTCACCCCATGATTTCTCATTTGCTTTATTTTATTGACCTTTCTCTCGAATACGAGCGAAATGCAAATATTTTTTTGCAGCACAAGTCTTTGTACTCTATGAACTCTGCTGGATCCAAAGCACTTCATATGTATATAAGAAACACAGCTAAAGACGAAAGGGAGAGCAGTTAACTGTGCAAATAATGATCTCCACGATCTATAAAAAAAGGCCATGCTCAAAAAGAGATAGTGGTTTAAATAGTCAGGATAAGTAAAACAGGCTCAAGGCTAAGTTCTGGACCACGAAGAGCATTCCTAAGCCTGCATGGTACAGACCACATATCTTGGGAATGTGGATTGCCTCTGAGGCCACCTCAGCATGGCCCCGTGGTGGCCAGGAAATCCCAGACGTTTTGCTCTCATTTTCAAATCCTTCTGATGTTCAAAGCCTAAGGAATCCAACAGTTCTGATGTGAGACAATGGGTGATATCCCCAATATTCTGGCAAGCTGTTCACAGGGCAAAAATAAGGATGTTTCTTTCTCTGTGGGTTCAGTCTCCACATGGAATAAAAATAGCTGATTTCAGAGACAAAGAATTGCCCTCTTTGCTTTCACCCAAAGCCTTCTTTGATCTTTAAAATATTTTAGGATAACCCCCTCTGTGATGCCATTGTGAATCCAGGTAGTGTCACAATCAATGGAATTATTATTTTGTCTCCTGTAGGAAAATGCAAATTGTCAAAGCTGGTTTCCACAATAAACTCACCTTTCCTGGTGCCCATCCCTTGCCCACCAAATCCAGAATTTCATCACAAACCTTTCAGCCAGCAGCATTCATTATATTGAACATAATTCATCATATAGGGCTGTGTTGGATGGGAGATTCAGGCAGCAGGATTGGAAGAGACCTTCCAGCAGCATCTCAGGCATTCGCAGATGGTTTGGATGGTTTACTCAGTCCCCAAAACAGTAGGAGGATGTGATTCTATAAAACAGTCCTGGTTTTACTACAAGCAGAGGGGAAAAAAATGTAATACAGAGTGACAAGGCAAGGAAGAGCAGCTGTGGTGGGAAGAAAGCAGAGCTCTTGAATCCCACAGTGGAGATATTAGATATGACATTTGATGTGACACAGGAATGAGGAATGAGATGTCCCATTCATTTGGAAAGCTGGACATCACTCCCAGAAAGAGAAGGCTTCTGTCATTCCAGTCTCCATCTTCACCTGCTCCCTCAGTTTTTCAGCAGCCTGGTGCAGAGGGAGGTGTCCCTGCAGGGAGCTGAAATGAGATTTTCTTTAAGATCCCTTCCAACCCAAGACATTCCATGATTCTGTGATCCTTAAATCCACAGACAACCTCACTGCTGCAGGATGTAAAATCCAAGGACCTTTCTGTGTGCTGCTGCTGCGAGGCCTTTCCTTTATAACCAAACGAAAACGAGGGTACGTTTTAAGTGCTCTGGGCTTGCATTTTCTCCCCTTCCATTTATTTCTGTTTCAGAGTGTGCCTTTTTATTAAAAACAAAAACACAACAAAGACATTTCTATCATCTCTGGGGCCGTGTTCTGATGCCTCCTGGACCACCAGTGGTTCACAGACCACAGGGTGAGTAATGGTGCTCCAGAGCACAGTGAGTCCTCTGCTCGGACTGCCTCTGCCAAAGGAACTCTGTTCACACCAACGTGCTCGCCCGGGCTTTGTCAGACCCAATTCTGCCTGATTTGAGTTATGGAGCTTCCATCACATCTTTGGGGAAAATTATTTCACTGTCTACCAGGTCTCTGGGGCCGGAATGTGGATTCATGAAGCCCACGGTGTGTATTTAGTAAAAGAGCACTTTGAAATTAATAAGCTTGAGGAAACGAGGCCAAAATTCTGTCCTCAGCCTCTCTGGTGTGGTGCTTGTTAGAACACAGAGGAGCCCGTTGAATGACAAGGGGAGGAGGATGGGGGGCTTCTACAGGGGCTGGTGCATCACTGAATTTTGGGGCCTTTGGGAAATCCTTTAACGTTAATCACCCCAGCTGGGAAACTGAATAAACCATCAAACCTTCACTAAAAAGCCAGCTCTGCACTTAAATCGGTGTTATCACTTACATAAATAACAAACAAATCGTATGGTTTGGGCTCTATTTCCTGCCTGGAAGGAGTGTGAAGACTGATCACTCACAGAAAGCGAATTTTATACTATTTTTGCTTTATAGCAAGTGGTGGATTGGACTTGTGAACATGGATTGACAATATTGTTCTTTCTGCAAACGTTAGCGCTCACCGAAATATTTCAGACAAACATCCCATGAAGATTTAGTGGCCTCAGCGTGTTTGACTTGGAATTAGACATGATTTCTAATTAGCCAATCTTCAGCAGTCTGTCAGAAAAAGCAGCGAGCTGCCAATTTTCACACCTTAGCCAAAANGATCAATTGTTCACCCGTACCAAAAAAAAAAAAAAAAAAAAAAAAATCCCTATAAAACTCTTAGGAAAAATGGACCATCACTTATGCTGCTAGGAAATTCCACTGTGTCCAAGATTCTTCTCCATTCCCACATACACAGATCCATCCATCCATCCATCCATCCATCCATCCATCCATCCATCCATCCATCTCTATGTGCCTACAAACTCAAACACGACCACCACCCAAATCTCAATATATATAAACTTCAACAGCCCAAACTAAGAACATTTTATTAATTTCCTACAATTTTCCATAGAAAGGGGAAGGTCTGTGTAGTTAAACAAGCCTCAATCATTTAAAACAACCAATGTTAACCAACATTTTAGCTATTTAAATCAAAACACATGCCTTGATGTTTTTGTAACAAAAATCTATATGGAAATGAAAAAAACTAGAGGGTGGGTAAATGATTCTGAAGTCTAAGCCACCAAAGAGCTGTTTAGGTCAAGCTTAGAAGTGGAATAGGCTCAGTGAAGCTAAGACTGCACCCATGAACATTTTAAAGGTCTTTGAAAAAAATCTATTGCAAGTCCAAAAAGCATCCAAAGCCTTTTCTTTCCAAATTTTATCAATTTGGTTTATTGACCATTTCCCATAGCCCCCAAATCTCAGATGAGAGTGGCTTCCAGGAGGACACCAAACCACAGCCACTTCCAGGACCAGAACAGGTCAAAATGTTGTTTTATGGAAAATTAGGAAGAAATTCTCCCCTGTGAGGGTGGGCAGGCCCTGGCACAGGGTGCCCAGAGAAGCGGGGGCTGCCCCTGGATCCCTGGAAATTTCCAAGGTTGGACAGGTCTTGGAGCAACCTGGGATAGTGGAAGGTGTCCCTGCCCATGGCAGGGGGTTGGAATGAGATGAACTTTAAGGTCCCTTCCAACCCAAACCATTCCATGATCCCATAAAATGGTAGAAATGGAGATGAAACAGCAAAAGATGTGCTCTTAATGGTGTTGGCAGGCCCAGCGACGTCTCCATCTAAATTTTTGCTTGCGCTTCACAATTTTAGGAATGGTTCTGTCTTCTTTTCTCTCTCTAATCATGGTCAGATGTGAGGGAAAATATTGTTGCCTGTCAGCCACAGTGCTTGTTCAGCTTTGAGCCCCTGCACTTGGCTATGAGCTGCCTTGTGGGGGCTTCTTGACACCTAATCAGAGCATCTGGTACAAGAAAGGGCAGTGGGGCTCACTCCTGGAGACCTTTTTCCAGCTGGGCTGGAACCCCTAACCCAGGCAAATTCCAACAGCCTTCAAGAGACATTTTGGGCAATTAAAGTCTAGGTGAGAACTCTCAGATTTGGCCAATACTAATAAAATCAGAGAAATGTGAGTCGCTTCCTCAGCTAACGGGTTCCTTAAAGGCACGACCAGATGCTGCCACGTTTCTCTCATCTCTCTGGGCAGCCCAAAGACAGCTCCCATGGATGTCAGAGGCAGCCATGGCTGTTGGGGATTATTTGCATTCCTTAAGCAAGCACTCAGCCCATAAATTACGACAAGAAAGGCTCTTCTTTGAACCCTCATCTTTAAATTCCTCTTTAGGAAGGTTTTCACTCCTATCACGACCCATTAACGAAGCCATATGTAGGATCCTCCATCCAGAACCATTCCACTCCCAGAAACACAACTGCTAGGGAGAAATGAATATTTGGATCCACTCTTGTTTTCCTTTCTGGCTGTTTGTTTAACAGTGGAAGGATTATTGAAGATGTTATCTCAGGGAGAGTTCACTGGGGCATGTTTCTGTGACAGTATTATTGCAAAGGCAGTTGCCTGGCTCTTAACTTCAGCAAATAAAGGTGTGTTAAAAAAGGAAAAATTGGTCAAATGTGAGCTGACCCTCATTTCATTTGAGATTTTTTAAAGCAAATATTCTATTTCTTACATCTTTTGTTCCATTTTAAATGGTTATATGCTGCTTTTCCTACCTCAAAACTAGAGGAGCTCCAGTTGGGAAAGGAATATTTGAGTGTTTGTTCTTCACAGTCGTGCACCTATGGAATTGTGTATAGCCCAGAAAAGTCCATATATTCACTGGGAAAAAGCTCTCCAGCACCCCACAGCAAGCATGAAGTACTTGCTAGGAGAAAGGAAATTCTTTATAAATAGAGGAAGATTCACACATGGGACTAAACCACGATTTACACTCCAGGCTGCAGCAGAAAAAAAAAAAGGTCTTTCTGCACCTCCAGTCTCCCTGGAGATTCCTGCCTGTTGAGGAGAGGGAAAACCTAATTTCAGTTTCAGACCTGGCCATTTGCAGTTACTCCCATCCGCCATGGATTTCAAGGCATTTTTGGTGCCCCTCAGAGCTCCATCAACGCCTGATGCAGCCCTTCTGACCCTTCCAGAAGGGATTAATCCCTGCAGCAAGGAAACATGGGATTATTCCTATCAACATCATACAAATTACACACAACGAGCATCACACAGACTTTAACCAAGCCCTCAACATCCCCTTCGGTGCCGACGAAGTTTAACTGCATTTCCCCCCCACATTTCCAGCATTTTCCCAGAGTGAAGCCGCCTTTCACGATCTGTTGGTAATTTGTGAGCATTGTTACCACTCAACCTCTGTATTCTTTCTGCTGACCCCTCTTGAACTCCCTTCCCCCGAGCCCGTGGCACGTTCAGGAGGTGAGGGTTTGGTTTACAGCAACGAGCCCTTGGTGGGCTTTGGACCCACCCCACACCTTTGGACCACCCAGGAACAGCAGCGAGCCGCGGCACGACTCGGATCTGGAGCCCACCTGTGCTCCTTGACCTGCCTTGGCTTCCTCTTCCTCCCTGCTCTCCTTCAGACCCACCATGCCCCTCATAATTTAGCACTTAGAGACCTCATCTCTCTCTCCCTCCTTCCCTCTCCTCACAAAATCAGTGGTGGAGTTGACTTTATTTGCCTTCACTGGGAGTGCAGCTGGTGAGAGTGCAGCAGGCTGTGCTGGAAGCCATGGGAACTCCCATGCCAAGTTGCATCCTCCAAGAGGCTGGCCCAGGATGTTTTCTGTTTTAATTTTTATGTCTGCACCTAGCGTTCCAGTTGGATGTGTTTTAAAGTAAACAGAGTCGATAAATAACAAAATAAAATGATGCATTTCCCAGCCATTCCGGAATATTTCTGTTCCTCCCTCGTTGCCTGCCCCCTCCTAGTCTTTTACTGCTTTCACAGATACAACAATTAAATATTCAGCTGGAAGGCCAGTTTTTCCTCTTGCTCGGTTGATTCATCCCAAAATCCAGTTTTTGAATGGACTCCTTCTAAAGCAAGCAGTGCCACAGTGGGCAATTTAGGTTCTTGGGTGGAAAACTCCTTATTCAGGACTTTTCACCTCAAATTAGTCATCGATCCTCAGTAACCAAGGATGTTTTAGTCTGACCTCAGGAGCCAAAATGCAGAGGTTTAACGAGGATGGGAGCAGTAACACCCAGCTGAGAGCAGCCAGCAAAGAGCCCGGGACTTCTTCTGGATCTGGATGGTGGAAATGAGAAGAGAGCTTGCCCACAATCCAGGTGAAGGTGAAGGGGGGTGGGGATGGGTCTGTCTCCCCCATCAGCTCTCCTGGTGCTCACCCTTCCTGGCCTTCTGCACCACTGTGTGTTTGGGAGCTTTTCCAATTCCGTGACTTCAAGGGAGTTTGCCTTAGTTTGAAGCACCAGCTTTTGATCCCAGAAGCCAAGGTCTTTATTAGTTTAAGATGGTAATTAGCTGAAATCTGTAATGGAAAGATATTTTTTTTTTAACTTAATGAGCCCTTAAGAATTTGAAAAGTGCTGTTGGATGTATTCTTTTTAATGTAAATCCCTTTTTTTTCTTATTTTGTGAAGCCGCTTTCTGTTCATCCCTTTCATTAAAGACCTCTGAATTAAATGCTGGGGCTTGTGACTTGAGAAGCATATGGATTTTACAACCCAAAGACAAGGTATTCATCTGCACAGCCCATTCCTGTTTGTTTATTGTCCCAGCCATGGGACTTCTTGGCTCAGCAGCCATCAGAGCACAGGTTCCAGGCTCTTTCCAGGCTCTCACTGTGTGTCCCAGCTGTGTTCAGAGCCTGGCAGGTCCAGTTCTTCTCCAACAGCCACCTTCCTCCCCTGAAAACAAGGCTGGGGATCGTCAGGCCTTGGTGCATTTCCAGAGCCTGTTAATTGAACCTGCAGGGCTCAGTCCTGCTCACACAGAAGGAGCCCAGCTCCTCCAGCTCCCTGCAGCTGCTCTGCCTGCTGCAAATGCACAGCACATGCCAGCCTCACGTCCCTGCGTGGGAAATAGGGGACTATTCCCAGCCTGGAGGAGCTACAAAGTAAAAAAAAAATATCTATTTCTTTTCAAAAGAAGGTCTCATTCACCGTCCGTTTCCTGGCTATGAAGAAATTGTTCCTACACAAATACCGTGTTTGTGTCCAAACAGAGCTGTGGAAAGGGTGGGATGAGAAAGAAGCTTCCTGCAAAGCTGGCTGAATAAATGGAGAGTTTCTCACAGCCTGCCATGTGCTGCCCAGAGTCCATCCAGCCCTGCCCATGGCCAGGGAGTGCTTGGGGACAGGAGCAACCAGGGGGGACAGGAACTCATTGCCTAAAATGACCCTTCTGATACAACATGTCACAGCTCAGACATGAGACATCCCAAAGCCTGCCCTGCAGAGAACCTCCAGAGGCTCCTGAGCTGCTTTGCCCACTTCTCCAGAGCGTTTTTGTACCTGTGGTTCAATTTTTTTTTTTTTTTTTCCAGACAGATGTGACAATAGAAGAAGGAATTTGGGTTTTGTGTTGTCTCTGCTGCAAGCAAAGGGCTCGTTCTAGGGCAGTGCAGAAGGGCTGCAGGTTTCTGCTGAATGAGGACTGAGCAAAACAGAGTTACCAGGGTCCTCACTGCTCTGAGGAGTCTTCACCCTTGTTGGTGAAAGCAAACACCTCCTGCCTCTGTGCCTCCTTTGCATTTTCCTCTTTTGAGCAGTGGATGCATTTCTTTTCTGTTTGTCCCCTTCAATCAGGGTTTTCTGAGTCCCCGCATTTCCAGCCAGTCTCTGGTCAGAGGGCGATTAAAGGGCTCAAGTTATCACCCCACACGTGGCTGTTTAATGTTGTTTGGGGTCTCCTCAGGACTCTCCTTGGCCCCAACAGCTACTCCCAAGGATAAGGGTCTCCCACAGACCCTGTATGGAATCTGTTAGCCCCTTGGAGATGTCTCAGATATTTGAGGATGTCTCGAGGCAATAGATCCAACCCCAACGGTCTGTGGCTGGGTCACTTGGTCAATCCTCCATCTCCCAGCTTGGATGTAACTACTCAATGTCCATGACCCCTTGGAAGCCTGGCTCCACCTTCCAGCCTGCTTGGCCCCCACAAGCTGAAGTTTCCCAGTTCACTGAGAGGCAAGCATGCCGTTATCCCACTGCTGCAGAAGGCAGGTGAGCTGTCTCCACCAGCCTTTGGCCAGGTAGAACCAGATCCCGGGGAAGATTTGGGAAGGCAGAGAGCAGAAGGCAGCAAACACACAGAAAGCCATTTGTCTGAAAACTGGGCCACGCGTTGACTGAAAGCATTCTGCAGCATTCACCGAGCCCTAATAGGAACTCACACATTCCTTGAAATGGGCCATTCATTATACAGCAGCTTGTAAAAAACAAGGTGGTTTTTTTTTCCCCCCCAGCCCTTAAACATAAGATTTTTAGTTCCAACCAGGACTTTATGAAGTTCACCTGGAGAAACTCCACGGAGGGCAGCACGAGGGGCTGGGGCACTTGCTTGGGGCGCTGGTGCAAAGTGGTGTTCATGGGCCCCTGGTGCCTGGGGGGGCTGTGCCAAAACTATGAGCTTTTATTAGCACCAACTTTCCATCCAGTCGGGAGGGACCTTTCCATTCCCTTCCCCGGCAGAGCAGCTCTGGCTCCACCTCAACATTTGCACCTTATAAAGTGTTGTCATGACCCGACTGGAGCAGTTTATACAAGGCCCTTCAAGATCCTCGGTAATGAAGAGTAAATAACCGAGGAAAGCTTTCTCTCACTTTGCAGCTTTCTTTCGGTCTCAAAAGAAATAAAACAACTTACTTAACAGCATTCTTTAATCTTTTGCACCAGTGGCCTCCTTTATAGGGTGTTATACAGAGCCAGTGTAAATCCAACCTCTGTAATGGGGTCAGTGTTTCTCAACAGGTGTTGGGTGGATACAGTGTAAGATCTATTTTTTCAATAAATGTCCGGCCAGAAAGCTTGCTGTTCATACACAGGCACCGTGAACATGTGGTTCTCTCACGCGCTCACCCTCCCCTCTCCAGTACCCCTTTCCTAATTTCTTTTTTTTTTTTTCTTTTTTTTTTTTCCAGCAGCCCACCAAGGTCTCCAATTTAATGAAGGAAAGCAGTGAATGTGCCCGGAGCACAAGAGCCACTGATCTGCCATGTTCGGGCATAACAGACCTGCGAAAATTAAAGAAAACCCAAATTTTCTTGAAAGAAATCCTTCCTCCTCTGCTCTCTTTTCATAGAGGGGTTGCAAAATACCGATGGTGTCAGGAAAGTACAGTAGACACTAATCCAAAAAGACTCTGTGTTGTTCGGGATCAACCCTGGACCTGATCCTGAAGTCATTAATTCTTCTTTTCTAAAGGCAAAACACTCTCTGGAGCCAGCAGAAAGCTCACCTGAATAAGGATGACATTTGTAAGCCCACTGCCATAAATTTGGTTGAAAAACAATTTGCTTTTTTCAGCAAAGCCAAAGTTTAATGTCTCCTGTGCCATGGTCCAGGAAACTTTATCATAACTGCATGAGAAATATCCTAATTAGCTAAACAATTGCTACCAAGAGAGGTAAGTTATCAAAATAATGAATATTTTTGCTCATGGAAGATTATTATTTTAAATGGGTCTTCTTAAATATTTGTGCTTTAATATAGATAGAAATCTTTGCATGAAGCTTAAATCAAGCTGATGTTCCTTAATTGGTTACTTCCAGGTAATTAGTAATTAGGCAGCTCCCATGGCACTGCTGCCCTTTCCTGATGCCAAAACCTGCTGGAATCCCTGTTCCCCAAACGTTCTGCTCCTGTGAAAGATGGGTCCAGAGCATGAAACCTTCTTTGCAGTATTTATTTGTGACTGCAGCAGACTGTGCTGCCTCCCTGCCTGCTTGTCCAAACACCACATGGGAAATAAATCCATTCTTTTGAATTTAAGAAGGGGAAATCACACTTCGCAATCATTTGGGCTTATTCAGCAAAATGTTTACTTATGCACTTAACTTTAAGGATGCTCTTAAGTCCGTCTCCTGTTCATCAGCACATTTCAGCATCGAAATAAATCCTCCAGTACTTTGCTTTAAAAGGGACTGCAAGAATTGAAGTAACTGAGAAAACATCGGTGGAAACTCTCTAGTTGTGTCTCAGTGAATTTAATTCTTGTTGAATGCTCACTTCTGATTTACAAAGAACAGCAAGACACCAATGCCACGTGTGCCACCAACTTCAACTGTATCTCAAACTCAAGGAGAACTTTTTACAGAATAAGAGGCTTCTCACAGTCCTAACAAATTCCACCAATACGAATGTTTACAGAATCACAGAATTACAGAATGGCCTAGGTTGGAAAAGGCCTTTGAGATCATCAAGACCAAGCTCAAACCAATTAAGGCTAAAAATCAAGTGTGATGATAACATGACTGTCCCAGCAGGACAATGAGAAAATCCCCCCAGAACACCTGTTGGTGGAAGTAAAATTAGTAAAGGAGTCACGAGAGAGCAAGAATGAGTTAATTAACAGCTGTGGGATCAAGTCTTTTATTGGTAATTTCCAAGAATGATTACATCCCATCAAAACCAGGAAAGGTCTCCATCAAATTCTTCCATGGTTGAGTAATGATTAAGGGATTTATTTCTCATGAACAATACCTGATATTTTGAAGTCAAATGAGATTGTGAGGCAATCCAGTCTGCTATTCAAATAATTTATTTTTCCCGATGAAATTACATTTGATTGGAAAAGCCAGTCTGGATTGGAAGGCTTCAGAGTTACAAGAGATGTGAGAAAATAGATTTTAAGTTACAGCAGAATGCAGTTACTTTTTAATTTTAAATTAAACGTGGATCATTTGTAATAATCACAACAATTATCATCATGGTGGTCTAATAGCAGACAGTTATTGGTTATAAGGAAAAGAAGTTAAAAACAAAGACAAGAACAGAGTGATCCTTTCCCTGGCTTGTCCTTCCAGCTCTGAGCGGCCCAGGAACTGAATAAATGAGATATTACATCCAGACTCCCATTTTTGGGGAATTTATTCACCATTAATTGGTCTAATCCCTTCCTGAACACATTCCTTAGGCCCCCACGATGTTCCATGGCGGAGGTGCTGAATAAATACAGTCTCTGGGTATTTGTGCAGATTTTGCAAGCCTAAAACAAATAGTGGCAGAGGATGAGATCCTGATTGTGCAACCTCAGCCCTCGTGCCTCTCCCTGGGAGTTTCATCTGTTCCGTTCCATTTGCAGTTTGGCATTTCTGCGGGAGAGGAGGTCTGTGTTTCTACAATTTCTGTTCCACGCTGTGTGATAAACTGGTGGCACTGGGAAGGAAAAAATGGGGCTCGTTTCAGTACAAAATTTCGACAAGGGCACGTTATTATCCCAGGGATACGTTTGCAAAAAAGAAAAAAAAAAAAAGTAATGTTTGTTTTTCCTGAAAATTACTCATGCATTTACAAAATTCTGCCACAAAAGCAAAACTATGCAAAAAATTGCAAAGTGACTAAGAGAGCCCACATCTCCCAGTTTTCATCGGAAATATTGCAGGGACCTTGCAAGCTCCTAATCCAAAAATGAAGGCAACTAAAGCAGCCATCTTTTGGAAAAACTCACTGAACTAAATAAAGCCTTTCATTTTTGGTCAAATAATGGTTTGGAAAAATGTTTTCAGGCAACCCAAGAAATGAGTAACTTTCATTTCTTTACCTCCTTGCAGGGATCAAGCCCTGGGACAATATTATGGAAGTTTCTTTCAGGCAATGTCGTAGAGGATTTTTTGAAGGAAGGAAGGTTTCCTGCTTTCGGTGGAGACAGCCTTTTCTTCACGTCTCTGAAGTCAATAACTATATGTCTTTTCTTGCTGAACCATGTGTATGAGAGATGTAGAGAGTAATTTTATTTATTTGCTAAACCATATTCAAGTTTCTGTGGATGCAAACAGCAATATAAATACAAATATATAAATGCAGGGTCTTCCCAGGTTCAGTGCTGGTATTGTTTTAATTTATTCATTTTTTGACACTCCGGTTCATCCCCTTGTAGTACCTTGTTTTTTAGGGATATCCTGTTATCTGTCATCGTGACAGCAATGTCAGGTTCAAATTAGTGCCATATCTTTAATTCTTAGAGATTTGTTCAAGTTTCAGGTTTTGAAAAAAGATCTGAAATGGTTTCAGACATGTAAATGCCACAAGGAATTGTTTGAACATGTGAGACACATGGAGGATGAACACTATCAGTAACAGCAAATTATTTTAACCTGGGATGTGATCACCAGTAGATACCTTGACCAAAAATTCACAAAAAGTAAATGCATTTGAAGCCTTTTTTCTTTTTTTTTTCTGCACTTAGAGATGATGTTTTGAAAAAGGAGATTGAGAATCAGAGTAAAACTTCAGCCACTGTGAGCTGACCCAAATAGAGAGGGAATAAAAACCGCCAAGTTTGTAGCCGTGAGTGTTTCTTGTTTCATCGATTTTATTTCAGAGTGATCTCCGATTATGAAAGGCTCTGATTAGGGCAAGCAGCTCCAGCAGAGCTTTTGCTGACCTGTTCCTGCAGGATGTTTGAAAATTCTTTGCACCACAAGTGGAAAACCGATGTGGGACTCACGTTGCAAACAAGGGAGGAAAAGCCTGAAGGGTTTGGAACTCCCTGGCTCGGTCCATAGGGTCTGTTGGGGATAAGAGTGGAAAAAGAGATGAATCTGCAAAGGAAGCTGCATTTTAGAGGTCAGCAAGCACAGGGGTAAAGTGAGAACTGCCAAAAGTCAAGCTGAGTTAGACCTTGCAAAGGATATTAAAATAAACAACAGAAGTTCCCCAACCAGAAGAATTAAAAGAGAAGCAGAAAAGATGACATGGGTTTGCTGTGCAGTGAGGATGGCGTTGGGGTTGAGAGCAACTGAGTGTAATTCCCAAAATTAAATGGGTTCACTGAATGTGTTTTCAGCAAGGGAGAGTGAACAGAATATGGGTGAAGGCTGGAGGGCTCATGAGTGACTGGGAATGGAATCTCTCACGTTGGAAAGGGGAAGAAAATTCAGAGTATTCAGAAATCAGGTACAAAGGGGAAATAACGTTGCCCAGGAAAAACTGGCATGATAGAAAGAAATGTTTTCACCTAGGGTTACCTGAGCAGCTGCAGTTGTTCCTGGTCATCTGAAAACTTCAGGAATTAAAGGAGAGAATAAGGGTGATTATAGACATTGAGGTAAAGAAAGAAACAAAATGTGATGTGAGTTTACCCGATGCAATTTTAACATAATTTTTTTCCCTGAACTTTTTACAATGTCTAAAAAGCACCTTATGCTTCAGAGAAAGACTTTGGTTTTAAAATGAAGAAGAAGGGACCAAATTGTAACCCAATAGGAAACCTGTGAAACATGATAAAGGGGAGCTGATCCCATTGTCTGGAATGTTTTGATGGTGAACTTTTATGCAATTCCCAAAGATCCATCTTGAAACCAATTTTAAGTGGTGTCCTCAAGAACCATAGCACCAAAGTTCAGACAACATTAGACAATGAATCCTAATTAATTCTGGAGACCTGAACCTTAAAAAAGAGGCTCAATGCAAAGAACCAGAGGACCCTGAAGGCTGAAATAGTATAAAAAACCGTAAGTTTTTTATACTGGGAGATATCAAGTTGAGGGAATGAGAGTAAGGATTTCTGGAAGTCGGAGTTCCATTCCATTCCATTCCATTCCATTCCATTCCATTCCATTCCATTCCATGCTATTCTATTCTATTCTATTCTATTCTATTCTATTCTATTCTATTCTATTCTATTCTATTCCATTCCGTTCCATTCCATTCTATTCCACTCCATTCCATTCTTGTTGGTGGGAAAAGAGAGGAAAAGGCAGCCCTGTATGGGAAACCATGAGGATGTTCCCTGGAACAGGGACATTGCTCTCTTCATCTCAGCCAGGCAGAGATGGAGCAGGGACACCTCTGTCCCCTGGGGATGCATCCAGGGAAATATTCTGGGAGGAGGGAAAACTCACTGGATAAAGAAAGGGCAATACTGACTGACACAGCACGTGCTGGCCAGACAGGCGTTTGTGGATTTACAGGGGAAATAAATGATCTGAAAATGTCCAGTTTGCTGATTTTGCTGGTCTCCTCAGACCAAAGCATTTCCATTGGCAGCAAAAGGCTCTGGAACAAACTTCCTGCAGAAGTAGCAGAGTAAGGAGCAAAGTAATTAAAAAGAGGGAGCAGACCCCAGAAGTTCTTTGCAGTTCCTTGTTTCTGGACTGGTAATTTGAGGTTTTGTCCAGAGCTTATTAAATTGTGCAGAACCCTCCACCAAGGCCAGCATTTAATACTGTCCATAGAGCAGCCCTTGGAGATCAAGACATACTAAATATAAATTTTAAATAGTCCAGGGCTCTGTTTCACTGGGTTTCCATTCCACTTGAAACTTCCCAAATCTTCTCCTTTCCTCCCAACCCTACTCTTCAAACACACTTTTACCAGAGAATCAGGACTGAGCCATAAACTTAATTTTCACAGTTTCTAGGCCAGCTGGCACAAACCATGGCCACCAAGCTGCTGCCCAAAAGAAGCAGGTATTTAACAGATCATTTTTGTGTAGCTCACTGATAGTTACAGTTTGACAGAGCCAAATTTTAGCCTCTACCAAATCTCACAAGGAATAGCTTTATGCTATTAAACCCTGAGTCACTATCAAGTGCTAATTTTTAATGTGTTTTCCTCTGTTTGCTCACCTTTCTAATGTCATCACTGACTTTCAAACAAGTCTGTAGAGCACTGACATGTGGAATAATAAAAAGACCAGTTTATAAACGCAGGGAAAAAAAATCTCTTTTCATTCATATGCAATATTTTCAAATTAAATAAAAAACACTTTGCTCTTACCAAATTTGGCTTTCATTTTCCCCAGTTTACATTTTATGAGCAGCGCCCTTCAGTGTTGTAAAACTCATCCTCTGAGTACTTTTTAATTGAGAGAAAAATCTTATAAAATCTAGTGAGCTATGAATCAAACCCGAGGTTTCACTGACCTGTTTTCACAAGCTCTGTGCAAGTCAGGATACGGGACAGTCGCTTCCTGCCACGAAAAAGCAGTGGAACCCTGTCCCAACATCTACAGATATAATGACTTGCAGTCCAATATTAAATCTGTGCAATTTCCCAAGCTCCAGATACGCTGACCCAGTCACATGACCAATAAATAAAGAGCTCAAAACTCAAGAAGGATTTCTCAAGAGAAAGCATCTAAGTGCAGTTTAACTGCAGGAAGAGTACAAGGTGCCTCGCTGTGATTAAAAGCTGTGTTTTGTTCTCCCAGGCTAAACTCTGACCAACACAACGAGCCAGATTCCACCCAGAGCCTAAATTCATAAAAATTAAGGCCAAGAGGGACCATTAGGTCATCCAGCAGACATCCCAGACTCTTGCATTTCACCCCATTACTGTGATACCGAGCCCTAAAGCTGGGCTTTGGTTAAACCCTGTCTTTGCTCACGTCATCCTGCCCCTGGTGTGAGACCATGGAGCTCATTAGTTCAGCAGATAAAACCCTTTGGACCTGAACTCCTGGGCTGGTGGCTTTCTGCTTTATGGGATGACAGCTTGAAAAAGCCAACCCCACCCTCAGCTCTGAGCTGTCTGGTGGGGAATGGTCATGGACACAAATGCAACCCGTGAGGCAAATATTTCTTTATGAGGCCAGAGCTGCTATAAAGATTCACAGGTCCCACGGCTGTGAGACCCCAAGAGTGTCCAGATCTTTATCTCTGCATGGGAATTAAAAATGCTCCGAGCAGGGCATGGAGATGAAATCTCCAACAAGAGGATTACGGGCGCTTGTTCCCTGAATTTGGGGAACGTGCCTTGTGTTCTGCTGGGGCAAAGGCCGTCATTAACCTTTCTTTAAAAAAAAAAATCTGTAATTAAGAATATCACTCAACTTTCTGTTTTAAAACAGCGTGTTCTCATGAGAGCTCCACAGGTTGTTTGAAATCTGGGCCTCTTCCCAGTATTTTTCAGCCAGTTTCCTGAGCTTGCTGACAGAGCTGTCTGGACGGCCAGTGGCTCACATTCCTCGCAGTCTCTGCTCCAAGCCAGCTTCTTTGGGCCCAATTTCAACAAATACAGACGGACCACCACAATCCAGAGCTCGACGTGGGACTGGCACCACATGCCTTTGAGATATTAACCATAAATCAGCTGTGGCCAGCACAGACAGATGTGGGCGTTAAGAGAACTGCCAGCTCCATAGGCTAAATCTGGAGGGGACGGGGAGTGCCAAGGACTGCAGGTCTTTCTTTAATGCAAAATCGGCTGGAGGAGCAGGAACAGCAGCCAGTTAGGCAGCTTTCAACAGAAAGCAGGTATTTGCTGTTGGATTTGCAGCTGGGAGGCCTGGGTTCCAGTCAAGACAGGGGACAGTACCACAAGGTTGAGTTGTTTTGCTCGAGGCCCAGGGGAAAGGAGTCAGTTTGGTGTTAGAGGAGCTCGTGCTGGGACAGCGTCACTGCTGGGGACCCTGGTGGCCCTCCGGGTGTTTCCACGCCTGTGTCCTCTGAGCTGGGGGAGCAGTCACTGCTCTGAGCCCTGGCAGGAGGCACAAACACAAACCTCTTTGCAGAAACCTGCCTGAGAGGACCCGACTTTGTCAAGGGTGCTGTGAGGATAAAGGGAAGCGCAGCATCAACTCAGTAATTTCTGGGGTTTCACTGGCACAGGGAGCAGCCCCGGTTCCCGTGGGAAGCCACGGGTTCTGAAAGCAGCTGAGGCTTTTGGGAACACACTGTTAAATATCCATCCTCTTCTCAGAATCCTGCAAGAGTCACATGCAAACGCAACCTGGTACTCCTGACATGTCCATGATTTCCTTTGTGAATCACTGCTGAATTTGTGATCTTTATTTTCAGAGGTGTCTTGCTCACCTCTGCACACCTGTGAACACCATGATGTCAGGCTGGGCTCTGCCATTAAACATTAAATAAATATACTTATTTGATATTAAATAAAATCTCCATCAAACAGCTACCGTGTCTCCCAATCAAATGACTCAACAAATTGTGCCTAAATGCACTGCAAAACCAATGGATGTTTTTAATGCTGCTTAATTACTAGTTCACTTAGTGACTAGAACTAAAAATATCACGTGTGAACGCGCCAAGGGGCTCATTTTGAAGGATTTATGCACTGGAATAACTCTTCTCCTGTGCCTCAGTCCTGCTGAGGCTGAAAATTTCCTGGCTTTGGAGAAACCCAATCCAAAGCTCATGGATATGTATCAGTGGGAGCGGGTCCGAGACGCTGCCGAAGGCGATAAGGCTGTGGGATGCATTTTCATTCCAAAATACTCCAGCTGTGCCGGCTGCTCTCTTTTTGATATCTCACCTGCCAGCTCCATCCTGTTTTAGAACACGTTAGATGAGAAAAAGAGATTAGGGGCTGCCCTCATTTCCAGCACCGTGGCTAAAGCAGGGAACGTGATGCTTAGAGAGAAAGCAGAGCGCTGAGTGTTCTATTCAGGAATCAGGACATTCCACCGGAGTTTGTAGGGGAAGTTTACGTTGATTACAGACCAGAAACATCTTGTTCAAACTCCTGAAGCCAGAAGGGATAGAGCAGCTGGCAGATTCTCCCGGTAGAATCCCATTTCCACGGCATCAGGTGGGCTGTAAACACGCAGGTGCTGACACCTTCCCCTGAGCGCCGCTGCAGGCTGGCAGCGCTCCCCAATCTCCTCTCACTCACCGCATTTCCCCTCGCAGGAAGGTGCTATCCCTGCAAAAGAAGCTGCAGAGAGTTAAGCTGGCAGAATTTTTCAGAAGAGATCTGCACTGGTGGGATGGAGAGCACTTGGAGAGCGGTCTCAACTCATGGCAAACGTTCCTGGTGTCTGGTGTCAGATTGGTTGGAAAAGTATCGCTGCCAGTGTCAGCTCCAATCTGTGTCAACGCAAAAGTTGGCATCAGTACCAGTTCCTGCCAGAGATGGAAAGCTGAGACCCCTGAGGAATCCACAGGGGGCTGGAAATGGAATTCTGAATATCCCCCTTTTAATGAGATGACAAGGTCAGGGGAAGGTGACCCTGCCCTTGGTGCTTCTGGAACCTTTCTCAGCTCTTGCTGCCCTGGTTGGGAGCAGACGGGTTCCTTCAGCCTTCAGCATCAAAATTCATCCATAAAAACTCTTTGTCTTCATTACAGAACTCCCAAATTTTCTGTAATTTTTCTACATTATGGCAGAGAAAAGGAGAACTCATGTGAAATGCATTTTTCCTGCCATAGATAAAACCATTAGTTCTTTTGGCATGAAGGTGATGTCTCAATTTCTAAAATAGATTCTACCACTTCCCCACCCTATTTTCTCTCATCACCTGAATAATTCATCTGAAATATTCAATATGAAGTATAGCAAACACTCAACAGAGGATCAAAAAGGAGGTGAATTTGGAAGAACCTGTCTGTAATTATTCTAAGATTTACACAATTCTGCAGTTTAAATCTGACACTCTCCTCTCAGCAGTAATAAGGTTTCTTGAATTCCCAGCAAGAGAGCAAAAAAACATCAGAAGCTTGACTTCAATATCTCTTAGCAAAATATTTTTTTTCTCTTTAAAGAGAACAGCAACAAAGAAATCTGTCCTTAGGAGAGCAGACTTGGAGTAAGGGATGCACTCTGCAGCCTGGGAGGGTGTTGCTATGGATAAGGGTATTTCTAAGATCCATAATCTTAATCCTGACAATATTTTCAATATTGGATTTATTTTCTATATACAGGTGTGGAGGGTTTTATCGAATGGAATTATGATAATGGACAAAACTTGTTTTCTGGTATTTAATTGCCCCATTTAATAGAAGCCCAATTTTGCAGCCAGGGAGTGAAAAATAAAAGAGCAGCATGTTGCACTTCATGACAAAAGGTGAGCCTGGCAGCAGAATCTCTGAGGCAGTAAATATTTTCCCTAATTTTACCTCGTGAGAGGCCTCAATTTTCACCCTTGGCAAGTTAGGAAAAAAATAAGAGAGCATTTATTTTTGATTAGAAAAGGTGAAAGAGTAGAAGTGGCAGCTCCATCTTTCCTTTTCCCAGCAGTAACTTGCATTTTCCTGCTGCTGGTCCCTCTCTGCAGCCAAACTCTCCCCAGCACCTCATCCCTGTCCCCTGAGCACCCTTATCCTCCTTTAACTTTTCACATGTTCCCTGAACTGAGATTTCCCTCCAATAACACATGTGTGAGACACAGGGGATAAGATAAGACTTGTAATATATCTGTCTAATTTCTTTCCTTCCAGTGGAGATAAAGAGATACAGCTGAATTCTTTCCTCACTCCCATATCAGCAAAAAAAAAAAAAAAAAAAAAAGAAAAAGAAAAAAAAAAGAAAAGAAAATCCTGGAAAAAAATAAATCCCTTTTGAAGAGGTTGGTTGTTGTTAGAGAATTGCTGCAGCTGGAAAGACAGAGAAAATATCTCCATAAAAATAAAATCAGTAAAACAAAGTTTCTGAGGTTTTAATTTTCCACATTAGGATTGTAAAAATTAAGTTCCTTCCTTGGAGGCAGCAGAGAGAAGGGATTTGCTTTGTCAGAAAGGAGGAAAAGGAGAGGAGATCTGGTACCTGCTGCCTGAGAGCTGCTTATCAGCTGAAGGAGGGACCTGACACTAATTTAAGGGTAACCTCAGACAAAAACTCCCAGAATTAATTAAGGTAACCCTGCCACAGCACAGATTCACCACAGCTCTCCTGGGCAGAGGCATGGGACCTTACAAAGACCTTGTTAAAATCCAGGCAGACGGAAATTTTGGAGATAATTCAGGAAAATAAAGCCCTGTTTTCCCTTTTCCTGTCTCCCTTCATGCAGCAATGTTAGGGTTAGGATTTTTAATCAGATGATGATGATGATGATGATGATAATAATAATAATAATAATAATAATAATAATAATAATAATAATAATAATAATAATAATAATTTGCAAACCTACCCCACACAGAGAGAGGGGAGCCTTCCACAAATAGAAGGGCCCAGACCTCTGGTTAAAACTCAAGTTCTTGTGCTGGAGAATGGCTGTTTCACCAGGGTAGAAATAGAAACAGAAAGGAAAAAAAACCCCAAAAAACCAGATAAACTTTTAAAGTAATACAGATTAGTTAAATAAGGATTCCTGATGAGCAAATCTACTGCCTCACCACACTGGTATTAGAATTAAGGAGGCATTACAAATATATTTTGCTAAATGGATGATTTCTCCTTGCTGGATTTCTGCTGGTAGCAGACAAATTTCAAACATTGTGATTATTTTTAAAACTCTTCAAGAATCAAGGGCAAGATATTAGAGGAGCTTGGTTAGATGATGGATCTTACAAGCTGAGAATCCCCATGTAATTTAGGAAAGGCTTTCCCAACCTATGGCTACAACAGAACTACCCCCAGGCTCAGAAATCCCATTTGTAGCTAAAGCTTGTCCCATCTTGCTCTCTTTCATAAGACAATTCTGATTTTTAGTATGTTTGCTTCTCCCCACTGCTGAATTCTTATCTATTACCATCAGAGCTATGGAAAAGAGGTGAAAAATGCTGTCTGCTTCTCAAATTTTGGTGGGTTTTTTTTTTTCTGTTTTCTACCATAAAAGCACCACTGAATATTTGGAGCAACTGCACTACTTCAGCTCCAGTCACAAAACATTTTGGATTATTGGAGGCAAAGGAGTGATTTATTTCAGCACCACTTAGGAGCATTAGGTGTGCCAAGAGATTATGAAACGCCAAAAAAGCTGCAAACATTCAGTACAAAAACAAAATCCGTGATGCTGCTGCTGGAAGTTGGGTTAAATATAGAAACCAGGTTTGGTGGGAAAAAAGCACCCAGCCAGAAAAATTATTGCAATGTTTGCCTGGTCCCTACAGAGGCACAGGTGCCACGAGGGGAATTGTTCCAGCAGATCAAAACAAAACCCAGTTCTTGGAGGGTAATGAGGTTTCAGAGACTGAGACACCCATCAAGGATTTAATAATTGCATTTTGGTTCAGTGTTGAGCTGGGGTCGCTGAATTGGTGTTAATGAAAAACGTAGTGAATCTCATGGGTAATGTGTGAGATCTGAGTCTTGGATCAGTGTCAGTTCCCAGCCACTCTTATCACCAGCTCTGGAGGCCAAGCCTCTCATTCTTCATCTTTTTGGTTGAAGTTTTAGCAAATTAATTATCTCCTTTAGTCCTGGAAAAATCAACAGCACAAAAAATTCTCTTCCTTCTCCCATGTTTGATGTGGAGCCCAGAAATCAAGTCTCCACACGATCTCAGCTTTAACCTCCCGAGATTTTGACTCTCTTGCATTTCTTACACTATTCTTCAGTGAAATTCCTTGATTTCTGGAGTTCAGGTTTCCCTCTCCAGTGTTTTCAGCAGCTGCTGCTTTTATAGTGGCTATAATGGATGCGAAATCTGCCATGAGCAGGATATTTCCAGTCTGAGCCGCCTGTGGATCACTGGCACTCCAAAATTCAAAATGCTCATGGCTCTTGCACCTCACAGACCTCTGGCAGCTCGTGCTGGCTGCCCATTTTTCTTGGGAGCGTTCATGGGGAAAGGAATTTGATGTTCTCTAAAGCCCCTGATGGCAAAAAATAAAACACAACCCCCACGAGAGGTCAAGAGGGCAGCGAAAAAAAGTCCTGACACCATCATCCTTTGGAAAGATCCCCGTGTGAGTTGTAAATACAGGCTCTGTTTCCCTGCATCTCCCAAGCTCACGATTCACAGGCTGCTCGTAAATTGGGTAAGTGTATTTTTTATTTTTTTATATTTTTTTTTTAATTTTTTTTTTTCTCTTACCCAAACTTGAGTAACCGCTTTTAAATGTATGGTTGGAAAATCTGGCTTGCACAGCAGACCTCACAGTCATTCTCCCAGTGAAATTCAATCCTTTTGGTTTATTTCATTTTACCTAAGACACCACTGAAGGAAAAATGGGTTTGGAGTAGATAAATCTCTTTCCATCCATGTCTGTAGTTTTTTTAACAGAAAATTTTGAGGTTTTATTTTTTTTTTCCCTCTCCTTCAGCTGCAATTCTGAGGCTGTTCTCTCCTGCCTGATTCCCACTGAATACAAGGAAAAAGCCCCTTGTGAGGAGCAGGTCCCTGGATTTCCTTTGGCTGTGCCTGGGTGTCTTTGCTCGCTGTGTTTGACAAGTGACCCAGACAGCCAGGAATGATTTCCTGCAAGCCTCCCTTTGCCCTCGTGCTGGGATTGCAGTCTGGGAGGTTTTTCAACAAGCACTCTCAGCCCCCATTTTTAATCAGGCTTTCACCCAGATAGGCCAAGAAAAAGCTGTAAAGTCAGAAGGAACGCTGGCATGGGTTCTGTGGCTCAGCACAGAGCAGAGGTTGTCTCCCTTCCATTTTCTGCAANAAAAAAACCCCAAAAAACCAGATAAACTTTTAAAGTAATACAGATTAGTTAAATAAGGATTCCTGATGAGCAAATCTACTGCCTCACCACACTGGTATTAGAATTAAGGAGGCATTACAAATATATTTTGCTAAATGGATGATTTCTCCTTGCTGGATTTCTGCTGGTAGCAGACAAATTTCAAACATTGTGATTATTTTTAAAACTCTTCAAGAATCAAGGGCAAGATATTAGAGGAGCTTGGTTAGATGATGGATCTTACAAGCTGAGAATCCCCATGTAATTTAGGAAAGGCTTTCCCAACCTATGGCTACAACAGAACTACCCCCAGGCTCAGAAATCCCATTTGTAGCTAAAGCTTGTCCCATCTTGCTCTCTTTCATAAGACAATTCTGATTTTTAGTATGTTTGCTTCTCCCCACTGCTGAATTCTTATCTATTACCATCAGAGCTATGGAAAAGAGGTGAAAAATGCTGTCTGCTTCTCAAATTTTGGTGGGTTTTTTTTTTTCTGTTTTCTACCATAAAAGCACCACTGAATATTTGGAGCAACTGCACTACTTCAGCTCCAGTCACAAAACATTTTGGATTATTGGAGGCAAAGGAGTGATTTATTTCAGCACCACTTAGGAGCATTAGGTGTGCCAAGAGATTATGAAACGCCAAAAAAGCTGCAAACATTCAGTACAAAAACAAAATCCGTGATGCTGCTGCTGGAAGTTGGGTTAAATATAGAAACCAGGTTTGGTGGGAAAAAAGCACCCAGCCAGAAAAATTATTGCAATGTTTGCCTGGTCCCTACAGAGGCACAGGTGCCACGAGGGGAATTGTTCCAGCAGATCAAAACAAAACCCAGTTCTTGGAGGGTAATGAGGTTTCAGAGACTGAGACACCCATCAAGGATTTAATAATTGCATTTTGGTTCAGTGTTGAGCTGGGGTCGCTGAATTGGTGTTAATGAAAAACGTAGTGAATCTCATGGGTAATGTGTGAGATCTGAGTCTTGGATCAGTGTCAGTTCCCAGCCACTCTTATCACCAGCTCTGGAGGCCAAGCCTCTCATTCTTCATCTTTTTGGTTGAAGTTTTAGCAAATTAATTATCTCCTTTAGTCCTGGAAAAATCAACAGCACAAAAAATTCTCTTCCTTCTCCCATGTTTGATGTGGAGCCCAGAAATCAAGTCTCCACACGATCTCAGCTTTAACCTCCCGAGATTTTGACTCTCTTGCATTTCTTACACTATTCTTCAGTGAAATTCCTTGATTTCTGGAGTTCAGGTTTCCCTCTCCAGTGTTTTCAGCAGCTGCTGCTTTTATAGTGGCTATAATGGATGCGAAATCTGCCATGAGCAGGATATTTCCAGTCTGAGCCGCCTGTGGATCACTGGCACTCCAAAATTCAAAATGCTCATGGCTCTTGCACCTCACAGACCTCTGGCAGCTCGTGCTGGCTGCCCATTTTTCTTGGGAGCGTTCATGGGGAAAGGAATTTGATGTTCTCTAAAGCCCCTGATGGCAAAAAATAAAACACAACCCCCACGAGAGGTCAAGAGGGCAGCGAAAAAAAGTCCTGACACCATCATCCTTTGGAAAGATCCCCGTGTGAGTTGTAAATACAGGCTCTGTTTCCCTGCATCTCCCAAGCTCACGATTCACAGGCTGCTCGGAAATTGGGTAAGTGTATTTTTTATTTTTTTATATTTTTTTTT